>JANVCQ010000007.1:7051597-7064543 GCA_025531925.1 Erythroxylum plowmanianum
TTTCTGATTACACAAATTATATATATACAAATTAATTTTGTATCTACAGATTGGTGAAAACTCTTGCATATTACTAGGCTAGTTAACAAATGTCTTCAAACCAATTACCGACGGAATCCCACAGATCGTCGGTGAAAAAATGCATTTATCGATGGAAACTATTATATCGTCGGTGAAAACAAAATGAATTTACTGACGGAAACTGTTATACCGTCGGTAGTAACAACCGATTTACCGACGGTTAACGGCAACCTGTACCATCGGTACCTTTCACTGACGGACTGTATACCATCGATAATGTCATGTTAGCCGTTGTAATTCACCGTCAGAAATTTTTAAAATTTCCGTTACAAATTATATCGATGAAACATAAACCGTCGGACAATTTACTATGTTGAGTCGTTAATACACCAACGGTTATGTCCGTCGGTATGTATTACCGACGACCGGTTTAACGACGGTATTAGGCGACAAAAAATTTCGTTAGAATTTTTTGTACCCGACGGAACTATCGCGTTTGCCTTCCATCGACAAATGACCTATTTCTTGTAGTGTTAGTCGGTAGTTGAGAAATAAATTTTTAAATGACAATCTAACTTTCCACTGTTAATTTAGTCCCACAGTATTATTCATAACTTGCTAACCCTATTATAAATAATCTTGTAGCTGTCAACCAAAGATTAGGTTTAATTAAAGGATGGGATAAGATCATTATTTGTTTTCTAACATCTGTCAATCAATCCACATTCGTATCCTTTCTTCTCTAACCATATAAATGTTTCCTTCTCAAAATATTTACATTTATGAACATGTTCCTCCAGCTCAAAATTATAAAAAGCCATATATTCAAGGTATCATATCTTCTCTATTTTAGTAAACAATAATTGGCCCTTTGTTTATCCACCATCTGTAAGTTCTTTGTTACCCTTCATCATATGTTGTTCATTTTATTTATTTTTTTTTACCAATTTAGTGATTATATGTGTTTAATATAGTTGAGAAGGGGAATTATATGTATCACATTAGGTTTTGGTAATTCTTCTTTCTTTGTTATTATATTAGGTAAAATATATTATAGAGATGTTTTCCATATGTTATTGTTATTATGTTGGGTAAATATGTTATTATATTTACAATGAAAGATTGAAAGGAGATTATAAAAAAATCCATAAAAATGCCTCACGGGCATAACATGTTAAGTCACTCCCATAAGAAGGTCTCATGGGTGTAACCCGTGACATTGATGTTCATCATCTCTTATATCATTTTACTTCCATCAACTTCTTACTTGAGTTGACAACAAATATTACATGTGTCACATTATATCCTATTAATCCTTTATTCATTACTATCATGTTGTGTAAAATATATAATGGAGTTGTTTTCTATATTTTTTGTCAACTGTTGCACGAAAATCCCAATCATCACTTACATGGATTTTTTAACAGAGTTAAGAACAGTAATTACATGTGTCGCATTTTATCCTGTCAATCCTTATTGTTATTATGTTATGTAAAATATATGATAAACTATTTAAATTTCTATCCTTGCTTGGTTGTGACTCGTATCCTTTCTTCTCTAACCATACAAATGTTTCTTTCTCAGTACATTTATAAACATGTTCCTCTAGCACAAAACTATAAAAGCCATATATAATGCATCACATCTTCTACGTTTCACTAAACAAGAGTTGGCCGTTTCTTTATCCACCATCTGTAAGTTCTTTATTTCCCTTCATGATATGTTATTCGGGTTATTAAATTTTTTATCTATTTAATGATTATATGCACTTAATAGAGATGAGAAGAGGAATTACATGTATCACAGTATGTTATGCTAATTCTTCACTCTTTGTTATTATGTTAGTGTAAAATATATAATAGAGTTGTTTTCGATCCACAGTTGTGTCTTAACAACTCACAACCATGACTTTCATGAACTTCATAATATAGCTGACAATAAAAATAGAGTTGACAACAAAAATAAAATGTGTCACATTATATCCTATTACTCTTTCATTCATTGTTATTATATTAGGTAAAATATATAATAAAGTGGTTATCTATCTTTTTCATCATCTGTTACATGAAAATCCTAAGACTTACATGGACTTCTTAATAGAGTTGATAACAGTAAATACGTGTGTCGCATTTTATCCTATTAGTCTTTATTGTTCTGTAAAATACATGATAAATTGTTTAAATTTCTATCATTGCACAATTGTGACTTACACAACCGTCATCGCACAAATTTTTTAGTCACCACATTTAATCTTTTAAATATGTCTTTTTTTCAAATTGTTTTTTAGGTTTTCTTCTTATTCGTCCTTACACTATTAAGGTATGTTTTATTTTGCCAAATATTTTATTATATAAAATTCTATTTTATCCATCCCCTTTTTTAGCTTTTCAATAATATAATCATTAACTTCTTCCTTTATTTACTCAAATCAATTGTTAAAGTAATAGTTTAAATATACAATTTTACCTTTTTAATTTACTCAGTTACATCACATTGGCATAAACTAACTTTTTTATTTCTTCTAATAGTTTATTTACCTCACAATATATTCAATGTGTGGTTTGTTAAATGTATGATGTTATATTCAGCAAAACAGTTGATATTATTGTTCATTTTTTTGTCATGTTATATTTCCGCATTTTCAAATTTTAGACAACATTTATCAATTTAATAGACCTTCATTCAATAATATTAAAAATATATATATTTATATATATCTTTAGTTGAAGTAGCGTAAATATTACTAATATGGATATTTTAATATTTAAAAATACATTATATATATATATATATATAAAGAAGGCAGATGTTGTCCAAGAAATGATTAATAAATTTTTATTAATCATTGTTAGTTTATTTTTGTCTACCTTCCACTCTTTTCTGCGTTTAGAGATGGATAGAAATGCCAAGAGACATAAAAAGTATGATGAAATGCCAGAAAATGAAAAAAAAAATGAATTCCTACGACGATGTAAAGAAGCTCATGCTGCAAAAAATAGAAATGCTACTTTGCCTTCTTTTTGTCAAACAGTTGGTGATCAACCTTTCTATTCTACCATTGATAGCATACCTTCTGATGATCAACTTTTTATTCATCAATCTAGTAGTCAACTAGCGCAAAGTTGATCTATAGATTTTAACGTAGATCATGTCGATGCAACTCATTCCTGTCTCCAACTAGAAGAAATTCTTAATACAAAATCAACAGTTGAAGCATCTAATATCACATGTCATAATTTAGATTGTGCAACTGTATCTTCCTCTTCAATTCAACCTAGCTTAATGATACATGTTGAGAATTAAGGTATAAATCTTTGTACTTGTATTCTTTCCATTTTTTTATTATTATTGCACAAAGTGATCAACCTTTCTGTAAATTTTTCAAGGGATAAATTGTCATCATTCTTTGTCAAAGTTAGCATCCCTGCAGAATTTATCTGTTGAGCCCCTACAACTTCATCTTGTTCCAAACTATGAACATTTTCATGCGAAGAGATTTTATTTAGAACCCTTGTCAATTTGTTGTTCATCAGGAGAGATTTGCATTGTTGCTCCTCAAATAACATATGCTCTGAAACGATTATTTATTGGTAATGATGAAGAATCTAAACATTTTAGGAAGAACATTCATACATATAATAATAATGTGGCTTTACTTCATATGGAGCTAGATATGATTGAGAACTAACAAAAAATAAGAAAGGCGTTTATACATTTCTAGTTCTAGGTCAAGTTTGTCATTTCCTTGATAGTTTAGTTTCAACAACTAATAAGGTATCTGGTATTCAACTTTATTTCTTTGATACTAATGAGGAACTGAAAAGAAGGACTAAGAGTTATGACAAGCTTCCTGAGGATTCATTAAAACTGATTTGACAATTCTACAAGATAATTCCTATGACAAGTTCTTCAGAAGTCTTAGGGACATTCCAAAGTTGGAATTGTAGGTATTTATGCAACTAGTTATAATCCAGGTAATCGCAGAAATCATCAAAATGAAAGAATTGATGATAATAACAATAAGTATATGAAAGAACCCTTTAACAATCATACAATATTTTTTGAGGTGTTATCCTGACCTTGATCAACATGTTTACAATATTCCTACTACATCATAAGTGGCTGCTATATGGATCGAGATCAATGATGAAAAATTGATAAATGTCCTCACATTTAATTCTATACTTAATCGAGCACAATTATAGAATCAAGTCTTACTATGCATGTTATGACGCCCCCAACATTCTCTTTTATTTTCTCATGGTGAATCTAGATGGCGTTGTGGAATTAAGTGGTTGATTTCAAAGAGAAACAGAAGCAATGATTCAGATGAAGGATCTGATGTTAATTTAAGCTCTTTTATTGATCCATCTGAATTGTTCACTATAGAAAATACAGGTAAGTTTGTCTTTTCCTTTTTATTTTTAAAATATTGTTTGATCTTACCATTTTATTTATCAAATTTATTTGTTTTATTATTTGTTGTTAATCAAGAATATTGTGAAGATGGTACAGTTTCTTCTAGAGAATATTATTGTTATCGACTCTAAATAACAGAACATGATGAATCTATGTTGCTCCATAGCTTAAGACTGCTTCAACAATTTGTTATGGGAGCTTATAAAGATTGAAACATCTAGACTTGATTTCCATAGAAAAAGACAAAATGAGATAAGGACAGAGATACTACAAGGTGTTTAGGACATTATTAGTGTTGGTCAAACAAAAGGTTATAGAACTGGTCGTCGAGTTGTGCTCCTAGCTTCATTTATTAGTGGTCTAAAGGATATGAAATGACGTTATCTTGATGCAATAGCTCTAGTACAAAAGTATGGTAAACCAAATATTTTCCTCACCATGACTTGCAACCTTATGTGGAAAGAGATTCAAGATAACCTTATGTTTCATGAAAAGCCACAAGATAGGTCAGATTTATTGGCTAGAGTTTTTAGAGCTAAATTTGAAATTCTAAAAAATGAGCTAATAAAAAAAATCATTGGAGACGTTGTCGCATATGTTTATATTATTGAGTTTCAGAAGCGTGGATTCCCTTATGCTTATTTATTGATGATACTTAAGCCGCATTCTAGATTGTTAAATCCAGATTCTTATGACCAGTTGATATCCGCTAAAATACCAGATCCTGATTAAAATTCATGGTTATATTCTCTTATAAGTGTATGATTCATGGTCCTTGTAATCTTATGAATAAAGATTTCCCTTGTATGAGAACTAGTGTGTGCAAGAACTATTATCCTAAAAGTTTTGCTCCTTCTATTATTCATGGTGAAAATAGTTATCTATGTTATAGATGAAAAGATGATGGCCGAAAAGTCAAGATTTATAAACATGAGACTGATAATAGGTGGTTGGTTCCTCACAATCTATATCTCTTGCTGCTCATTGATTGTCACATAAATGTTGAAATCTGTTCCACTGTTAAGCTTGTTAAGTACTTATATAAATGTCTTTAAGGGCCATGATCTTGTCAATTTTAGCATTGCTAATCAAGAGACCACAACTCACATTGATGAAATCAGTAATTTTCAAGAAATTCATTGGATTTCAGCTCCTAAAGCTTTCTGGCATATATATGAATTCTTTCTTGTAGATTAATCCATCAATTTATATAATCCAGGTTCATCTTCCAAATCAATAGTTTATTTCCTTTTATAGAAATGTAGATATTTTTGATTTGTTGAGAAAAATTAATTTCTCCAAAATAATGTTGACTGAATTTTTCAAGATGAATTTGACAAATAAAACGCAAAAAAGATGAAATGTTTGTATAAAGATTTTTTAGAACATTTTGTTTGGAATTGAAAGAAAAAATCATGGTCAGAAAGAAGTTGAAAGAAAGTGATAGGAAGATTGGTTACTATTGACCCTAAAGAAGGAGAAAGATATTACTTGAAGTTGGTTATTACTTACACATGTTAAAGGCCCAACATCAATTGATCACTTGTTGACTGTCGATGGTGAAGAAACAAGCTATTTTAGGGAGGCTTAACTGAAATTAGGATTGCTAGCATCTAATTTTTATATACAGCAAACTATAAAGGAAGCTGTTTTATGTCAAATGCTAGCTTCGCTTGGACTTTTATTTGCTACACTCTTGTTCTATTGTTCACCGACAAACCCTAAGCAGCTTTGGGAAACATTCAAAGATGATCTTTGTTTTGATTACTAACATGCTTCCTCCTATAGTGCATATACATCTAAGGACTTTACATGGATGTCCCTTCAAGATATTAATAAATCCCTAGAACAAATGGGGAAAAGCTTAAATGATTATCATTTTAATTATCACTTTGAAGTTGCCTATGATCAACATCTTAGTAAAGAAATACAAAGTGAGAAGTATATACAATTGATCTAAAAGACTTATTATTACAATCAATGTTGAATAAGGAGCATAAATACATATTTGATTTGATTTTGCATTTGGTTTTGAATTCCAGTGGTGAAAGTTGTTTTCTTGATGGTCCTAGTGGAACTGGGAAGACTTTCTTGTATCTAGCTCTTCTTGCAATTTTATGGTCACAAAGTCATGTTGCAATTGTTGTTGTAGCATTAGTCCTTCCTTGTGGCAGGACAGCTCACTAAAGATTTAAAATTTCACTTGATTTTTCAAAGAAGAAAGTTTGTCAATTAAGTACGTAGAGCAGTATTGTTAGACCCCACTTCCGAAGCCCAGCATTCGGAGTCATTAAACTGAAATAATACTTGTCCTCAATCATATTGAACCTGTTTCGATACAATTGGCATAACTTTCTCTATAGATGTCAAATTGATGACATCTTAGGCCGTTTTGGAAGAGTACTTAACTTTTTTGAAGACATCAAAGTGAGATTTTGTCATCTAAAGGGTCAAAACTAGACCAGACAATACAAGATAAACAGTACCTAGAAGGAGTTTCAGTCTAAGACCTATTTGGAATAATTAGCATAACTTTCTCTAAAGATATTGGATCAAAGTAATTATTATCTGGTTCGAAATAGGACTTCAATATCTACAACTTTCATTAAGGCCATGAAGATAGATTCTATCATCTAGAGAGTCAAAATTGGTCTAGAAGATGTAAGATGAATAGTACCTAGAAGAAGTTTCAGTCTAAGTTTTATTTGGAATAATTAGCATAACTTTCTCTAGAGATATCTGATCAAAGTCATTCTTAGATATTTTGAAAGAAGACTTCAAGATATATAACTTTCATGAAGATCTTGAAGATATATTCTATCATTTAGAGGGTAAAAATTGGACCAAAATATGTAAGATGAACAGTACCTAGAAGAAGTTTCAGTCTAAGACCTATTTGGAATAATTGACATAACTTTCTCTAGAGATATCGGATCACGGTCATTCTTGGACGTTTTAAAAGAGGACTTCAAGATTAATAACTTTCATGAAGACCTTGAAGATAGATTCTATCATGGATCAAAATTGGACCAGAAGGTGTAAAATGAACAGTATCGAGAAGAAGTTTATGAACAGTGTACAGAAGATACACGTCATCACAAGAAGATACAAGTCATCACAAGAAGATACACATCATCACCAGAAGATACACGTCATTACAAGAAGATATAGTCCATACTCCTGAGCGTCTCCACTTATAAGTCTATACAACTTTCTAGAAGCTAACTTTATCTAATTTAGCCTAAATTAATCCTATTTTTACCTTGAAGTCAACACACAATTTCTACACCTATGAAAGACTTAAATTATGAAATGTACAACTACAAGACAAATATGCACATACACATTGGGAACTTTTCAATTCTAAACTCAATGTTAAATCAAAAGAAGTTCATACATAGCTTTAATTACATATCAACATTATAATCAAAGGCTTAACACAAAATACATGGGGTGCTCAATTTTTGATATGCTTATAAAGCTATCCAAAAGCCTAGACACTAGCTTAGGTACAAATATCTCTAACTATCTGGGAGTTTGTCCCGATGCCTTGTGAGGATTGCAATCCTTCTCATTCTGCACCTAAGTAGTGGAAAAATATTGGGTTAATCTGCATGGCTTAGTGGCTAACATATTTATAGCCATTGGCAATTGACCACAATTCCAGCAATATATATATGTATATATATATATATATATGTATGTATGTACGTATGTACGTATGTATGTATGTATGTATGTATGTATGTATGTATATTCAGTAATTCAAGCATTCTTCAACTCATAACACTCAAATGCATCATACATTACAATTTAAAGATGCAATGCATAACAAATGACTCCAGGGTTGCATGGAAACAGAATGGAGAAACTAAAATTTACCCTATGAAGAGAATGAGTCCAATTTTGAAGCTCATATGCCATAAGTGGGCAGCCGAGTGAAGGCTCTTGTCAACGTGCACGTGACCAATAAAATGGTTCTACTCTCGCTCAAACAAAAGCACATATTCATTTTCTCAGATGCTCATACTTTCATGCTTTGTCTTCTTTTCATTTAATACAAAATATCATGACCTCTTTCGAGGTATAACATAGTCATATTTCATCATGCATTTTCAACATTTATAAACAAGTCAATTTTAAACAAATCAATTTCAATCAATCCACCATACACACATAAGAAAGAATTTGCCTAATTACACTATAACGATAAATATGTTACCCACCTAATTAGATTACGAAAATCGAAGTCAAGCTTGCCTTTCCCCTTGCTCTTGGGTAGGATTCCCTTGGTTTCTTAAAACAACCAAAGTTTCATTGAAAACAACTTCCAATAAAATTCATAAACTTCAAAAATCATAAAAATTGCAATAAAAAAATTAAGCTTAAATCTAATCTACCTATAGTACATCAAGGTTAGAAAACCTAAGACCTAGTTTAGAAACCTTAAAATCAATTAGGTTCTTTTAATTCATCTTCTTCCAACACAAACCTTTCATTCTCTACATAAACCTCCTTTCTCTCTCTAACTTCTTTATCCTCAACACAGCCCATTTCTTTAATAAAGCAAGAAGAAAAGATGGTTAACCTACTTTAACAAGCTCGATTTCTCTTCTTTTCTTCTTTCACCGAAACCTCTCTTCTTCTATCTTATTTTCGTTTTTCACTCTCCTCCTCCTTCAATTCATGTTTTTCTCTTCTTAACAAGTAAGACAAAATATTCTTCTTCCATTTCTACCCTTAATGAGTCCAAAAAGTCCATTTTACCCTTTCTTATAAGTTTTTGCTCTTTTATGCTTAAGTGATCTCCTAAAAATGTCCTTGAACATCCTTATTACATTAACAGTTTAATTCCACTTACCTATTCAATAAATCCTACTAACTTTGACATAATCATAACTCCAAAAATTAAATCTATCAAAACCTCAAAATTATTTTAAATCATGATTAACTTAAAAAAAATTTCAGGGTCCAACAAGTATTGCAAAACTGATATTTGAATCTAGTCTTATCTTATAGGACGAGGATTCTATGGCAAAATAAGAAGCCATTGAAGCATTTAATAACTTACTTCAAGATATCATAGACTCTAATAAACCCTTTGAAGGAAAAATTATTATATTTGGCAGTGATTTTCGTCAAACCTTACCAGTTATAAACCAAGCCACAAAACAACAGCTAATTGATTTAAGTTTTCTAAATTCACATCTGTAGCCACACATGTGCAAATTTTCTTTAACAATAAATATGAGAACTATATCAAATCCAGTTTCTTTTATTTTTATTAAGAGTAAGAGAAGGTACAGAATCAGTCGATGAGCAAGATAAAATTTCCTTACCTAAATAACTGGTTATTCCTTACCATAACAAGAATGAATCTCTTAACAGGTTAAATTTTTGATAATTTATTTTTACCATCGATTTTATTTTTAACAAAATTAAACATATATGTTTTTAATGCACCATGTCCTTCACTAGCTTACTTCAAAACATCTTCCCTGACCTAATCTTGTATTCATCTACTCCATATCAGATTATAAATAGATGTGTTCTGTGTCCAACAAACAGCTATGTTGACAAAATTAATGACAAGATGATCAACAAATTGTCAGGAAATCTGCATTTCTACGTAAGTTTTAACAAAATGATTGACCGAGCATGTCAAGTAGATTATGAAGATTTTCTAAATTCTTTAAATCCTAAAGGTCTACCTACACACAAACTGTTGCTTAAAGAAGGCTCTCCAATTATGCTCCTAAGAAATTTGAATCCAATTGAGTAACTATGCAATGACATAAGTTGATATGTAGACAATTAAAAGACCATACAATTTCTGCAGAAATTATCTTTGGACCTCACAAAGGAAAATTAGTTTTTATACATAAGATTCCTTTGCGATCTTCAGAAAATGAAAAAAATGGAATGCCTTTTGTCAGAACATAATTCCCTGTTCGTTTATGTTTTGCAGTGACCATAAATAAATCCCAAGGTCAAACAATTGATTATGTAGGAATTTATCTCTGTCAGCCTATATTCTCACATAGACAACTATATGTGGCTTTGTCAAGAGCTCGAACGTCTGAATCAGTGAAAGTTCTAATTATTCCAGGAACTTTTAAGTCTTTAAAAATTGATCAAAAAATAAAAAATATTGTGTTCCATGAAAATTTTCAATTAGTTAAATTATAAAGTATAAAACTATCAAAAGGTATATGAATTATTTTGTTCAAGTTTATTTAATTTCATTTCATATACAAAAAATTAAATTTTTTGATTATTTTATTAAATAATTTTTTAAAGGATGGAAAAGCGTTTATTGATCAAGGATATTTTACCTGGTGCTTAAGGATGGTCATGTAAAATTGCTATCCAAGAAAAATTAACATATTGTCACATTATCTGGCACGCCATCGAAGAGACAGAAGTTTATTTTTTTATTATTATGAGGTATAACAACTATATTTTCTTCATTGAAAATCTTCCTTTTTATTAAATTTATTATTAACTGTATGTTTATTATTAACAGAGATCACAAGTTGAATCTATTATCTTTAATAATGATATCCAATGAATGAGCCATTTTTTGCAGCCGTATAAGAATATATAATTTGTAACGCCATTGTGAGGCCAATTCCACCTCAGTACTAAATTGAAGACATAAAAATTCAATGGATTATTACAAATCGCACTGTTGTTGAACCTGTAACAGATGAGACATCATCATCCTGATGAAATTCAAGTATCATCTTTTATAGATCTTATCAACTAATGAATGACAAGGAAAAATTAGTCAATTTGATCCTTTATCTATTTCTTTCTAGAACTTTGACTTTTTTCCTATTATATCTAATTATATTTATCTTTAACATGTGATAGATATTTTGGTTGTGGTTGTTGAAGTCTTGGATTATAAAAAAATCGACAAAGATGGCAAACTTTCAACTGTCCAAAAATTTGTTATTGCCAACAAATAGTATGTTACATTCTCTATTATTCTCTACAGTTGTTAAATTCTTATACGAGTTCTTTTTCTAACATTTTTTGTTTTTATATTAGGCAACAAACCATTATATTATAAATGTGGAAAGCTTTTGTTACTAATAAGAGCCAACAAATTGTCGAATCCTTACATACTTATCCGATAATTGTGTGTCGCAGACTAAAGGTTAACTTTTATAATGGTAATTTTGTTTTTTGTTTCATCTCACTTTTACATTTTTCTTTTATTTATCCTTCTATTTTATTCTTACCTTAACAACAAGCTTATTTAAAATATAATCCTAATGTGTCTTTCAGATCACATCAAAAAATTACTCAAATCATCTTCTTAAAGTCCAGTAAGGTAAATATATTTTATATTCTATTATAAGCTTTCTGCCTCACACATTGTCTATATGATATAATATTTCTACCAAAAATCTATTTATACATTTTTCAATACATTGTGCAAAAGTATTGGTATATGGCCTGCAAAAAATGCTTTCGCTCAACAATCGCTAATTTTTGTAGGGAGAAACTCCCAACTCAACCTAGGCATTTCTTTTTCCCTTTTTTCTTTTCAATTTTTTTGCCTTTTCTTGTGATGCAGTGTATTTGTTAGGAAATTAATTTTTTTTACAACATTAGCAAGTTAATCTTGTCAACATCCAAACAAATGAAGGGAAGACTTAAAATATTCATCCGATGTAAAATTGATGTATGTCACGGGTGTGACATGTTAAGTCACACCCGTGAAAACCTATAATCAATATGTCATGGGTGTGACATGTCAAGTCACACCCATGAGACCTTCTCACAAGAGTGATTTAACATGTCACACCCGTTAAGGAAACTTATGGTTTTAATCTATTTTTATGGTCTCCTTTTTTATAACAAGCTTTCATCATGAATAAATTGTTATATCTAAGTAACATTCATTTTCTCATTAGCTTTTGTTTGCAAATGTAGATGGCACTATGATGTTGATTTAACTGACAAAACAGGAACTGTCACAGCTTCTATTTTTAGCAAACTTGGTGAAAGCCTCTTGAAGTCCAGTGCAATTGAAGCTATGCAATTTTATCACCAAGTTATATTTTTTTTTACTTACTACAAATTGATTTACATTTAATAACAAGAATTATGATATCTTTATTAATTGAAAAAGATTATGATATTTCAACTGATGATCAAAATAACAATGTTGATGTTGGACCCCGTTTCCGAGGCCCAACATTCGAAAGCATGAAAGCATGCTCTGATACCAAACATGTTAGGCCCGGGCCCCGATTCCTTATTCCCGAGGAGACCTCTCAGGCTGCGCCTGCGGCGGGCGTCCTAAAACGTCGGACCCGATCCCAACATCCATAAATATAATTCGTTTAACACATGCAATTTCGCACACATAATAACATACACACAATCATTCTAAGTAAACACCCCATAAACCGAGGGGTTTCATGCTATTACAATCCAAGAAATAAAACGAGCATTCGTAACCATACACAATACAGAATAAAGTCTAAAT
>JANVCQ010000007.1:7085170-7111744 GCA_025531925.1 Erythroxylum plowmanianum
AATGCCTTTATACCTAAACATATACATAATAACACTCATTTCTTTTCAATTATAATTTCTAAATTCCACTTACAAATCGGGGTCCAACTGTATACCTATTAATTCACTAAATTTTATCTCATACTCTACTACTAAGAGACTACCTTGTTTTAGATCCAAAAATTCTTTCATTTTTTTGTCCAGATAAACCTTCGGCATGTAATTCTCTTTAAACACCTTCAGAAAATCTTCCCAGGTCAAACTACAAGGTCTGGTGGCACTACCTAGAATAGTCTTCCACTACTGATACGCTGGACCTTGCAGAAGTGAGACCGCATAATCAAATTTCTTATCTGACTCACAAATCATCTGATCAAACACTCTTTCAGTTCTCTCTAGCCATCTTTCTACCTCAGTAGGGTCTTTACTTCCGTAGAAGTCTACGACCTCTTGCTTCCAAAGTTTATCATATCTCCTTTCCCTCCTCTTCGGGATTCTCAGAAGTATTTGTGCAAACTCAAGTACATGAGACTCTCAATTGGCTCTTACAGACTCTATATCAGCTGACTCTCCCACTTGATCTCCTATGACAAGTGACCTATAACAAAAATAGTTATGATCACTAACTGAGTCTCTCACTATTTATTATGTCTCAATACTCTTATATGTCCCTATGGATACCAAACCATGCTCTGATACCAAAATTGTAACACTTCATTACTATAGAGTATATACCCTAACATCTAAAGGACATTCAAGTGCATATACTATGACAATTGTATGCTAGAGCAAACATAATCTCTTAAATGGCATCATAAAGAATATACAATACTTAAAACCTCAACATTTCATTTCACTGATTAACAAAAGTTTACATTGTAGTCATTGAAATAAGTATTTACAATCCCTTATATAAAAGTTGTATATGATAAAGAAACTACAAAATACAATCTATAACTCCTCTGATGTCAGCTAACAAACTTTTGAGTCATATCTTAATCCAAAATGTTCCTCTAGAAAATCTTAAGAATTAGGTCTTCTGTCTCGTACCTGAAAAGTTACGTTGCAAATTTTGATGAATTTTACAAACTCAATGAGTGAACCATCATTGATGATCTCAACTAAGTCATATACACAAATATCACACAATGAACCATTTTCACAATCATTTTCCATCTCAATAAGACATAATGAATGACACACATTTCACAAACATTCTTTCAGAATATGTATAACCCAATCAATCATATTATCATGGCAAATCACTTTATCATCACAATTTCAGAAAATATTTCATAACTATATATCTCATAATCATAAATATACAAATGCAAATGCATATAAGACTCTAGATTCGTTATAATTTGTTGCGACTGAGCGCCTTCCAGATACAGATATAGATACTAGCCTATTGGGCTCAGTCAGATACAGAAATCACGGAGCAAAGCTCTATATGCAGAATTCAAGCTTAAAGTGCTTCAAACTGGCTACTCTGAACACAAAGCCTTTATCTGAACATGCATTTTATGAAATGCATCAAATAATATAATATTCCATGAATAACATTCACTAATGATGCATAGACAAAATCTTACATTCATTGGACCTTAGTCTGGCATTCAACTTTCGTTGAGTATTCTAAAATCAATCAGAATTCTGTTGCAAACAGATATTATTCAAATTTCTTATGCGACTAGAACACTTCCAATACATTCCCGAATATCAAACTCCTCAGGCTATTAAAGTCTAAAATTCACATATAAATCACAAACAGTTCAATAATTGGAAGTTAAATAGAATAGATCAATCCTAGGAAGATCATCTAGGTTGAATCACAGTACGCTCCAATTTATGTTATTGCCTAAATGGTTCGACAATGTCTGAATGGTTTCCGACTTGAGCATCTAAAATCTTACAATTAACATATAATTCACATTACAAAGTCGATCAATCAAATACTTATTCATTTGTACACACACACACACATTTATATATATATGTCACATTCAGTGCATGCCTAACGACTATTATGGGTATGTTTCCTTTATTCACTTCTGATGATCATTCATACTTCAAAACTCATATATGTCTAATTTGAACTTAGGTTTACACCTCAATAATACAAAGTTATTCTAAGTTCATCACTCAATCATGCACTAAGGTTCATAGCTCAATACACTTGATTATTATAACATCATCAATCAATAATTTATCAATCATTTCCTAGTGAATTCAAATGTCAATGAAATTTCACAGAGAGGAAGGATAATGTGTGAGGAGCTTGTGGTTCAAATTTTAAGTCAATCGGAGGTCCAGAGAAGGAGTTATGGTCAAAAGAGGAAAGGGTGTGCAAAGCTGTCAAACAACATTGCACCTTCTTTGTCACGATCGTGCTTGTGCACGATCATGCAACCACTTGACAATCCCTCTCTGTCACGATCGTGCTTGTGCACAATCATGCAACTCCTTGGCTTTCCTCTTTGTCACAATGCACTACCTAATGATTCCCTTATTCAAGCATCATTCCATCTTTTCTCAAAATAGATTTCGGGTCAAGTTATCATGGCCATTTTGACAAGGAAAATGTAATATTTAAGCAATAAATTCTTCTAAACAAATGTTCCTTTATGTCTTAAGTTTCTAATGACACTAATTTCATGCAATTTGGTTTAGTGTTCTGTAAATTATACCTAAAGTACTAAAGACTATTCCCAATCTATGGCAGTCACAATACTCAACTTCAAGCCAAAATTTGAAACTATTAGAGATAGAATTAAAATTCAATTCCTGCATGAAACATATAGCCATCTATCTCTAGTTTAATCTAAACTTAAAATCATCCCATTTGAATATCTACAGATCAAGATATGGCTAAAATACAAATGCATGTTTAGTGAAAATACTACAACTAATATATTCCAGCAATTTTTCTTTCACATTTCCATATATTTTTTACATTTTATACCAAAGTTGAAACAACCTCTTTATAGTTCATCAATTATACCTCTATTAGGCCATAGAGGCCTGAATCATACTCCAATTCCTCATCAATAACCACTCCTATTCCAATTCAAAATTATTCAATTGATAGCTCACAATTCATTATCTTTCTTGCATCAAAAGTCAAACTAGAAACTATTACATTATTATGCATATAGTCCTAGTTATTTCTCAATTCAAGCACACCTAATTAACATCTTTCTTTGGCATAAACCCACCTTCTTATACTTCAAATTTAAACATAATTCATCCATGAATCAATCTATATCCCACGGTTTTCATCCACCAAAAGCAAGCATAGAAAACTTCCAAGTTCAATCAACATATTTCCAGCATGTATCAAGTTTCTAACCTCAATTCTTCATTAATTCAGTACACATTTTATCCACTTCAAACATCAAACAATACATGTTCTAACATGATTCCAAGTTTAGTATTCCCTTACCTTTTCAATTTCTAAGAACAACTCAAAAGATCCAACTTTATCAGCCCTTTCAAGCAACCAAACTCAACTTCAAGATCAAGATGGAGTTAAGATAATCTTCTCATCATAGAGACAACAACATAAAGGATAACATGAAATAGCTCCCTTAATGAATAGTTTGGCAAAGGATTTCGTAGGATAACATGTAAGGTTGATGCAGAAATTCAGAGCATAGGTAAAAAATTTCGGTGGAGAGATTGAAAACAAAGTGAAGTATGTAGAAACTTCCTTACAAGAATGTAACACCTAAGCTACTATGTGTCTCATTTATGCATTGACACATGTCTCCAATGCATGGCTCTTATTTGTCCTCCATTCATTAGGCCACTTGTCAACTTATTAACAATGTCATTTGTCATATTGGTGTCAACCCATTTGTCACTCAATTTTAGGCTTTTTCATACATTAATTTTTTTACCACTTAGCATTTTTTAAGACCATAAGTACATTTAATCTCAATTTATTAATTGAAACCCAAATATACCAAAGTTCAAGACATATCAAATCACAATTAATATTATGTTCACTTAATTTTTTTCATACCCCGAAATAAGTCAATTGAGTGCATATGCTATCTTTGTAATATGTACATATATTAATTCAGACTAAGAATATTAATGTTATGCATGTACATTTGCAATTAATAAGTAGGATATCACAGATCAGTTATTTAGCAAACGGCCAATTATGACCAAGAATTCGCAGGAAAATAAAGACAAACGACTAGAAGAACAAAAACAACATTGAGATCAGATGCTTTGCAATCGGTTCCTCGGCCAACACTGTCTCCTCATCCAGTCTCCCTTCACCTTCACCATCTGTTGTAACAAACGTAGTTCCTTGAAACCAAAGGTTGGTCCTTCTACATTCACTACTGTTGATTCTCAGTCTCAGCAGGTGATGATGGAAATCGTGAGAAGCCCCAGTCAAAGTGAGAGTGAGTTGTTCCAATTCCTGACCCAGAAACGCTATACTCCTCCTTCATGGGCAAACCACTTGAATCCAATCCCTTCTCACGTTTTCTCGCTTGCCCACCTTCCCACTCCTATTCATAAGTGGAACCTTCCTAACTTGCCTCAGGGCACCGAGGTTTGGCTCAAGGTGAATTCATCATCAATCTCAATCTTCGTTAAAATTTCTTGTTTTAATTCAAACTAAAAAATATATGCTCTTTGGGTTTTGTTCAGCGTGACGACTTGTCGGGCATGCAATTGAGTGGTAACAAAGTTAGGAAGTTGGAGTTTTTATTAGCGGAAGCAGTGGCAGAGGGTGCCGACTGTATCATAACCATAGGAGGCATTCAGAGCAATCACTGCCGTGCTACTGCTGTTGCTGCCAAGTATCTTAATCTCGACTCTTATCTCATTCTTCGCACATCTAAGGTTCATTAGCAGTCCTTTTTAGTTTTGTGCCACAAGAATGCTGTAAAATATGGTTGCATCATAAATTTTTATTGTCACTTTGAAATGTCGACGCAGGTGCTTGTGGATCAAGATCCTGGATTGACAGGCAACCTTCTTGTTGAGCGATTAGTTGGAGCGCGTGTTCAACTTATTTCAAAAGAAGAATATGCGCAAGTTGGTAGCGTGGTCTGTATCTATGCCTTTAATAAATAAGGTTTTTCAATTGTGAGATTATTGTGATTTTTGTTTCCTTTGGCAAAGTTTTTAATTTATGTTTAATTGCTTCACTATGAAATGCTCATTAATTGCCACTCAAAGCATCATACGTAATAATGGTTCATTATAAATTGTTGATCCCTTCAATCCATTTTTTAAAAGTATTATAACTCTTTTTAAAAATTATTTGTTTGTGCTGTCATAGTATTAATCACTCATATTGCTTATAGCGGATGCATTGTCTTATGTGCCTCCTAGGAGTTAGGTTCTCTGCAAAGGTTGCATGACCCTTCCTTGTCGAATTACCCTTCTAGGAGTTAATCATAAAAGCAATAGCCCAGTTTGTTAAGAAGTCATTATGTAGCTGAGCTAGATCATTTTACTGTGCATAGCAAGGGTGTCAATTCATTCTCACTTTTAGTGTCATTTTTGGTTAGCTGAAACAGTGGATTTGATTTCAAATACTTTGCATGTTTTCCAAAGAGTAGTGTCAGTTTATTGCACCTCAAATAAGGTCTGTCAATATTCTTTTCCTTTTATTTGGTTTTGATACCAGGTTCTTACAAATATCTTGAAAGAAAAATTGCAAAGGGAAGGGAGAAAGCCATATGTTATTCCTGTTGGTGGATCGAACGCCTTAGGAACATGGTGAGTTGTTTACTAATGCTGTCCTTCTTTTGGAATGCTATCATAGCTTGCATCAACTGGTGCAACTATTGAGTTTTCTTATCCATTTTCATCATTTTTATACACCTTATAAGTTTTCCTTGTGTCATTGGGTCCTTCTTCATCTACTTCATTAGTGTATTAGATAGCAATCTCAAGCTCTTCACCATTTAGTAGTTGGTAATGATAGAATTACAGTGGTAATTTAACAGTTGGGGTTCTGTCTTTCTTGGACTTGTTGCTTTTTCCTGTTTCTCTTTCCTTCAGTATATCCATTTTCCCTCTTTCATCCACTTTCAGTTAGAAGGTGAGGGTAAGGAGTAGCAGTGGTAGGTAGTAATTAGATGTAGGGTAGACTAAATCCATTTTGTGGAATCTTGTTCAAAATGAAGGTGTTAACTCAATCAGTAGCATCTTTTCCTGCCATTATGATGCATGAGAGATGACAAGAGAAATGCAATTTGTTGAGTATCCCACAGTGACATATTAGGTATCCATCACCTTACTTATTATATTTTTGTCCAATTTCCATGATGAGTTTTTGCTTTTTGCATGTGCATGGAGGGTAGGGAGGAGGAGTTGGGTTTTGGTAAGGGAATTGTTCCACTTGGATGGTTGAAGAGTGAAGCAAATAGTACATTTGAGTTATATCTTTGACTAAGTGTTGAATGCAGTGAGATTTTACCTTCCTCTCAATGATTTTCATAGTTCTTTCTAGCCATTTCTTCATTTCCTCATTTTCTTGTAATATAGAGGTAGTTTTTTCCGTTTATAATATCTTGCAATGAAATTTGCATTGAATCATTTTCTCTTATTGTTCCTTTTTTCCCCCTTACTATTCAAAGTTATGTGGGATAAACATAACTGAATGTCTATTAATGTTGTTAAAAAGAAAATCCAGAGCATTTTAGGTGTAGCATTTCATAGACTATAATTGATTTTTTTTTAGAAAATCCATACTTCCATTGCATTTGCCTTTCATTTTTCTTTTGGATCTTACTGATGTATTAATACTTGGTGCTTGGTGATCTCTTACTTCCATGCTGTTTTGCATGGTGATCTCTTACTTCAATGCTGTTTTGTATCTATCTCATTCCTTTGTTTTACTTTTTTACTACCAATAATGCTTGTACAACCTGGCTCCCGACATCTTCAGTACAAAAAAGACAAAAAAAAATCTTGTCTTTTGTGTTTCAGTAGCTTATAGGGTTCATTGGATTAAATATAAATTCTTTTTGATGCAATGGATGTATGCATGATGACATTTTTTGTGCACATCATATTAACCATTCAGCTTTTTCTTTGGATTGTATTTAGCTATTATAAGTTTTATGTATTGCACAGTGATGATATTGTTTCATTTTGAAATATTTCATTCAGGGGCTACATTAAAGCAATAAGTGAAATTGAGCAGCAACTTAAGTCTTGTCCTGGTGGATTAAAATTTGATGATATTGTTGTCGCTTGTGGAAGGTTCTTCTCTACTCTGCCTAATTTTCTATGCTATGCCTTCTTTTTTCCCTACTATTTCTTTTTGCTTCTAACCCACTTTTCACTTGCTTTTGATAGCTGATGGAATGTATTTTCACTTTTCAGTTGATTAAATGAAAGTTAGTTCAACTTGAACTTCACTAGAAATGGAATCTGAATACTTTGGTTGTACAGGCAGGGTTTGTCAATCGTGTCTATTGGAAACTAAAGATATATTACAAAATGCATAGAAGTTCTTGTAGTTCAATCAAGTGCATTATGTGAGAAAGCTGCGAAATTTCTCTATTGAAACCTGGGTGTCCTGTGATTGTAGTAGTACTAGTGGCATGTTGTTGGCAACCTAATTTAGTTTTTGATTTCTGGTCGGAACCCAACTTGTGAATTCCTAGATGATAAGTAAATGGCTTAGCATAGACATACATGCATCAGCATGCTTCAAAAGGTTTTACCTGATTATCTTCTTGTTCTTGTAGCAAACTTCACAAAATATGCAATGTTCTATGTGTACTATTTCTTGTTAAAATCGTGACATATGTGTTTTTGCTTAGGACATAGTCGCGGGATGACTCATAGGAAAATTCTCTTTCCCTTTATTGGAGTTTTTCCTCTTTCTAGACCTTATAGTTGCTGCTGAGAAATCTCGTACCTGACAAGCTCTTTGCCAACGATTTTAAGATGAATTCTGACCCTTTCTTATTCCTCCTCTCCCTTTTAATATAGGCTGAATACATATAGTTTTTTGGAAGTAAAAGAGAATGGGCATTTGGTAACTTATTCTCCTACTAAAAGTAGACTTTTGAAAATCCTTAATAAGATAACTACTGTCTAAGTAAGATAAGTACTGCAGAAAGAATCCAATTAATTGATAAACTTCCCAACTACCACCCCTATCAACTCTTAATTGATCTACTTGTATATTTCCTCCCTATGAATACATCTTGCATATCATTACCCCCCCTACACAAGGTTGGTCCTCAAGCTCAAACTCGCGATAGGTCTTCTTGAATCTTCAAGAAACTCCTAAGAAGCCTACTCTATTAGCAATCCCTGCCACTGCACTACTAACTCCCATATTTCCCTATTGAGCCTAGCTCATACAATTGCTTTACATCCAATAGTGAAGGAAGAGGGACCAAAGTTGTTGGATCTTCCTTGTACTCTTTTAGCTGTGAAACAGCACCACATTATGAATGCTGTGATATGTTTATGCTGTGAAGTATAAGTTAGATAAAAGTTGTTTCCTTTTCCTGGAATTTGATATTAATATGTCTTCTATCATGAATTTTGGTGTTAACATTTAATTTGAAGAAACTTACTTAGACATCGGTCATTGACTTTTTGCAAGTTTAATTCAAAAAGCTGGGAAGTGACATTTCAATGTGTGTTGATATCTTTTCTTAAATTTAGACGTGTAATCTGTTATTTTTTTTAGTGGAGGAACAATTGCTGGTCTGTCTTTAGGATCCTACCTTGGAACTTTGAAGGCTAAGGTTTTCCCTCATGTCTATAATTTGTTTATTTCCTGGCCTGTAGGCATCCGGATCTGTTAATCTATTTATGTTTTCCTATGTTATAGGTTCATGCATTCGCTGTTTGTGATGACCCCGATTACTTCTACAATTTTGTTCAAGGCTTGATAGATGGACTCAATGCTGGAGTTAACTCTCGTGATATAGTGGACATTCACAATGTTAGTTCTTCTTCATGTTATATTCCCATTTTTTTTTGTTTTTCCTTTGTTTACATCCTCTTAACCAGCTGTAACATACAATAAGTTTGTTACATTGTCTAACAATTTAGGATATGCAAAGATGGTTGATGGAGACTACTTTGGGTCTCTTTTAGGGTTTTTGGGAGTTGGGGTTTTGAGTGTAGAATTTTGAATACTCTTTTCTTTATCATTTTAGTTCTTGCATTTTCCGTTTCTTTTAGTTATATTTTTTAAATCTGTGCTTTATAGAGATAAAGAGAAAGAGAAATAAGCTCTTTTGTAGATACGTTGTCTTGTAGGTCACTTGTCTTTGTTAACCTTATTTTTGAAGTGGTACATACCATGAAATTGAAAATCTCCTGTTTACCATGCTATTGAATGTTGCTATGCTTGCCTGTCTTATTATGCATTTCATGCACTAATCGTCTATAAATGTTTTAGCATGGACTAATATATCACGACTTATGCATTTCATGGAGTAATTCTCCAAAAATGTATTTTAACACAACTTAAGTGTAACTTATTTCATCTTGTGAAACAACATATTTTCTCATCTAATCACGTTCTTGGAGTTTACTAAATTGATATTTTCAGCAAAGAACTGAGAGACCTGAAAATTTGCAGTTTTCATTTGTGTGTTTCTTCTTACAGGCTAAAGGTTTGGGCTATGCAATTAACACCTCTGAGGAGCTGAAATTTGTCAAGGAAGTTGCTACAGCAACCGGTGTCATTCTTGACCCAGTTTACAGGTATAGCACTACCTACAGCTTGGTAAGTTTCTTTTGGCAATCTTTTCCGAATGTTGGTTGTAGTTACGAAATTATAGGGATGAAAAGGTGTTGATGCCTTGATGGTTCTTTTGTTGATTTTCCATATGCAGTGAGACAAACAGAGATGGTCTTTTTTTTTTTCCCTTTTTGGTATTTATCACTTTCGTGGCATTTGATCTCTACATTATTAAGTGACCTTGAATATCTTCAAATAAAAAAAGATTTTTAATGTTGAGGTGATTCATTTTGTAACATTGACATTACTTTCTTATGTGAACATCACAGTGGGAAAGCTACTTATGGACTGATGAAGGACATGGTAGAGAACCCGAAGAAGTGGGAGGGCAGAAAAGTCCTCTTCGTTCACACAGGTGGACTCCTTGGTTTGTTCGACAAAGTAGACCAGCTGTCTCCTTTGGTAGAGAACTGGTCGCGCATGGATGTCCATGAATCCATTCCTAGGAATGATGGTACGGGGAAAATGTTTTAGAGAGGCAATCCAGCTCGAGTTGAGTGTCATGTACATGATGGTGTTGGTTTGTTGTATTTCTTATATATGACTAGATTCTCGTTATTATATACTGTTAGGGGTCATGTTCAACTTAGAATATATTGTAATTTTCATGTTCAAGTTAACTTAGACCTGTGTACTGTCCTTCCACTATGCATATGTATCATAGCATTTTTAAGCTTTGTAGTTCTAGAATGGTATATAAGGGGCCTAAATCGTTCCAATTATCATATCAAAACTATATTTTTTGATCATTTCCTACAATGCTCTTGATTCCTAGGACATTAGGCTCCTTAATTATAAAATTTGATTAAGAGTCCAAGAAGTGCACCATTTGCATTTGATATTTTATATGCTTTGATCTTTTATGATGTAGGAGTACGTCTATTTAACCTAAATTGATTTTGAGATTACAAAAAGTTTTTAGATCTACTTGGGTAAGAGCATCTTATTTATACTTATTGAATTGATTTTCAAGCTGCTTTCATCCTTAAGGGTAAAAATCTCTAACCATTTAACTTTGGCTCCAAAATAATTATTAAAATAACCAGTCCTTAGAATGTTCTTCATTATTCTCTCATTATCTTTGATTGCATAGGATAGAAACACGTTGTTCCATTGATTGATTCTTCTATTAATGGAATCAAAGAATGGATGGCAATCTTGATAAGTCAATCTTTTGTATGAAATTGTAATTCCAAGGTATCTAGATAGTTGTTGTTAATCCCTAATCTAAAATTGTACTTAGTGAGGAGATGAGATCCAGTGAATTAGAAGACATGTATATATAGCTTGTGCTCTTGCTAATTGAAAGTCCAAAGACCCTGCTGAAGAAGCTTAAGGAATCCATTATTGTTCTTATGGAACCATTTTAAACCCCATAGAGAAGTAGAAGACCATCTACAAATAAGATATTGAATATCTCATACTCTCTTATACTTGTGATAAAACTTGAAATCGTTCCCTTACTTAGTCTTGTGAGTAATCAATAAAGTGAGGTCCTCAGTGCATATTGTGAACATGTAAAGAGATATAGGGTTTTTTTTTGTCTCAATCCCTTTGCCCATTTAAAAGTCCTTGTTGCCTCCCCATTGATTAAAATTGCAAATGAGGGAGTACATAGGTAGCTAGTTGGAAATCCAAATGCAACTAATGAATCAAGTATGAATCTTTGACTAGCACTTTTATTTTATGAAATAACAGAGCACAGGCCACTTTTATTTTATTAATTTTTCTTACTGCTAACTTATTATGTTGAGGTGTAACAATATATAAAGGTTGATGAACAATACACTTTTAAATATATATACAAGAATAACAACCTAGTGAAAGTCTCCCTGATCATAGGGTCTGAAGAGATCTAGAAGTATGTAACCTTACTTCTAATTGGTAAACTATTTCTAATAGACTCATATAAAAAATAATAAAGAAATAATAATTAAAAAATATACATAAAAGATAATAATAATAACAATAATAAAATAAAATATAACATAAATAATAAATAAATAATACAATAAATATATAAAAAGGTTAAGAATAAGAATAAAAGATAAAATAAGCAAATAAATACAAAAACAATGAACGAGACAAGTAAATAAATAAATCAAACAAGTCATTACAAGAAAATATTTTGGCTAAATAAGAAAATATTTGGATTAAATGTTTGGGCTAAATACAAGACATAAGCCTTGAAGGAAAATGTTTAAAAGATCTTTGAGAAAGGAAAGAATCTCTTTATGTTAGATCTTTTTACAGTTAACTTAGTACGTGAAAGTTTTATGTTAAGGGTCATATCCTTAGTAAGTTCTAGCATAGTCATATCTTTGTTAATCACATCACCCTAGTTCTTCTTAGGCCTTCCTTTTCTCCTTTATAGTCTCGAAGTATAATCTTCTTGCATCTTCTTACTAGAATGTCAAAGTGTCTTCTCTTAACATGTCCAAACTACCTAAGCCTTCTTTCTCTTAATTTTTCATTAATATTAGCCACCTCTAACTTATCTCTTACCATTACATTCTTGACCTTATCTCTTCTAATAAGGTTGCTCATCCAATGGAGCATCCTCATCTCTACCACCATTAAATTATAAATATGCACCTGTTTGATAGGTAACAATCCTCTCCATAGAGCATGGTTGACCTAATCGCTAAACGATAAAATTTACCTTTAAGCTTAATAATATGTTCTTTTTGCATAAAACTCTTGATGCAATTCTCCATTTAAACCACCATAATCTGATAGTTGAACTATGTCTTAATCGATCTCTTCATTGCTTTGGATGATAGATCTTAGATACTTAAAACACACTTTCTTTGATATAACTTATTAACTAATCTTTACCTCCATATTGGAAGTCACCCTATAGCTCGAAAAGCTACACTCTAAGTACTCAGTCTTATTCTTGCTCAATTTAAAGCCCTTAAACTCTATTGTATCCCTTTAAAGATCTAGTTTGACATTGACACCCTCTTTTGTCTCATCCTTTAAAACAATATTATTAAGAAATAACATGCACCAAGGCACATCCTTTTGGATATTCTTGGTGAGCTCATCCATCATAATTACAAACAAAAAGGGCCTCAATGAGGAGCCTTAGTGTAGCCTAATATTGGTATAAAAATGCTCTGTGTCTCCACCAATCATCCTTACTCTAGTTTTTACATCTTCATACATATCCTTAACTTCTTAACACTTTCACATGATTTCCCTAGGTACTTATCACACGCCTTCTCTAAGTCAATAAAAATTATGTGTAGGTTATACTGTCTTCCCCTATAATATTCCATTAATCTTCTAAGGATATGTAGAGCTTTTTTTATGGACCTTCCTGCCATGAACGAAACCTGGTTCTCTGAGATAGGTACCTCCTTCTTACTCTCTTCTTAATCATCTTCTCCCATAACTTGATAGTGTGACTAAGTAGTTTGATACCTTTACAATTGTTACAACTTTGGATCCCCTTTGTTCTTGTTTACAGGAATTAGTATACTAAATCTCTACTCATTCGACTTTTTTGTGGACTTAAGGATCATATTAAAAAACTTGGTTAGCCAAGTAAGATCCTCTTGGCCTAGACTATTTCACACCTTTATAGGTATCTTATCATATTATATTTCCCTTCCACTTTTCATCTCCCTCAAAGCTCTTTTAATTTCTTCCCTTATAATCTGCCGATAACAAGTAAAGTTACGATACCTCTCGGGCGTGATAAGATCACCTAAAGAGATTGTCCCCTGCGTCTTCATTAAAAATGCTATAGAAATATCTTTGTTATCTTCTTATGATGTTAATTTTAGCCATAAACACCCACCCTGCTTCATCTTTTATGCAACAAACTTGATCTAAGCCTCTCACTTTCTGCTCCCTATCTCTTACCAACTTAAATATATCCTTTTCTCCATCTTTAGTTTCCAATCATTGGTATAATTTCTCTAAGATCTGGTTTTCGATTCTAAAATAATCTTCTTTACCTCTTTTTTTACTAGTTTGTAACTTTCTCTATTAACGACTCTCTACCTCTGTGGTGCTATCCAACAAAGTTTTATAGGCACCCTTCTTAATCTTAACCTTTTACTGTACATCTTTATTATACCACCAAGACTCCATCTTACTATCCCTAAGCCTTTTAGAAATGCACAAGATCTCTTTAGTTGTATTCCTTAAAAGAGTTGCTACTCTCTCTCACATCTAGTTAACATCTCTTTCCAATTTCCTTTCTTCTCCATATATTATCCATATGTTCCATCGTATCCCCTTTTAGATTTCACCATCTGACTCTGCTACACTTCTTACATTTGACTCTGCTACACTTCTTAGTACTTCTCTTCTTCTTCTAACCCTCAATTATAAAATTCATAACCAATAATCTATGCTTAATTAATAAGAAAGTATTGGTTATCACCTTACAACCCTTGCAACTAGGTCGATCACTCATTTTGCTATTAAAGTCACCAAGTGCTCCTATTTTTTCTTTAAAAATAGTTACTTATCACTAACTTAAACACTACTGTGACATCCAATAAAATAGTTACACCATCATTCCTATCACCATACTCGAAAATCCCAGGAGTCCATGAATAATGGTTCAAGGTTGCAAGCATATACCACATTGAAAACAACACCTTTCACCACAGTCTTTAAGGATATAATCTTATCATTAATCCTCTTTACCCCCACAACATGAATTATGAGTCCCTTAATAACCAAGATACCTACCCATTTTGTCATCACGAAGCTTTAACCCCTGTCCACTTTGTCTCCTAGATGCACGCCATATGAATTATATATTTTTCTAAAATCACCACTAATTTCAAATACTTCCCTATAAGAGTCTTGACATTTTAAGAACCTATCTGTAATTTGCCAATAAATTCACCGAGGGACTCACAGAAGAACTAGCCTTTGTTTTATCATCAAATTCCAAAGCAACCATTCCTATTCTAATGCCCAACACCAATTATAGAAGAGAAGCTTAACAATTCCCTAAACAAATTTAATATTACTTAAGCAAGGCAAGAAAGATTGATATTAAATCCCAAAATGGGCACCACAATAAACAGATATGAAAATCACAAGTACAGAATGGGCACCACAAGAAACAGATATGAAAATCACAAGTACAGATAACCACAAGCAAATCAAAATTAGATAGTCCAAAATATGAACCAATAATAGCAACTAGGTTTATGCAGAATGTAAAGGAAAGAAAGATTGATATTAAATCCCAAAATGGGCACCACAATAAATAGATATGAAAATCACAAGTACATATGACTACAAGCAAATCAAAATTAGATGGTCTAAAATTTGAAGCAATAATAAGAAGTAGGTTTCTGCAAAATACTAACACACAGTACTTGACAATTAAAAAGGAACAAACATAATATTTAAATCAATTACAATTTTATCTTCTTAATAACCATAATTTACAGATAGAAATAGAAACCTTAATAGAATAAGTTTGTAGTGAAAACCCATTAGATCCTAAAAAGAATACTAATAATCACTTGGTTGAAATAAAACTAAAGAACCCCACACATGAAATTAATATTAAGAATAAGATTCCTTATACACAACAAGATGTACAAGAATTTATTAATGAATGTTTCAAATTATTAAAAAAAACAATTAATAGCTCAAAGCACTAGTAAACATTCAGCCTCATCTTTCTATGTAAATAATCATTCTGAACAAAAACGTAGAAAAAGAAGAATGGTAATTAATTATAAAGAATTAAATAAAGCTACTATAGGTGATGCATATAAATTACCTAGAAAAAACTATATTATAAGTAGATTAAATGGGCATCATTGATTTACTACACTAGATGCAAAATTAAGTTATTGGCAATTAAGACTACATGACAATACCAAATCATTAATAGCCTTTACATGTCCACCAGAAAAACATTACCAATGGAATATATTACCTTTTAGATTAAAACAAGCCCTTGGTATTTATCAAATATTTATGGATAACAATTTAGAAGGATTAGAAGAATTTACCTTAGCCTATATTGATGACATTATTATATTTTCAAATAAAGATAAGGAAGATCATTTAAAAAGGTAAAAGAGGTTCTCACTATATGTCAACACAAATGACTAATTTGAAGCAAAAAGAAAATTAAATTAGCACAACAAAATATTGAATATTTATGTATAGAATTTCATAATGGATTCTTAAAATTATAACCTAACATCCTTGAAAAATTACACCATTTCTCTAACACTTAAAAAAATATAAGTGAAGTTTAAAAATTTCGTAGATTACTAAATTATATTTCTCATCAAGGATTTCTTAAAGATTTAGCTAAAGAAAGAAAAAAGTTACAACTTAAATGCAACACAAAAACACAATGTATATGGATAAAGGAAGACACAGCAACGGTATGCATATTAAAAAATCTTTACAAGAATTTACCAACATTATATAATTACAATGATAAAGATACAGTACTAGTACAAATTAATGCAAGTATGGATACATAGGCTGGCTACCTTTCAGCACAACCACCTAAGTCAAGGAATTATCTCTTATCTAAATATATCAATGGGACTTTTAATCCCACTGAAAGGAAGTATCCTATCCATGAAAAGGAAACATTGGCATGTATTAAAATATTAAGAAAATGGAAAGTTGATTTATTACTTGTCGAATTTCATATTCAGACAGATTCTAAGTATTTATGTGGATTTACTAAATATAATATTAAGACAAATTATAATCAAGGACGCTTAATTAGATAACAATTAGAGCTAAATCAATATAATTTTCAAAAATATTAGATAAAATCTTCAGCTAACAGTCTTGCAGATATCTTATCAGAGAATGGAAGTAGCAATCCTAAGCGTCAAAGATTCACTAACCAAAAAGGAAGCATAATTATTGGATCTTCAATAATAAATAGGGTCGGTAACAAAAGAGATTAACCAGTTAAGATCAACCATTAATCTTCTTGAAAAACAAAACATCACTGTCATTCAACAAATTACCCCTAAACAAATTACTCAAACACATTTTATCCCCTGCTCCTTCAAAAATTTCAGCTGAATGTATTCATCCATTACCTAAATCTAAACCATCCATGTCTCAAAAATAAGAAGATTTTAGAGAATCTAAGTCTATATTATTTTTAATGGACTAATGGTAAGAATATATGACGAATGGCATAAGGCTCCTATCCATATTATTGGAAAATCTTCAATCATTCATCAAAGTTATTCAAACCGTTCAAAAGAAGAAAAAGCCTTAGCTGAATTAAAAAATCCTACATTAAAACCTCAATATAAACAAGCCTTAGAAAATAGCAATAAGATTCAAAAATGAAAACATTGGGAAAAACTTATTAAAATGGAAAGAATCAATGTTGTACTTACAAGAGCATTAAAGGACGAAATGAAAAGAATTACTCCTGAAATTTTTTAGGACAAGCACTCAATGAATAGGAGGAGAAACAAAAGGTTTTTCAGTACTACCCCTAAAACTGAGGATGATATGGACCCAAAGCTATCATGTTTCTAGAAACAGATGCACTCACTACCTATCTTTTTTTCTAAAGTGGTTTAGTGGATAATATTAATTTAACCAATTTAAGCAATCTTGTCGAGTTTCCAGTCGGATTCACTCTTGCAGTAAAAAACTACAAAGAAAGATTTACAAACGAAAGAAAATCTTTATCAAGGTTTTTAGCAGCTATCCAATCTTTAAAAATGCAGACAATTTCAAAGACTCAAACATGCAACTATCTCGAATAACTTATGTACAGTAGCAATCAACAATGGTATGTATCCACCCATCGATGAACCACCAAAATATGAATTCAACTGGGATCTCATCAATCAGTTTAACCTCCATTGCATTGAAGGTGTTTTATCATCAATGTTTAAAGATTACTCCAGAATCATTGATTCAACTCGATTACAAAGGACCAAATATTTTGGTGACATCAACTTATCGTATACCTATATCTACTGATTCCTTCCAATTAATCAAACAAATCAAAGAAAATTTCTCAACCATATCTGGAGTATTCAACATATTATCAGAAGATTGGAAGGAATCCATTTGTCAACAACTCCAGTAATATCCATCTCATCAATGTACCAACTATCCTTCCACTTTAAAAGAAAAATATGATAGCTCCTTAGTGGACGTAATTATTGAAGAGTGATGTAAGTAGTGAAGTAATTTCAATTATGTAAGTCACTTATCTGTAGGTCACCTATGTAGATAATCCCAAAAGTAAAAGCAGGTTCTCTCGACAAAGAAATATACTTTTACTATTTCTCAACAGTAAAAGCAGATTCTCTCGATAGAAAATCTTCTTTTACTGTTTTCTTTTCTTTAGTTGTTTTTGGACATTTATAACCAGAGAAGGAAATGACCAAACTGTTCCAATCTATTTAAGAAGCGAAACACTAGCTCCATATATTCTCATAATAATTAGCACTGTTCACCAAAAATTCCTCTGTTGTGGGGCTTGCCCCAAATTTGCAAAAGAAGAAAGTAAGGCACATGGTTTTCCAAAGCCAGATGAAGAAACTTCTATAAGCATATATTATTTGGACAAGTAATGATGACACCAAATATATTATTTTCAACAAAAGGAAAGCTTCAGATGTAAAATATTAATGAAGGATACTACTTAGAACAGAAAAAAGATGGATATGAACTAGTAACTAAATTTAATAACTCTAGTTTGTAGTTTCTAATGGAAACATTGAATATGAGCACAAGATCATTAGCAAACAAAAATAACTGAATTGCAATGGCAACAATAAATACATCAATATGAGAAAAGGTGAAACTTTAGAGCAGTTGAGAAAAATCTAAGCCAAGAATCATAAAACATATGAGTACGCTTTGAGGAAAGACTCTAAAAAGCTTTTCAAACTCTCAAAACAAGAAAACTGAAGATGAAGACAAGAGCAATCAATAAGTACATATGAATTTTGTATTTACGAAAGAGAAGAAAGAGAGAGATTATGTCTATGAGTTCGGCTGTCACTAGGGTTTTAATCACTACATAGATTCTTCTCTTATGAGAATAAAATATCCAAAACAACCAATGGAAAGTGAATTTTAATGCTTATTAGAAAGAGAGCTAAGGAGGAGGAAGGACAAAGAATACGAGAGATAGAAAATTGATCTAGAGCTTGAATCAATGAACCAAAAAGGATTCAATCAATATACAAAACTAATACAAGAAAACGATAATTTAGTTCTTTCTCAAGTAACCAACCTTATTATTTATGTTATTATCTAAACATACAAATTATATATTGATCTTAATTTATATATCTAATTATTGAATCTTTAACTCTCGTTCCTTCAATCCAACTTAATATATAAACTTGAATAATTCTAAAAAAACTAGAATACTTCATTAAACCAAAGAAATGAATTCAAAATATAAATTTTAGGTTTCATCATATATTAATCCATATACCAATTAGTTTATGACAAAACAAAGAAAAAATAAAAATAAGAAAACAAGATAAAAAGTGATATCTTATAGCCTAAATCTTATTCTTCTCATTTTTATTCCTCTCTGACATCTCGTCTCTTATACTTTTCTCTTTTTCTTTCTTTTTATAACAAAACATTAGAAATTTGGTTGAACACAAGTTCATAATGACCTTATGTTGGTACCCCTCTCGACACCTTATTGTTCCCATGTTTTTTTAAGAAATTGAATTGTATTAAATGTTCAAGGCATGCAAAAGTATAGTAGAATTGCAATAATAAGTTAAGCATACTCCCTTAGTTAGAGTTGTCAAAATGAATAACGAAGTTGAATCATATAATGAGATTTAGCTTTTCAAAATAATGAGTTAAATTACATCTTCCAAGTGTTATTGATGTAGTTCATATCCTCAAATTTGTCTTTGAAAAGGCCAATATGAAGTCTAATTCTTTGCATGAGTTCCTTTTAATTATCTCCTTGTTCTGTTCTACATCATGAAAAATCTTCATGTTGCTTTAATCCTACTACTACTATAAATGATAATACAATACCAAACACCATCTTATAGTGCTACTTTCATTCCTAACAATAGAATATCACTCAATTATTCCATTCCAGTTGTTTTAGGCTTTGGAAATATGGCATAAGTGAAGTAAGTAATTCCAACTATTGTTAGTGGAGTCACACTTGAATAAAAGATGTTGTATGTTTTCTTTAGCCTTCTTACACATAATGCACTAGTTGGGAATTTGTAAGTATTTGGAAATCCTATCGATTGTGGGAAGCTTACATTTTATGGCCATCCTTAGGATTATGGATGCTCGAGGGTTAAGATGTTTATGGTATACTACTTTGGTCTAAGTAATAAGGTCTGAATTGCTTCTTAAGAATCTTCTACAAGATTGGCTTGTGAAGTTTCTAGAACTAGTATGTTTCTAAATTATAGAGTCTTTATGTTCATCAAGGTACGTGTCGATGATTTCTCTTGTCATCTAAAATAGGGTAATCATCAAATAATTTTCTAATGGTGAGTGCTATAGCTACTGAAATGTCTTTATAAACCATTGCTTTCAATATATGCATGGAGACATGATTCTAAAGGGGTCTAACAGGAAACCAATTTTTGTGCTAGAACTTAGTGTTCCTAACCTTGCTAACAAGATTGATTATTTCCAATCTAACTTTTCCCTTGCTTTCAGTATGGTTTTCATAAGCCATGAGACATCTTGTAGCCCCAAATGCTATTATTCTTGATATAGTATCCAAATATCCATTTGGACCATAAGAATTGTCTATCATTGTATAACCTCTTAGTCATCATGATTGAACTCAAAGTTCTTAAAGGGATAAGGTTGAGACCCCTTCATTCCTTGGAGTGCAAATCTCAACCCATTTGATTCTAACTTTGCCTTTAGAGGACCTAGAACCTATCTATAAGAAGTTTTTGAAAATTCTGTCTATATGCTTAGTAATAGAATTTGGAAAGGCTATGTAAGCAGCCCATAATACATTTAGAGAAGTGAGAATAGAAGAAATAAGTTGAGCTCTACAAGCTAGAGATACGTTTTTGCTCCTCTAATTAGAAATTCTCAAGCTAATTTTTTCAATGAGAAACGAATACTACTTACGAGTCAATCTTATATTTAAAATAGGAATCAAAAGATATGCCATTGGTCGCTGCTACAGATTGAAGCTAGTGGTTGATTTGATACTGCGCTCTATGTGAGTGACACTCTTTGAAAAAAAAATGGCATTTTTAGTACAATTGACCTTAAGCTCTACAAGCTTGTTAAAGATTTTAAGGTTTGATAAAAAGGCTTTGATGGAGATTAGATCAACTTTGGCTAAGAGGATTAAGGCATCAGTAAAATAAAGATTGAACAGCCCCAACCTCTTGCACTTTGAATGAAATTTGAACAATTTGAGCCTTTTAATAATTCTTTTCATAAGCCTATTAAAGACTTCCATAGCAAGAGCAAACAAATAAGGTGAAATTGGATCACCTTGATGAATTGCTTTCAAGATTTCGACAATTGTGGAGGGTTGGCCATTAATCAAGTAGTTGAAGGTATGAGTAGTAATAAATTGCCTTATCCACTGAATGAAATTTTATGGAAAATTCATAGTAGTAAGAGTGTTGATGATAAAGTCCCAACTAACATTGTTAAAGGTCTTCCTTAAATCAATTTTGAGGATGCATTTCTTCTTTCTTCTTGGAATAATTTATGATCAACTTTTGAAGTAGGTCCTATTAGGATTCCTTATTGCCAAGATAGAACTGAAAAAGAACTTAGTGCATCTTTCCCCTTTCTTTAACCAATTCTACCTTAGTCTTTTCTCTAGAAGACTTATGTGATTGTTTAAGGTTTGCAAATATTCATTCAAGAGAATTTTTTCGTTATTCAATAGGGAGCTATCACCTGGATACAATTGCAAGTTGGTTTGATTGGTGATTGGGTTTGCTTTAGCTTTTTTTAAATGAAATTGAATTGATAAAGAAAATTTAAGATACAATAGGTTTGATTAACTAACTATTACAACTCAAAATGCTCACAACATCATAAAGTAGCACATACTTAACTAAATAGAAAAGTCTATATAATTTTCCATTTCATTAGGCTTTGAGTGATGAAGTTGAGATCATGTTTAGGAGTAATGATGTGATATCTAATCCTATTATATAAAGCCTAAAGAACTATCTTTTGGTGTTAATGGAGTCTCCAAAAATCCTATTGTTTCTCTCTTCCCATATAGTTGTTACAAGGTAAGTAAAGGCCACTTTGTAAATCTATGCCTCCTTTTTACTTTAAATTTAGCTTGGTACTCCAATTGATGATTTACCATGAATAATGAGGTGGATCTAAATGATAAAATTGAATTATGTACTTCCATACATACTGGCTGAATTGAAATTGGAAGTGTATATGCTCTATACTTTCAGTAGAATATTAACATAAAATATACCAATTAGGAAAGTTTGAGTGAGGAGATGTCCTATCCAATTTTGATAACCTACCAAGTGATGATAGAATTATGGCGTGAATTGTGCTTAAACTACAGAAGTTTGCACCAAGAGATAGGTAGGATAGAGAACCTGAATAAGTTGTAGTAGGATGAATTAGTAAATGTACCTGAAAGAGTAAGTAACCATTTGATCTTATCAAGTTTAGTATCCTTTAAAACAATATAAGAGAGAAAGGTTGTCATTGGTAATGAGCCATTTAAAAGGTTTAAAGCCTTTTTCCACTTTGATGTTTATGTATAGAGAAAGGATCTAGGATTCAAAATTGAGGTGAAAGAGCTAAATGGTGTCCAAAGATCATGCCAGAAGTAGGTGTTTTTACCATCTTGGACAATAAGTTTATAGTTACTCTTGATTGTTTCTTTGAATTTGAGCAAGTTGCTCAAAAGAGTTAAGGAGTTGTAAGGTGTTTTGATATTTCATAAGCTTGATCTTTAATGTAGTATATGTGAATCCATTTGATCCATAACGAGCTTTTATCAATAAACAACCTCTAAAGTATTTTGGTGAGTAGGATTGAGCATAGATGTTTGATTGAAAGAATGCGTAGTCCACCATAACTCTTGGATAATCACACTTATAACCACTTTAATTTGTAATTTCCATTGCTTTAAGCTTTCCATAAAATTTTTTTGAGTGATTTCTCCAATTCCTTAATAACTACACTAGGAAAAATGACGCGTGAGGCTTAATAATATGAAAATGAAATAATCACAGAGTTGATTAATTAGCACCTACCTACAAAGGATAAATATTTGAAGCATCATCTTTCAATTTAATTTTTGACTTTGTTGATAAGAGGCTTGAAGTAAATGAAAGTAGGCTTTATGGAGGAGATAGGACTCGAAGATATGTATAAGGAGTTGAGCAACTTTGAACCCTGTAATAGCTGAGAACTTTGTAACCAAGTATGATGCACTTGCAAATAGGTAGAGGTTTAATTTATCAGAGTTTATGGATATACTAGAGAAAGATTTAAATGTTTTTCATCCTTAGAGATAAGAGTGACTAATTTGGTGTCAACTTTTGTGAAGATAAAAATGTCATCAACACAAATAAGACAAATTAATTTAGTTTCTTGCATTTTGCATGAAATTTAAAGCAGGAGTTTCTTAATCCTATTCTTTTGAACAGCCTAGTTAGAACTTACGATATTAAAACAAACAGGAAAGGCCAACACTTAAATAAATCGACTGTTACTCTTAAAGGGATTGGTTATACTATAATCTGTAGAGTTCTCTTTAGGTAAAAAGTTCCTTAACGTAATCAAAATCATAAAGCTGAGTAAAGATGGCAATCTTGAAGAATCTAAGGTGAACGTAACATATCAATGGAGATATATTATAGGAAACAAAACCAAATCTTAGATCCTAAATGGTAAAACATTTATAGCTAGTGAGCAAACTAAAATTTTTAGGTTAGACGATAAGAAATAGCAAGTAATGGAACCTATGACTTACAATGTTAATGATGGAAAAGCTCCAGTTGATCTTAAAACTATTAAGGTAACTTCCATGTCTAGTCAAAGGAATCAATAAGATTTAAACATAGAGGTTGTTCCCTCAAAAGACATTACATACGATAATGGCAAGCAAGTTGAAATGAATGCAAACAATAAACAAATCATATTATTACCTTAGGGATAGGAATTGAGCCCCTTAAAAAGTTCTTAAATAAATTAATTAAAGCTTTGTTTAATCCACTATGGTGTTGGAAATCTAGCTTTAACTCCAAAAAGAGTATAAGTAGGAAGTCAAGAAGTAAACAAAATCTTCTTTCTTCACCAACATGAAATTCATCATATGGATCTTAAAAGGACTAAATAGTCCCAAGAAGCATAATGCTTCATGATTAACCTTTTATTAATGAAAATTATTTTTATTGGCCTCTATGAGACCAAAATAAAAGCCCCTCAATTTCACAAGGGATTTTAGTTTTCCATAAAATATGGGAAGCCATTGACAATCATAAAATGCATTATAATGGAAGAGTCATAGTTTCTTACTATTTTAATTAGATCAAGCTTGTAGAAATTAAACAATCGGATCAATATATTCATTGATAAGCCTTGTTTTAAGGAATTTGATAGGGATAGATATCACTATTATATCTATAGTAAACTAAGAAACCCAGTGGGGGGAGCCATAATAAGATTTGATGTCACTTTAAGTGGGGGTGAAACTCCCTGGCATTTGATAAGGGAATTAAATTATACACACTCAAGCTTAGAAGTAAAGGCTTTCTTCATTAAAGTTCCAACCAGTATAATACTTACCTTATAAATTGTTTAACTTATACTACAATCGCTAGTCTTAAATTCAATAGTTTCTTGCAAAATTTGGAGCAATAATTAGAGCATTGAATGGTTGCTAAGGAAGAAGTAATATAAAGTTCTAGTGAACTCTAATTGTCTCTCTAAATTCCTTGGTAGTTATGAAAATTTTGATAATCCTTTATGTTCTGACCACTCCTTTATTGGAATTCTATTAAACAACTCTCACCTATCAAAAACTCATCTTGTAGATTCTTCAATTCTATTGTCAATATTCCTATGTTTAAAGATGTGGAAAAAGGGCTTAATAAATAGATTATCCGGTTAGAGGCTTATAAATGTGTGAATCACTTGAGAGCTATTAAAGAAGAACTTAACAAGAGCTCTATTAGTATTACTTAAGTGGCTAAACAATGAGTTCTTTAAGGCTTAAAAAATACTCAAAAACTTCTTAATCTAAAATATAGGGATGATTCCTTAAAGTAAACTAAAATAATTATATCCAATAAGTGTAACATTCTCTTATTAAATAAAATGAAAAAATCACTTAGTTCAAAGAAAGAGGTAAGAACATTAGGTTTTGTTGTAATGTAGATAAGAACATTAGGTTATGTCATAATGTAGTTTTAGCTAGAAGAAACATCAATTATATTTGGCCCTTATAGGCTCTTGGAGGTTAATTAATCAATGATTAGGATAAACGCAAAAACTTAGCTTTAAATCACTTTAAAAGTTTGAATAGTAATAAGGGTCATCCTTAACTCATACAAAAAAATGTCTCACAGGGTATCAAAAAAAAAGGTTACAAATGCATTGACCAAACCTTTCTCAAACTTAGTAATTAATGTTATGAAATCATTCACTTCATTTCATATTTGATTTTAGGTACAATTCGGAAGTGAAAGAGCTAAAATGATTCTAAAGCATTATAGTTGAGTTGTTTTTCGAAGATTCACACTCACTTGTCTTCATAGACCAAGAAGAAGAAGGATTACAATGAAAATGAGACAAGAAAGCACTAAAAAAGAATGAAGAATAGCTTTGTCATGGCATAAGATTGTCACGCCCATGACAAAAGCTTGCCATGGGCGTGACACTAGCGTCATAGATGTGATATAAAACGATATACAGTGATCTGTCCCATTTTAACCCTACTTTTTGGTATAAAACGATATACAGTGACAATAGACATATGTTTTTTGTTTGGGGTTTTGTTTTAAGGATTTGAGCTCTCGGTTTTGAAATAGAGAAGGGGTAAAGCTCCATTCCTTTGGAGACCTATAAAAGGCTAGCTTATCGATGTCTGTTCGGAGGTGACATTGACGCCAACCCGATTAAGCATTTCTCTTATTACTTTTTGTTCTTTCTCTTAGGGATTGATTATGTTATCATATGTTTAATGTTTGGGCATTGTGTAAGAATGATTGAATGCTTTATTTAACTGTTTGTATGTAAGAACTCATTACTAGAATCTTCAATATAATCTGTAATTGTAATACTGAAATTCATTTGTAGCAACTAATAGTTTCAGATCATTAGGGATACAATATGTAATTATTGTATTTCCGATTGATTTTGAATCATTAGGGATAACGTAACTGTTAGGACCCGATTTTGAAACCGAACTCCAACCGAAAAAACAAAAAATGAAAAGACTAAAAACAAAAGCCGAAAGCAAAAATGAAACGAAACAAACGGATCTCAAAACTGAAAGTGGTCCAAAACAAAAGCGAAAACGGATTTACAAAACCTCGGAATCAAAAAGTAGACGGAAACCAAAGGATGTCGAATTGGCTCGGAATCAAAGCAAACAAACGGTTCAATCGAATTGAAACAAATTTCCGACATCCGAAGCGTGTACCTTAGGAAACTAGCGTTTGAAACTCAGGACTAAACCAATCCAAAACTGGTATGAATTTTTTTTTCCTTTTCATTTTACTCAATGACGTGCCCACGTTTCAAAAGCATGCCCACGTTTCAAAACAATACAAAATTCTAAAAGGAATTTATCAATTCCACAACCTCAATTCATTTCATTCTTCTTTTTCAGTCATTTTCCATAAAAATCTCGCACATAC
>JANVCQ010000007.1:7118658-7131012 GCA_025531925.1 Erythroxylum plowmanianum
ACTATCTACGACGTCTATTGTGACGTTTTCTTAGACGTCGTAGATGGTTTTCTGCGACGTCGTAATAGAATCTACGACGTCTATTAGACGACGCAAAATGTAAGCTTTTGTTGTAGTGAAAGAAGACTTGCCAGAAGAGCTCGTCTTTCACATCAACTACCTTGGATCTGATCAACCTACTTTCACTCTAAATTTTTATGGCTTATGTTTGTCGATATCAAGGGAAAGGGCTTCATGGAATGCTGAAGAAAACTTTGAACAATCAACTCCTAAAGTTTCCTACTTCAGAACCGTCCTTCCTGACTCTCTTGTTTTTTACCTTTCCTATTTCTATTAAACCCTTTTCTCATTTTCTTCAGGTTCTGGTCAAATAATTGCTCAATATTATCAGTTCATGCGGCTTGGTTTTCAGGTACTCATATATACTCAAATCACCAGTTTCTTATTTTTTTTCGTAATTGACAAGGGTTACAGAAATGTAATTAAAAATTGCATGGAGAATGCAAAATTGTTGAAAGAAGGGATAGAAAAGAATGGCCGAGTTGAAATTATCTCCAAGGATGTTGGGGTGCCTCTTGTGGCCTTCTCCCTAAAAGACAGTAGCAAACACACAGTGTTTGACATAGCTGAGAGTTTGAGGAGATTTGGATGGATAATACCAGCATACACAATGCCTGCTGATGCCCAACATGTCGCTGTCCTTCGAGTGGTGATCAAAGAGGACTTTAGCGGGGGCCTTGCAGTGAGACTGGAATACACTGAACAGAGCAATGGGTATTAAACCAGAAAATAAGGCAAGTGAAATGACGTTCTCGTTTCGTTTCTTGGAATCCAAATACAAACTAAAAAGAGACTAGTTTTCTCAAGAAAGGGGGATTGAGAAAGAGAGAAACAGTACAGCAGTACTAAGGAGGAAGAAGACGCCCAGAGGACAATTGGAATAATTCGTACCCTCACTCCTATGCTCTCCTCTGCTTATAACAAAATTACATAACGAATTACATAACAAAATCAGCATATCTCGCAGGTGGTTGTCTGGCACGTGTTGATCGTTGGTGTGACTCAGCAGCTGTAGAGTGTTCCCTGTTGTGAGTGGAAGTCGAAGATGGGCCTGGGTCCATGACATTACCCCCACCATCGAAGGAAACCTTGTCCTCAAGGTTAGTGGTGTCAACAGGTGGATCAAGCAGTGGCAAGGGGATACTCTGTGTCGTAGGATCACCCATACACTTTTTCAGGACTGAGACATGAAACACGGGATGAAGGCGAGAAGATGCGGGCAGGTCCAACTTGTAGGCGACATGCCCAATTTTCTTAAGCACGCAAAAGGGGCCGAAATACCGTTGTCCCAGCTTTTGATTTTGGTGTAGACGAAGTGAAACCTAGCGATATGGTTGTAGTTTAACAAAAACCCAATCACCAACCTGAAACGAGACATCACGCCGATGTTTGTCAGCCTGGTTCTTCATCCGGACTTGAGCCTTGAGCAGATTAGCCTTGAGTTGTTGCAGGAGGAGGTCGCGGCTGGCCAGTTCAGTGTCAAGTTCGGACAGCTTAGCAGTACCTGGTACGTAGCGGATAAGAGTTGGTGGATCATGACCGTACAAGGCTCGAAAGGGAGTCATGCCGACAGACACGTGATGGGTGATGTTGTACCAATATTCGGCCTAAGGAAGCAACTTAACCCAAGTGTGTGGAGAGTCCGATGCATAACAGTGCAAATACATTTCGAGGACCTTGTTGACAAGCTCGCTCTGGCCATCGATTTCTGGGTGGTAAGCCGAGCTAAGAGCACGAGTAGTTCCCTGCAAACTGTTCAGCTCCTCCCAAAAAGAACTAAGAAATAATGGATCACGATTGCTAATTATCTTAGAGGGAATTCCATGAAGTTTAACAATACCATGCAAGAACACATCCGCAAGTTTCACAGCAGTAAAATGACTTGGTAAAGCGAAGAAGTGGCCATACTTGGACAAGCGATCAACAACAACCAGAATAACGGTCTTACCGAAAGAGGGAGGTAGCCCAATGATGAAATGCATTGTAATTTCCTCAAAGACTTGAGTTGGTAAAAGGATGGGTTGTAACAATCCGGCTAGTGACAACTGAGAGGACTTCATTGTTTGGCAAATCAAACACTCGCGTACGAAACGCTGTACATCCTTACGCATCGAAACCCAATAAAAATTGGCAGCAACACGGTGGTAGGTACGGGTAATGCCCGCATGGCCTCCAATAACAGAACTATGAAACTCCGTAAGAATAGAATGACGAAGTTGTTCACAGTTGGGAACGACTAACCGATGTTGATAAAAAAGAAGGCCATCATGGATTGTAAAGGACTGGAAATCAAGATCTTGTTCAAGTACCTTAGTGTGAATTTTCAGTAGTTCTGGATCAGAGGAGTTCAACCTGCGAAATTCAGCGATGCGCTCAAACTGTGGGACTGAAAAGGCTAAAAAACAATCTGTCGGGACCCAAGAAAGAGCATCAGCAACAGTATTTTGCTTGTCAGGATGATAAAGAACCTTAAAATCATACCCAATCAGTTTATATAGCCAATGTTGCTGCTCCGGAGTTTGTATAGTCTGTGCAGTGAGATTTTTAAGGGCTCTCTGGTCAGTGATAATCGAGAAACGACGACCCAGAAGATATTGTCGCCACTTTCCGACTGCCTGAGTGATGGCGAACATTTCACGGTGATAAGCGGGGGCAGCCTGCATACGAGGAGATAATTTCTGACTATAATAGGCTATCGGCTTACCCTTTTGAGTCAGAACGGCACCGATGCCTATACCAAATGCGTCGGTCTCGATGACGAATGCCCTTGAAAAATCAGGTAACGTTAGCACAGGAGCGTTGCTAAGGGCAGTCTGCAACTGGGCAAAGGCTAACTGTTCAGCCTTGCCCCAAGCAAAGCTGTCTTTCTTGAGAAGATTCGAAAGAGGTGAAGCTAGACGTGCAAATCCCTTGATAAATCGTCGATAATAGCCGGTGAGGCCCAAGAACCCACGGAGACTTTTGACTGAAGAAGGAGGTGGCCATGATTGGGTTGCCGCAATCTTTGCCGGATCAACCCGTAAGCCATCCTTAGCAATAACATGGCCCAAGTACGCGATCTGCTCTTGCCCAAATACACATTTGCTAAGCTTAGCGACCAATTGATTGGCGCGCAAGACCTCAAAAACAGTCACAAGGTGAGTTTTATACTCCTCTATAGACCGACTGTAGACCAGTATATCGTCAAAGAAAATAAGCACAAATCGCCTCAAGTATGGCTTAAATATGTTGGTCATGGTGGCCTGAAATGTTGATGGTGCGTTGGTAAGACCGAACGGCATCACGAGGAACTCATAATGACCCTCGTGTGTGCGAAATGCCGTTTTGAAAACATCGTCCGATTGGACTAGGATTTGGTGGAACCCGGCAAGGAGATCCAATTTCGAGAACACATGTGCCCCAAATAATTCATCAAATAGTTCATCAACCGTCGGGATCGGGAAGCGATCGCGAATTGTGATAGAGTTAAGGGCCCGGTAGTCCACACAAAATCGCCATGAGCCATCTTTTTTTTTAACCAAGAGGACTGGAGAGGAGTAAGGGCTGGTGCTATGGCGAATAATGCCGTCACTTAACATGGCAGAGACTTGCCTCTCAATTTCTTGCTTCTGATAATGAGGGTACCGGTAGGGTCACACATTCACTGGTTTTGCCTCGGCAGGAGTATGAATGGCGTGATCTGTGGGGCGTGGAGGAGGTAGCTTCGAGACAGGTTGGAAGGCATCCGAGAATTGCTCAAGTAAGGAATCAAGTGCAGATACAGAAGCAGATGTAGCAAGTTCAGACGAAAAGTTGATCTGAAGACTGAAATAGGCGGCCACCGAACCCACATCGATGCAACGTCTTAAAGAATTCAACTGGATCTTAGTCGGACTGGCAGCCTGAATCCCATGCCAGCACACAGATTTGCCCTCGGTAGTGAAGTGGAAGGAGCAGTCGGCGTAATCAATAACAATCGGCCCCAAAGTAGCCAACCAAGCCACCCCCAAAACAATGTCAGACCCATATAATGGCAATACGTAGAAATCAGTTGAAATCCGTGTCCCCTGAACAATCAAAGGAACATCACAAATCTTACCCTCACAATGGAGAGCATCGCCACTCCCGACCAAAACCGGAAAGGTAGCAGTGGAGTCCACCTGAAAACCCAGATATTTAGCAACCCAGCTTTGAATGAAATTGTGGGTACTCCCTCCATCAAGAAGAATCTGAACTGGATGACCCAAAATATGACCCAAAAATGAAATTGTAGGAGATCATCGTGTGGGAAGAGGGATCGGAGGGTGGCGCGCTTGTGGCAAGTGGGGGTGGACAGCTGGCATCGTGAGATTCCGGCGACGTGGGCGACTCCGGCGACTGCAGGGTAGGTGACGCAGGTGGCTGTGGTGGTAACTCATAATCAGCCATGGAACCATCGTCATCAAGGATGAAGAGCTGTGGTCTGACACACTTGTGCCCCCTAACAAATTTATCATCACAATAAAAACACAGCCCAAGTTCTCTTCTCCTTTAGGCTTCAGCCTGAGTTAAACGCCTGGCAGTGGGCCTTGGAACATTAGCAGCAGCCATGGGCCGTACAGGAGTGGCTAGAGGGGTTGGAAGTAACCCCGGGCTAAATCCCCTTCATTCTGTGAAGCCCGTCCCTTTAACCAACATTTTGCGAGTCTCGACAAGTTTAGCCTCCTATAAACGAGCCAAACTAATAGCATGATTAAGAGAAGTGGGTTGAAAGGATAATACCTCGGCCTTAATGTCTGCCCGTAGCCCAGAAACAAAACAATCAACAAAAAATGAACCCGATAAGCCCACAGTCTGGTTTGCCAAGTTTTTGAAGCGGCTTTGATACTCTTCAACGGTCGTTGTTTGTTGTAACTTGTCCAAGAGCCCTTGAGGAGGTTCGAGATCGGTTTGTTTAAATCGTTTGATCATGGAGCGGGTGAAGTTGGCCCAACAAGATAGTTGTCGATTGCATTTCATCCACTAATACCATCAACGGGCCTTGCCTTCAAAATGGAAGGCTGCCATGGTGATGCGCACCGTATCTTCAGTCTTGTAAAACTCGAAGAACTCATCAGTGTTAAATATCCATGACTCCGGATCGGTGCCGTCGAACCTTGATAACTCAACTCGTGCGAGTTTCGGTTTAAACGAAAAGTCCTCACCGTCGGATTCATACCTGACTCGGCGATGGTTGCCGCCTGTCCGTGATGACTCGGGGTTATCGATGGTGAAAGCAGAGCCGCTACTGTTAGTTGGCCCCTGATGCACAATCTTCTCCTTCAAAAGCTGACCCAAGTTAACCAACTGATGAGTAATGTCCTCCATTTGTTGTTGCATAGAGCAAACTGTGGATTGAAGGGAGGTCGTTGCTGTGGCCTGAGTGGTGACGTCGGAGCTGAGTTTGGAGACAGCTGCATCAAATTTGGTGAGGCGGGTTCCGTGGGTCATGGGAGGGGAGAAAAAAAAATTACTCTCAATGAAAGCACCAGATGGAATACACTGAACAGAGCAATGGGTATTAAACCAGAAAATAAGGCAAGTGAAATGACGTTCTCGTTTCGTTTCTTGGAATCCAAATACAAACTAAAAAGAGACTAGTTTTCTCAAGAAAGGGGGATTGAGAAAGAGAGAAACAGTACAGCAGTACTAAGGAGGAAGAAGACGCCCAGAGGACAATTGGAATAATTCGTACCCTCACTCCTATGCTCTCCTTTGCTTATAACAGAATTACATAACAAATTACATAACAAAATCAGCATATCTCGCAGGTGGCTGTCTGTCACGTGTTGATCGTTAATGTGACTCAGCAGCTGTAGAGTGTTCCCTGTTGTGAATGAAAGTCGAAGATGGGCCTGGGTCTATGACAGAGACTCATCTCACACATTGAGCAAGTTTTGAAGGAAATGGATATATTCCCTGGTCATGCTTCTATGAAAACTGTACATGTTACATGCGCTACTGATAAGTCAGTTCAGATTGAGAGTAGCGGAGGCAAGAAAATTTCTGAAAAGAGGATGCAGGAATGGAAACGGGAAGAAGAAATAGCCCAATATTGGAGGTGGCTTATGGATGAAAAAAGAACTGGAGTCTGCTGAAGGCATCTTCTCTGCCTGTCTACAGTACAATGTGCTTCTCCAGTGATGAAGGCCTCGCGAAGACCGCTATGGATATCAACTACTTGTGCCTAGTATAACACATGTTGAGGAGTTTCAAGTTTCTAATATTATGGTTTAACAAACAGCAGTTATGTAACACCATAAATTTAACTCTTTGTTTGTAAACGAAAAAGTTTACCTATTTCTATGACTGTGCATGAGTAGAACAGAGTTGGTGCTGGATAAATGGAACAGAGGATTTGGTTCCCTCCTAGGATCCCTCAAGATAAAGTAAAACTTAGCATTCATCTGCATTTTGTGTAACCAACAACATTTTATTTTCGTCAGACAAGAAGCTATAAATGGACGGAGAAAACATGATGACAAGAGACTACGTCCATTTACATGGAAAATCTTCTGTCGAAATAGGAAAAGAAAAAGATTTACTGACATTCTCATATGGGCTTTTTGATTTTGTTTCTTTGCCAGTTTCTGGAGAAGGTATAATGTGCAGCATGTACACATTTATCACTTTCATGGAATGCTCACATTAATATATTCTTCTTGTAAGAAACCATAAGTCCAGATGGAAGAAGAGAAGGCTAAGCATAAGAGAGAAAATGCTATGATATTTGCCAAGGTGACTGCATGGCAACCAACAAGGAGATATATTATATCCTTTCTCTTGTACATAAGTAATAGGCAAGTCATCCATGGCTATCAAACAAGACTGTTATCTTCATATAAGGCTCCTATTCCTCTCAAATTTTATGCAGACACTTGTGTTGGTTGAAGAAGAGATCTCTTCACTCTAAAGAATCCTTTGTCACTATTGGATAGAAATAAAATCTTTTGCGTCTCTATTTGTAGACGATGAAAGACCAAAGACCTTCTTCTTCTTCTTGCTCCCCTACCCACACTCGATCCCCTCTATGCTCCTTACCAACCCTAAGTCCTGCACATCTCCAGAAATCGGAAGCTCCAAATCGATACCAACTCCATACCGAAAAATACTAATCCAAACATCCTCATACCTACCCTGAAAACCACTCTTCCTCAAAAATACCCCTACCATTACCCCTATCTTAATTCCATCCAAGAACAACCCTTAGGGAAATGGCCCTGCTCTTTCTTCCCATACCCTAGCTCTGCGAAAATATGAGACTTTCAGATCCTGGAAGGTAGTTGTCTCGAAAGGTATTAAGGCCTCTTTCGAAGATAATACATTAACCTACTATTCCCTTGAGATCAAGGAGGAGCAGATTTATGTCATTCCTCCTCCGGAGTTAGTCAAAAAGGGAGCCGCTAAGTTCATTTTAGGTTTGATAGGCATTTTTATTAGGAAAAGGCCAGCTTACCCAGTGATTCATAGAGCCTTAACTAAGTCTTGGGCAGAGTTTGGGTTAAAGAAGATGTTAATAACTAGTTCAAACAATTTCTTGTTTAATTTTGAGTCTGAGAAAGGTTTGAATTCTGTGCTAGAAAAGGGTCCTTGGCATATCCAAGGGAAGCCCTTATTTCGGAGGAAGTGGTGTATGAATGGAGAGGAACAGGAAGAGGTAAAGTATGCTCCAGTGTGGGATAGGTTTTATAGTCTTCCAGTTGAATACTGGAATACTGAAGGTTTGAGTAGGATAGCCAGTGCAGTGGGATATCCACTATTAATAGATTCGCAGACAGTAAGGATGTCTAGGATAGTATATGCTCGTATATGTGTAGAACTGGAGCTACATGGGAAATGGCCCTTTGCTTCCAATTGGCAATGTACAATGAGGAGGGGCAAACACTTTTTAAGAAAATTAGGATCGAATATGTATAGAGGCCAGACCAGCAAGAGCAGAAGAAGGCATGGGCTCCAACAGGGAGAGTCTTTGAGACTGGTCTATAATAAGAGATAGAGAAGGGCAAGGAGAAGATACTAAGCACTTCAATTCAACAACAACTGACACATAAGCTTACCTTTGAGAAGGCAGCTCACAGTAAAGAGGTCATTCGAGTACCAGATGATTCAAATGAGCCATGCAAGGTGCAAGATCCTCACCAACAGGAACATATTCCTGATATGACAATGCAAGAGGGTATAGAAGCAATCTTGGTAGGGAGTCCTTCAACCCATAATCAGAATCAACAAATACAAGAAGAACTTAGTGGAGACACTGAGGAGTTCAACATTTCTGCTATAAATCAGGTAGGTATATCTTCCACTCCTATTTCTAAAATGGTTCCAACTAGTCCTGGTACTATGGGAGGGGCAGAGGGGGAATTAACAGTGAGAAAAAAATAGGAAAACTAAAGAGGAAACAAAAGTAGGTTGGGTGCTGGTTTTCTAGTTTTTGGATCATGGATTTGGATTTTTGGAATGTGAGGGGTCTAAACAACCCCAAAAAATAACTAGCTATACATGCTTGGCTTAAAAGACTATCAGTTTCTTTTGTTTGTTTAATAGAATCTAGGATTAGATCTCCTTCCTATTTGAATAATGTTTGCACTTCTTTGTTTCCTAAATGGAATTATTACAGTAATATAAATCAATCTTCGAATGCTAGGATTGTGCTATCCTGGAATCCTGATCACTTTTTGTGTTTCAGCTCTTCTGATTATTCACATGGAATTAACCCTTTGGAACTGTTCAGAGTCTCTCTTAGTTACTTGTGTCTATGGGGTTAATAACCTCAACCATAGGATGGTTCTTTGGTCTAGTTTGTCCAATATTAACCCTACAGTAGGTCAATCCCCTTGGATCATTATAGGGAATTTTAATGCTATATTATTTCCTCATAAGGCCGATCCTTCTAGTTCCTCTGCCATAAGTGGGATGAGTGATTTTAGACAGTATATAGGGGATAATGGTTTGTTTGATTTAAACTCCAGTGGTCCAAGTTTTACTTGGAACAATAAACAAAGTGGAGATTCCTTCATTGCTAGGAAGTTAGATAGAACCCTCATTAACTCTGCATAGAGTCTTAGGTTTCCTGGTTCTTATTGTGTCATTCAAAACCCACACATCTTAGCCCACTCTACTTTAATGGTTAGGTCTACTGTTAATCAGAAAAAGAGAACTTCCCTTTCAGATTCTTAAACTTTTTTGCTTCTCAATCCAATTTCCTGTGGACTGTAGAGGAAGCTTAGTCCTCTCAAGTTCAAGGCACTCCTATATATTGTGTAGTGTCTAAGCTCAAGATAGTAAAAAAAAAAAGCTCTTAAAATCATGAATTCTTTTCAAATAGGGGATGTGAATGCCAGAGTTGAGAACTGTCAAACTATAATTAATCCTATACAAGATCAAATGAGACTTTTTCCTAGATCCTCTAATTTGTTGGCTCAAGAATCAAAGGAAATTAGTGAGTTATTTAGAGCATTAGAGGATCAGGAATCCTTCTATAGACAATCCTTTAGGATCAAATGGCTCAGAGAAGGGGATAGAAACACCAAATTCTTCCATAATTCACTCCTTGCCAACAGAAATCGAAATTCCATACACTGCCTAAAAGTGGAAAATGGGAAAAGGATAGTAGGTCTCACAGAAATTCAAGATCAGTTCCTTGAACACTTTCAAGGTACTATAGGGAAATAAAAGGCTCTTCACTCTTCCAAAGAGTTTGTGGAAACCCTTTTTCCTAACCCTTTGTCTAAACACCTTACCAATTCTCTTATTGCTGAAGTTTCAGTTCAAGAGATAAGAGAAGCTTTTAACTCTCTTAATCCAAATAAGGTCCCTGGCCCAGACGAGTTTAATGGGTTCTTCTTCAAGCAAACCTGGCCTATCATCAGGGAGGAAGTGATCAAAGCCATTCAAAATTTTTTCCATCATAGCAAACTCATCAAAGAGATCTATTCCACATTCATCTCACTCATTCCCAAAAAAGCTTACCCTTCCACAGTTTTAGATTATAGACCTATCTCTTGTTGTAACATGCTTTGCAAGGTGACTACAAAAATCATAGGAAATAGGCTCTAAGAAATCCGTCCTCACATTGTAAGCCTCATTCAAAGTGCTTTTATTAAGAATCGCAGAATAGGGGATAATATTTTGCTGGCTCAAGAAATATTCAAGAACTATCACCTTTCTAATAAACAAAAGAGGTGTGTTTTTAAAATGGACCTGCAAAAAGCCTATGACTCAATCCCATGGGATTTTCTTATTAATGCTCTAGAAGCTATAGGCCTTCCTTTGAAGTTCCTTGACTGGGTCAAAGAATGCATAACCATTCCCTCTTATTCAATCTTGATGAATGGAACTCCCTCTAGATTTTTTAAAGGTAAGTCAGGCTTAAGACAAGGAGATCCTTTATCTCCATTCCTCTTCATAATTTGTATGGAAGTTTTCTCTAGAAATTTGAAAGCATGTACAGAGAATAACCTTTCCTTCAAATATCATTGGTGGTGCCAAGGCCTTAAACTCAACCATCTCCTCTTTGTTGATGATCTCTTGATGTTTTGTCATGTGGATAAACCTTGCTTGAATCCTTATGTACTTTCTCTATGTTTTTTGGCATGGATATGAATACATCCAAGAGTTATTTTTTTCTATCCCCAGATGTGAACTATCTGGCTCACCGAATGAAACTTGTCTCTCGTCTCCAGCAAGGCAATCTTCCCATACGGTATTTAGGGGTATCACTCATAATAGGTTGGTTATCTAGGAGGGATTGCCTTCCCTGCTTGACAAAATAGATAATAGGATCAACTGTTGGATTCATAAAAGCCTATCTTATGCTGGTAGAATCCAATTGGTTATCTTAGTCCTCTCTTCTTTCCAAGTATACTAGTCTAACCATTTCATACTCCCTTCTTCCATCCTTAGGATATAGAGACGAAACTTAGGAATTTTTTAAAGGCTGGAAAGGTTTATTTGAAATCTCATGCCAAGGTTAAGTGGAGTGACATTAGTAGACTTAAAAAGGAGGGAGGTTTAGGAGTGAAACATTTGACCACATAGAATCATGCCCTGATAGAGAAGCGGATTTAGAATTTGTTTGAAGGTAGGGAGGCTTTGTGGGTAAAGTGGGTGCATACCATCATTCTGAGAAGGAACAACTTCTGGAATGCCAAACTAACCTATAATGGCTCTTGGAGTTGGTGAAAAATTTTACTTGGGAGGGATAAAATGGGGAACCAATTCAGATTTAGGATTGGCAATGGTATATCTACATTTTTATGACAGGATCCCTAGCATCCAAGAGGCATCCTGCAGAACTTCTCTTCATCGAGAGAGATCAATGGCTCGAAGCTTCCAATGACAGAAAGAGTCTTCGAAGTTATCAATCATGATGAGTGGAGTTCGCAAAAAGTGTCCATAGAGCTCATTAGAAACCTTGAAATACCTCAGTACCAATCTAATACTTCCCAACCTGATTGTATGGAATGGCTAGCTAGCTCCACAAGACAGTATACTAATGCTTCCACCTATAACTTCTTGTGACCTCCTTTACGGGATGTTCCTTGGTATAAGTTAGTGTGGGCTAAAGGTAGTAGACCTAGGTGTTCCTTTATCCTTTGACTTGCTTTCCTTTAAAAGTTACAAACCCGGGATAAACTTTCCTACCTCCAAACTCTTAACCACTGTTCTTTCGGCTAATGAAACCTTAGATCACTTGTTTTTTGAGTGTACATACTCTAAATTAATTTGGGACCAAAGCCTCTAACATTTGCACTTACATTACCCTATCATCCAAACCTTTCTTCTCTTCTCACTTGGTTTAAAATTGCTTCCAATACAAGAACTTCAAACATTAATATTTTCCCAATCCTTCTATCTACTACTGTTTACCACATTTGGTCTGAAAGGAATGCTAGAACTTTCAAAGATGAAGCCAAGGATGTTGGGAGTGTGTACCTCAGCGTAATCTCAACATCAAAGCTCAAACACCAAGAGGAGGTAAGTAAATAAGTATCTATTTTACTAACGTTTTCTTTTCAGGTTTGATAGCTCAAGAATATCAATTGGCTCAACAACATATTTGTCAACTTTCGAATAGCAGACAGGAGGTTAGTTGGAGATCCAACATACCTTCAGACTCCACTGCATCAGAGAGGACATGATCAGGATGTTGGACCAATGGTGGTTGACAAATTAAATCCCTTTATGTTTTGATAATAATAAAATATCTAGAATTAGTTAGGAAAATATTTCAGGTACTTTGAAATTATTATTCATTAAAAGATTTGTGCAAAATCAAGTTTGGCAAGTGTTTAATCA
>JANVCQ010000007.1:7139849-7156881 GCA_025531925.1 Erythroxylum plowmanianum
TTATATAAATATAAATTAATTTAGTTAATAACTAAATTGTTGTGGTTATATAAATATAAATTAATTTAGTTAATAACTAAATTATTGTGGTATATTCTTTGAAAAAAAATTGGTGTAGAATGGTTAGAGTTAAAAAATTTGGTGTAAAAAGATTCTAAGAATATTCCATTTTACACCAAATTTGGTGTAAAAATTTGGTGTAATGGTTGGAGATGGCCTTAGTATTTACCAAATGAGACGTCAAGGTTTTTTATCAATCTACCAGATAGTAACATTAGTGGCATTTAGTTACATGTCAAGTCGAAGCCTTTTGGCTCTTCCAAAAATTAATGATATGAGATATGTTAGTATGCATTGATGACATAAACATCTGGCTAATTTAGTAAACTTGACTGGACTTTGCCATATGCATGCTCTAGAACGTGTCTACATATCGAGTTAGCATTGATCTATACCAAATGAGAGAGGGCCTCCTTGTTTTGGAAGAAAAATAAATACCCAAATTAAGAGATGAGGGTGTTGGGAACTAATGTCAAACTTAAAGCTAGGGGGAGATGGCATGAACATGTTGGATCGAGAAAGAAGAATTTGTTCTTGAAGCTTGATGAAAGGGAAATAAAGACTCGTCCAACTTGACATGTCAGGAATAATATAATTTACCAATTTCATTGTTCGTAATGAGCAATATATGACTTTAACCTTGAAAAACTTCAATGCCATCTTTGACAAAAATATTCTAGTAATCATGGAACTAATATATGACTTTCATAATTAATAGGATCCTGTCGGATAAACCATTTCTAATAAGATAAGTTCATAAAGAAGGTTTCTGTTAGAAAGAAAACGTATTTCTTATGATTTTACTTCCTTTTTTTGAGAATTATATCGTTAATTTTACAAGAAAATAAATCCAATTTGAATTTTGAAATACTATACAGTTTTAATCAAATTCGTTAAATATAAACCTTAAGCTAACAAAAGTAAGATTGCATACTATCAAACCTCTTTAGATCCTGCATCGGTGCGAGATTCAACTGAGTATTGATGATAATGATAATGATTGTTAAGGCATTTATACCCAAGATGATGAGCAGAATATCCTATGTAACTACAATGCTTAGAATGAAACGAAATTTTGTTGGTGTTATATGGTCGGAGTAAAGGGTAAATAGCACCAGGGTAAATAGCATAACCAAAAACTCTTAGAAATTGATAATTTGACTTGTTATTAAAAACGACTTGAAAATGGTTTTTATGCAGCAGTGAAGAAGAGGGTAATCTATTTATAAAGAAATACTACTATTTCGAATGCAAATTGCCAATATTTAAATGGTGCTCCACGATGACCAAGTAAAGCAAGGCCTATATCAGCAATGTATCGTTCCATCTTGTTCATGAATACGTGGACACATGATTAGATAGACAACAGTTATGTCCTAAGAATATTTGTGTAAGAATCGATACTCTCCTCCCCACTCTGATTGAAATTGTTTAACTATTTTTCCTTTGAGAAAGGCAACGACAGTCAACTTGTCTTGGTGATGAAGAACACCGCATTCCGTGTGCCATGACTTCCTTGGTAATCTTGTCCTTCATAAGTCGATGATCATGATGAAATTCAAAAAACGTAATTATTATCGTGACAAAATTGTTGAACATAATAATGGTTTGGTTACATGCGAGCCGTGTAAAATATTATTTAAAAGTGGAGACTTAATGGAACTAGAACCAATATGCAAAATATTTAATTTTGTACCATTTCCAACAACCAACTGATCCTTATCCTCGTAATCATCCAAGATTTGAAAATAAGATAAATCCGGTGCAACATGATGACTTGCTCGATACAAGCAAATGAGTGATCGACTACGGAGTCAAATCGAATTTGCTTTGAAACAAAACTTTCTTCAAACCGGCACCTATAATCAAGAGTAGTGTGATTATTGTCTCCATATATAAATTTGACAAGCAATCAAACCTGATCAGTTTCCTACTTTCCTTGAGACTAAAATGGAGAAAATCCAAGGAGAATCCACGTTTTCCTCTTTGTCCAAGTCGAAAGCCGTAATGGTTTGGAAATTCGAGGGTTGTGCTGAACCACTGATTTGTGCAAAGATTGACGGTAGTAACAGAAGAATGAAATCAATTAACTATATTTCTTAAAGTTAAGAAAAATATTTTTTAAGTAGTTAAGAAAGGTCTTGTTTAATTTTATTTATTTATTTAATATAATTGAGATAAATTAAATTTATAGTTTTATTTGCTTATAGAATTGTTATTTTATTTATTTAGAAATTGTTTCTTTATTTATAAATAATAAGTTTCGTGATTTTTTAGAAAATATGTTTTTCTCAATTAAAATTTGAAAAATATTTGCATTTATTAATTAAGAAATTTGAGATTTCTTTAATATTGTTGAAAATAGTCTTCAAATTTATTAAATAAATATTTTTATTAATTAAGAAATTAATCTCGAAATAAATAATATAAATTACTTTCTTCATTAAATTTCAAAGTGCTTTATTTAATTTTGAAATTAGTTTCCTTTTAATGTTAAAAAATAGTTTTCTAATTAAAGAGAGGTAATTTCTAACGAGATTAAAAATAGTAATTTCTAATTAGATTATAAAATATTTTATAATTAGATTAGAATGTGTTACTATATAACTTTGCAAACAAGTTTTCTAAATTATAATAAGTAAGAAGAGTATTTATTGAAAATTGTTTTCAATTAAATTTTGTTAAAGGAGTTAATATAATTGGAAATAGTTTTCAATTAAATTTTGTTAAAGGGGTTAATATAATTGGAAATAGTTTCCAATTCGATTTGAAAATTGTTTAAAACCAAATTAAATTTATATTTGAAATAGGAATTTAATTTGTCAAGGAATCAATCAGTTTTTAATTTTTTCAAAGAGTTAGAAATATTATTGTAGATTACGAAGATCAATAACTAGAATCAAATAAAGCTTGATATTTTATGCATATAATTTGATTATGAATGCATAAGTTGCATACTTTATTTATATGTTTGATATATAAATTGGATGTTCCTAGACCCCACTCCTCAGCGAGACTTCAATTAGGTATTGATGATGATAATATATAAATTGGATGCATGTTAAATTGTATATTTTATATGTGTGATATTTTACATGCAATTATGTGTTTCATGAGATGAATGAAATTAAATCCTTTATTAAAATATTAAGTACACATTGAGAACATAATTGTTGCCTTCCATTGTTATAATAATAAACCAAAGTTATGTTTATTGTTAGGCTTGTTGAGCAAAATCAAGGTCACTTTAACTGAAAATTGTTTAGCCTTATAACAGTCGGTTCTTCTTAACTAAATTTATTTAATTTGGATTAGCAAACTCATGTTCACATAAATGTAGAGGTAGGGTTAGGAATAACATATAAGATATGTTTTGGCAAGAGTTATTACCTAACAGATCTAAGAGTCACATAAAATGTGATGAACAAAGTTATTATCTACCTAATTTAAGTTTAGTTGGTTTATTGAGCAAACTCAAGATCAACTATATTTGAAAGAGATCTTAGCACTAGAAATATTACAGTAATCTTTCTAAATAGTAGTTAGGGCTAATATTTTGAATACAATAGGGGGAGTAACCAAATACATTATTAAAGTTCTAATCTCATTTGGAAGTCATGACATATAATTAATAACTTGTTTTCTTATATTTATTTTTGTTCTAAGTGGAATTTATCTTACTTAGTATAGTTGATAATAAGTAAGAGAACCGAATTTCTTAGACATAGGTTATGTTTGAGAAGAGTTCTCAAAGTTAGATAGAGATTTGTATGCTCATTATGTTATTGCTATAATCCCTGTTGAGGACTCGGTGACAATGTTTTAGAGATGTGCCAAAATCATAAAGATGACAAAATATATTTACATTTTGAGTTGACTCATGTCTTATAAACTTTGGCGATAACATGTAAGATGTATGTAAACACCATGATAGCAAGATGCAAGAGGTTGCATAGAGTATAGTTGAAATGTATAGTGTCTTGTTGAAATTGTTCCACTTAATTGAGCCTACTAAAAGCATAAACAAACATTAAAGGCATTTGATATAGAATTGCAATAATTATCATTAAAAGAAATGATTGTATGATTTTCTTACCTATAAGAAATATGATAGAGATCATATATATTTCTAGCTCATGCTTTTGAGTATTTGATACTGAATTTAGATTTAACATTATTATAATTAGATTGTTAAGTAAAAGTAGTTAATTCAATTACATACAAATAGTTTGTATGTGTGTTGGATCAAAGGAGACATATGATTAACATAAATGGCAAGAATAAAAGTTAGATAACTGAGACTATCATTTTATGCTTTATTAGTTAAATCAACATAACGAGATTCGCAAAGTTACATACAAGGATATGTGTATCCATTTAATTATGAATCATATGAAACTTGTGAAACTTGTCAAGTTGAAGAATAACCAAATCAACCTTTTGTGAAATAATGATGATAGTATTGAATAGTTAAATTTATACATGTGATGTATTGGATGGAATAACAATTCATAAAAGGATGATACTTATGTTTGATTATATTACTAATGAATTTATGTGACTAGTTATATGTATTAAATGAAATGTTGATTTAAAATTTTGAAAAGTTCAAATTGTTTAAATCTAAGTAGAAATTAAGCATTAAAAACGTTGAAGCACTTCAATGAGATATTTATGGTGAGTTTTAAATTTTCGATTATATATAGGGAATAAGATTCTTTGGTGAATACCTTCACAATAAAATTCTATAAAAGTGTGGATTTGTGTAAGGAAGAAAATACAATATGAGACGTTGTATGATGCAATATTATTTTCCATATAGTTATGGCTAGTATTATGACTTATTTTCAATAGTTCCAGTTGAATCAGTTAGCAAGATTTCATATTAGATATGAAATGCTAAGTCTTTAAAAGAGTCAAAGTTAATCATTTAAGGATCTGATGCTTAGTTGAAGCATAGATTATCCATTAAGTTTAGAACTAAATTGGATAATAAAAGTTTATGAAACATCAAATATGTTGGATATAATCTTATAGACCTATGAACCAAATTGTTTGTTTCAATGTATTTTTATAAGAGAATGGTTCTCAAGATAAGTTGTCGAAGTAAAATGAAATTTAAAAGTTCAAATCTAATGACAATATATCTAATTGGAATTAATGCCTTTGTTGATACATTTGATTTAAGGTTAAAAGGTTACGGGATGTTGAAAGATTCACTTTAATGATGAATTCAAAGAGTTTATTTTGAAGATGATTATGAATTTATCATATTTACAATAAGGTTACAGGGAGTATAGTTTCTCTCTTTATTAGGAGTATGTAGAGACATATTGCTCACAGAGAACAATAATTTTAATTTTCAAGTTTTGAAAATATACTTGCCCAAGAATAACTCTTGTTGGATATGAAAAAGGTAATAGCTTAATTCTGGGAATTAGATCTATAGAGATAGATTGGAAGTTGTTTACCTATCCTAAGTCCAACTACATAGGTAATGTACTAACGATTTTTAATATTTGAGATATCTGATACTTGTGAAGTATTAAAGATATTCATTATTATATATAATTTGATATTTGAGTTCAAGGTTATAAGGATATTAACTTTAGAAGTTAATCCTAATTATGATCTATTTACTTAGAACAATATCATTCAAGATTAAAAAGGTTTCAATGTAGCAATGGTTGCTAATTAAGTCATAAAACATTTTTCATTTAGTGGAAATGATTTTAAAATTTAAGCAAGTGCTCACTATAGAGAATTTTATAAAATTCTCTCATTAAGCCATTATCTCAACAGTAGCATGATCATCATACGGCAATATGGTATAAGATGCTTACACGATTGGCTTAGTACAAATGGGAGATCGTTAGTTTATGCCCTACAGTCAATCGATTTGTTTGTAGTTTTAGTGATAATTAGTCAAAGGAATTCTTTATTTTATACATGTGTGGGTGTATATGATAAATTTCGTGAGACGTTTATACATTGCAAATGAAATTATGATGAGATTATAATTATGAGATTTATGTTACATTTATGTGTTATCCTTAAATTGCTCCTATTTATTATTCTATTAAGATTGGACATTAGTAGCACATGTTTTGTTTTTCCTTATGAAGGAAGTAGTCGATCTCATAGACTAAAGTATGGAGATACTTAAACAAACGTGTGGTTTCTTGTTAAAGAACAAGTTTTTTTAACTGACCCGATATGAGAAATCCATTTGAAGCATTACTTTGTATGTTTATAGAAATTTTTATTGTGATGATTGTATAAGTGATCATCTAACTTGAGGCCTCCAAAGTTATCTTATATAGGTATTTATATGTTTTGATACTACATATGACCTATTTTAATCATAGATATCTCATTCGTTAGTCATCGGATGTAGCATGAACCACATGGAGATAGTTGAGTGACCAAGATATGATTAATCACCGTAACGCAATTAGGGAGTATGTTTTGTTGTTCTTGATATATTTTGTTGTTCTTGATTAGTATTGATTCAAGAAATCATTGGCCAAAATAGAATGATGTTTTGTAAATAGTTTACAAATGTAATTAATCGAATTAATAGCTAATAGCAGAGAACTAATATGATTGAACTCAAAATAGAATGGACATTAATTTCATGTTTTAAGTCTAATCGGAACATTGTATGATGAATTTGTCTAAAAAATTAATGTAGAAACACAAAGGCATACATGGAATATACATAACTAAAGAATTAAAAATGAAAAACGATTGTCTGCAAAAATAAGTGAGAAAATGAAGCCTTTGATAGACCATGTTAATTGACCCTAACAAATTCAACATCATATCATTCCTATTCCTTAACATATCCTATAAATTCTTGATTGTAATATGGTTGAACTGCTAAATATAGATAGTAGAAAACAAGGTCAAGTAGAAAAATATGCTTTGTAAGGATAAACATATCAAAATATTTATGAAAATTTTAAGTTATATTTGAAAGGGTCAGACTACAGCTCTATTAAAACATGTCGATACATGTCACCATCCTACAGTAGCTAGAATACTTTAAATAAATGGACTTATTAATCGTAACAATTTTTTTATTCCTTCTAACCCTTAGATGGATGAGTAATTTTTCTCTAAACTTATTCCATCAACAATTTTGCCCTATTTGTTAAACATCCACTTTCATATTCACTGTCACATGAACATTACAATAATGAACCTTTGGTTCTTTCAAAAATTTGTGATACTCTACAACACATATGAGATAAAAACCTTGAATAATACCAATCAACTTACTTTTTCTCAATTTGAATAGAAATGAAAATATTAATGAAAAAAAATATGTAAGAGAAAGGAGAATTGTATCTTAATATATTGTCAAGGGTGCAAACTTTGGAGGGAATTACCTGGAACTCAATGCACGAAAAAAGGAACCAAGGAATGGGTAACTGATGCTAGACAAATAAATGAACAACTATCGAATTGACGTCAATTAATAGTGAAATGTAGACAAACTAAGTGCCAGAGACCAAAGCCTTCAACTCAAAAGTGAAAGAGAGGCAGATAAAGAATATGATTAGGGATGGCAAAATAGTGTGGGTTCGACCCACTCTTGTTCGATCCAACTTGAAGTCAATAGGTTCAATCTAAGTTATTTAAATTTTTTATAAAGAATTTCGAGTTTTGAGGCTAAGCTTGAGCTCAAGCTCTATAGCCTGCTCAATGCAAAGCCCAAACACTTACTAAGTTAAAAATAATATTGCTTTATTTTTTAAAAATATTTCTTTAATAATAAAGGAGATTTAAGATGAAGAATACAAAGTTCAATTAGGTAAAGCTAATTTCAATAGCCCAATCTTTTAAAAATTGTGATTACTTCTCAATTCCTATATTGTAAATGAAAAGAAAAGTTAGAGGAAGGTAACTCTATAAATAAAGCATTTGATTCTTCAATTATATATATTTTAAAGGATTAGGCTATTGGACTTAACTTTGCTCAATTGAAATATTGAAAGTGAAAAAAAAGTTAGAGGAATGTGATTCTATAAATAAAGCATTTAGGTCTTTACTTCAATCACAAATTCAAAAGGTTGAGATTTTGAGCTTGATTTGTCCTAATTAAGCTTTGGAACAATTAATATTTTTTTAAAGGGTTGAGCTTTTAGGCTTAATTGACCTAAATAGACTTTGGATCATTTAATATTTCTCTAGAAGAGTTACACTTTTAGGTTTAATTTGACCTAGTTAGTTTTATTCTGATTAAGGTCTAATTAGGTTTAAGTTTGGCTTAAACTGTCCAAGCTTAATTAGGCATTAGGTTGTTCGAAGCTCAATCAGATTTAGGCTCAAGCCAATCTTTACAAGCTTAATCAGGCTTTATATCATACTCAAGTTTTAAAATACATTCTTAGGGCAGGCTGAGCTTGATCTGACCCCTTACTATTTCTAAATGAGATGAGAGTGGTAGACCAAACAATAAGTACAAGGTTAAAAAGGAGGAGGATTAGTTTATTATTAAGGAAAGGGCATCATTTCATTTTTTAACAAAATTACTTTGTTTCATTATAGGTAATGTCCAACGCAAAATTAACAAAAATTGAACCCAAATTTGATTAACTCAAATTGAATACATTAACTTTGAATCAGGTCAAGCTGAATTGAATTGGATGGGGCTATTTTGCCAAGTTTATCTAGTTTGTCAATTGAAGAGAAATTAAGACATTTAATCTCTTTTTAATGAATTTAAGACATTTGATAACACTAAAAATTGGCATCCCAAGTATCCTGAACACGATCTAGAAAGTTGGATTGTCTGGGAAAAAAACTCAAATAAAAAATGTTCTTGCCCTTAGATGGGTTTTAAGAGTTACATTTTAATTCATGATACATTAATTCTTTATATTTGATATATATAACTATGTTAATTAAACCCTAATGATTATATTAATTATATTTAGAATTATAATTTTTGGTTAATAATAATACTCCCCTTTATGTAATATGGTTAATATTTATATATTCTTTTATCATTATATAAATTAATTAATTTAATATTGTTACAAATAATCAAGTCTCGAATATATTAATGCAGCGTTCCTCATTAAGATTCGACCATGTAATCTCTTAGATAAGATAGCTATCAAGGACATTATTTCCGCCAATTAAACAAAGAAATCTGTTTTTATTTTTCTCCTTTTTTTTCCATGTACGAGAGTAGGCCCCTGCTGATATTTTTTCTTTAAGCATCGACTGCTCTATGAATATGTGCCCTATTGGCTACATTGCGCAATCCACGCAAGTTTTCGATTCTCCGCAATCGATGACTCCAAGCAAACCAGTTCAACGCACTATGGCCCCAATAAAAAGGTGACGTAGACGCTCCTGGCCGGCATAAAAAACCCCTTAAACATGGAGAAGCATCAGGATCTGTTTTTTTTTTTTTGGCCGTACTATGACGTATTCTGGTAAGATCCTAATTATAAGAACGATATCTTAAAGTCATTCATACTCAGACTAATCTTCACTCGTACTAGATTAGCTATAAAAGATAATGTATTAGCCAAACTAATTGCTCCATTCTCGGGACCTTTGATTAAGCGATAACATCACTCACACCAACCATTCTTGCAGACAGCTTGTGAGGCCCAGAGACACAGCAGTGGTTCCCAGCAGAGACCACCAAATAAGACATCACGATAGAGAGCATCAACTAATCTGCAAAACTATAATCAACCGCTCACATACATCCAAATCAAAGCGTCTATTATTGTCATTGTAGCATTAGGACCTCCCCTCAACATTATTCCTTTGCCTTCCTGTCACTAAAACCTTCCACTTGATCGCTAACCATCATCTAGTACATAGCCATTGAACCTCCTCATTTACCGTTATTGTTGCAAAATTGTTACTCAACTTTATTAATATTTCTGATATGTTTGGATTTGAAGGTAGTGAAAGAAAAAGACTACCTCGTTATAATCCAATTCGTCTCAATTAAATCTTACTAATAAACAGAAGCCTAAGACCGAAAAAAGCTAAAGCAAGAATAGAGAGGTTAGGGATCTTCTGCTATGCTTCGTATATGAATGACACTTTTGCATCAAAGAAGCTACGTACAGACAACTGTACCAAAAAACAAGGTGCCCAGAAAGATAATATACACAAATCGGACTAAGGATTAGAACACTTCCGCTTCCAGCACTCTGCTTTATTTCGCTACTTCATTACTAGCTAGAGATGGCCGAGTGATTAACAGTTTTAAAGTCTGAAATTGTGAGTTCAAGGAGAATTAGCGCAGCAATATCAGACTTGTTTTAAGAAGAGGTTTTGTTTTTTTTTCTTAGTGACCCCAACAGTCTGAATACAGAAATGAAAGAAAAATCTATTCTGTTTCAGTCTCTTTGTATAACAAAGGGACACACAAAAGTGTTAAATCCCCTAAAAATCATTGTCTGCCTTCACTTTCTTTGACTGTTGTCGTTCCTCGGAGATCGCAAGAAGGTGTATATACAGAAACAGAAAAACCTTTACAACGATCCCCAACTCCTGTCTTCTTTCTATTGTATTCTCCAAAGATCTAAACTTGACAAACTAAAACCAAAAGAAAGGCCTACTTAGAAAAACTGCTAGGCGAACAACGAAAACCCAAGAATATCCTCCATGTCACGAGACTCAAGGCCAAGACGGAGAGCTTCCATGAGACGTTCGAAGACCAGAACGTGACAGGGGATTCGCAGAACACCTCTCTGTTCGTAGCCATACTCTTGAGCCGACTTTTCGAGCAGATTCACAAAAACAGGATGATTCAGGAGCTCCGCTGTCACGACGAATCTCTCCATCTCGTCGCCAACGTACACCGGCACGTGGCCCTCCGGCACCGGCTTAGCTCCCCTAGCTCTACGAGCAGGCTTTGACGTTTCCGATCGGCGCATCGAACGCGGATGCGGCGTCTGTGTCTCCGATCGGAGGAGGCTGTACTGGGACGAGTCAGCGACACGAGAAAGGCGGCGAATTAGCTGCTTCATTAGATTGATTTCAGGAGACGAAGCAGACGACACCAAATTCAAATATTTTGGAGGAGACCCAGATGGAATCTAGGTAAGTCAATAGCTTTGAGAATGAAAAGATTGAGTCTTGGTAACGTTAAAGGCGAGAATTGTAGAGACAGAAAAAGGAGAGAGAGAGGCAGAGAGAGGAAGAGTGGAGTGTTTGCGTGATGATGGCGAAGGAGATTTATGAGTAGTGGCATACATAAAGGAGAAGAAAAGGAATAAAGAAAGGAGAGGGCAGCGGTATTGCATGGAAAGGTGATGACAAGGGAGGTTAAGAGGTACAGGTAGTGTACTTGCCAGGTACAATTAAGTTATTATAATTAATTATTTGTATTTTCTATGTGAAACGAGTTCTTGCACTCACAATTGCCCTCTTCAGGCAGCTCATACAGTCATACTCGGCCCGATAAGACATTAGAGGGTAAATCACAGTTTGATTTTACTTAATTTATTAAAAAGATGACCTAAATTTTTGTGCGTACAAAAAGTTACTATATTAAATGAAGTAATGAACTCTCACATTATCATTGTCAAGATTCGAACTTAAAATTTTATACTCAACTCTTTTTTAATAACCAGTTGAATTACCTATGCAGGTTAAATGAAATGAGTTCTTGTATTTCAATGGGGTATGGCATGATACGTGCTTTAGCGTACATGAGCAGCGACGAATCTAAGATTTTAGTCTTGGGAGGGCAAGAAACTTCGTGTCTTATATTCTGAAAATTTTTTTAATTTTGTAGGGGCTATTTACTATATATATATATATATATTCTAAATTTTTTTTTAATTTTGTAGGAGCTATAGTCCTTGTTAGCCCCCCTGGATCCATCCCTGTACATGAGGAAATCGAGTTTGATTATCTTGCCTTTCCCTTTTCTTTAATTTTTTTACGGATTATTAATTTTTATCTGCCTTTTCAGTTTTGACTTTCTTATCAAGAAATATAGTGAGTCAAAATGAAAGTTGAGAAAATAATTAATTCTGGAGGAGGAGCTTACAATAACAATAACAGAGCTTGAGAAGTAGGGGCGGATCCAGAAATTTTTTTAAGTAGGGGCAAAATTTTATTAAGAACAAAATTTTATTTTTAATGGGGCAAAATTTTAATAAGAGTAAAATTTTATTTTTTTATGGGGACAAAACTTAAAATAATAATTTTTTTATAGAACATTTGTTGGAGGCAGTGGGGACAAGTGCCCCCACTTGCTCCCATTGTAGATCCGCCACTGTTGAGAAGCAGAGACCTCGTTCGTGCAAGTAACAAACAGAACAAGGGAAATTTGTATTAAGCTAAAATTAATGAGGAATTGGGGTAGGAATGTAAGTCTCATTTTCCACTGGAAAGTTTAATATTTCATCCCATTCTTGTTTTCTTTTTGCGATGTATTTTTACGTGAAATGGTTGAAAATGGATATTAGGCCATAAACTACCAAATTACGTAGCAAATAGGGTCTATTCGTATTAGGCTTTGATTCTTGTTAATATCAAGAAATGGAGATTATTATATTACGTTTATTGTTTAATCTTATAATTTAGAAAATGTATTTGCGTGCTCAAATATGCAATCAAAAGATCTGCAGTCATTCAAACTTGTGGTACACGATTTATTTATAATAAACTATATATTTGTGTTACGGTTCATTTTATTATGTGTATTTAAAATAAGTTTTATATGTTCAAAGAAAAGAAGAAGCGAGGGGAAAGTTGTAAAGGCGCAATTACCGGGAGGTTGTGAAAATAATCCCTCCGTAGTCCGTTGCAGTTGTACGATTCCCTGACTTTGTTTTTCCTCCGTACAAAACAAACACACCTCCTTCTCAGTTTCTTGGTTTTGTTCCACAAAGTCCAATAGAGTGAGAGCGTTCTTTTCACGTTCCTATCTAGCACTACGAGTACCATTGGCAAACGTTCTTTTGAGAAGCACATATCTTGTTTCGCCTTTAAAGGTGGTCTTATTTGATAAGTCATCCACAGAATCTTTCCCACATTTTCATTGTGATGCGATGCCCCATGTCTCCCTTCTTTTCATGACTTCATCTGACATGTACGCAACTGTAAATTTTCATCTACACAATTGCATGTGGTTTAACTTTAAAATCAAATTTGTAAGATCAAAGAACAAAGTAGAAGATTATTTTTTTCTGCAGTAGGTTCCAGCTTTTTTTATATATGCGGTTATTTAAAATTTGATATTAGAGTTTTATCTTTTGTAAGAGACCTATCCAGTTCGAACGAAAATTAGTCTGGATGTAGATGACTTGAAAATACCTTCTCATAATTGGGATCTCCTAAGACACTTCGTAAATAAAAAAAAAAGGATTATTTTTTCGGAAAGCTTACATTTAGTAATACTAATATACAAAGTTTAAAATGGCTTTTCAAACAAACAAGCAAGTTCACTTTTATTTGAATTTTTAATGTTGTGGTGCTCAGTTTGTGAACATAGTTAATTAGAGAGTTCACACCTGCTACATATTTAACGAGGGAGTTCAAACGGGTGGGTTTAGATAACTAAGATAAGAGTATCTATAATAAGAGCACGTTGTCCTTCTGTCATTTGTCTCGTGTGTTCAGACGGCATCTTGCGTGATTCAGCACTTCATAAATATATTTAGATGTTAATATTAATATAATTATTTTTTATTACTGATAATAAATATATATTAATTAAACTTTAAAGATATTTTTTTAATATTTAAACTTATTTTAATCTCTTACATAATACCATCATCAATTCTTATTAAAATTATTATATTTGTTTAAATAAAATTTATAAATTAATATTTATTTTATACTTTTTAATTAGTGATCATTTTGGTACTAATTATTATATCTTCAAGGTAAGACAGCGTGAAGGTTTACTAATTGACTGTTGGTTATCTAGTCTTTCTCTCCAATCAGTGCACTTGACCGATACTGATTTCCCATCTCTACACCATACTTTACTCTTTTTCGCTCACACTTACCTTCGTTAAAAGGTGTCCTTTTCAGGTAGGTGTTAATATGGGAATCAAACGCACGTTATCATCATATCATTATCGATTCCTGTAATTATCGTTTTCTTGATCGACCACTTCATTTGAAACTTCTTTGCGTTTACTGTGTATCTGTACGGAATCAGTCTGCTTCTTACAGACAGATAATGGAATATACATATTAAGCTATGGTGGCAGCGTATCATATATATGATAACTTATTATCCGCGTCTTCTGCCAAATCTTTTCGCCCGAAGTTGAAAGATATGCATTAAAATTTAAACATTGTTGACTATATATATAAAACTGAGTTCAGTAGTGAAGAATGTCATCATCGGTTAATTCATTAATCAGTAACGTAAGATGGTCATGGTCATCGTCATGGCTCCTATAAATGCGTTCAGACTTGGAAGTTGAGAAAAATAGTATTTTCCACCGTTACTGGGAAACTAAACTGTACTGAATATTTAATTTTATAACCGAAATCATTCTCAATGATTGAATTAAAGCTTTCATACTTAAAATCCAGGCCGCGTGGGAGGGTTGTGTATAGCTGTATTGCTCAGCAGAACATGCTCTGGTTGATTCCATAGCTGTCAACCTTCATCAACGAACAAATTTTGGTTCTCACTAAAACCTTTGCAATGGTCAAATTCTTGAACGAGGAAAATCAGCAGAAAATGGAAAGAAAAGGAAACGAAACTTCGCTACTAACTAGTATACTTAACACAACATACTATATATGTATATATTTTTGGGTGGAACTAAAGATTGAGTAAGATACTTAACATGGTCATATATATAAAGGTTTTGTCAAAGTTTGAATATTAAAACGTAGAGGATTCAGCTTCAAAGCTCCTTGATCAATGAAATACAAGTTTGTTAGAATAATTATTATAGTTCATTTAGCTCTTTTTTTATAAAGAGAATTGAATATGTTTTCTTACTGAAGCAAAAATATTCTTCCATGGCTCCTATAGAATAATCCACTCAAATTCATTGTGTACTGTAGGATCTTTTGTTAAAAACTACACTTAAAGAATGGATGGTCTCTTGTCTACAAGTTTCACAGAAACTACCTGCAAAGTCAGATTTACTTTTAGACACACTAATAGTCAAACTAGAAGCAGCCGATAACTCTTTAATATAAGATTTAAGAATGCTAACAAATTGAATAACTCCTCTACAAAATGCTAAAAAATCATTGGCAAACATCAAATAGTTCAAGCGAACTTTCTGGCATTTAGGGTGATATTTGAACCTTCACATTTTCAGCCTATCCCTAAAACCTACGGTTAAATTGTGTCAGCTCCAGGCTTTGACAAAGCGGCTTCATTCTGCTCATTATCCCCTTCATTTCTATTTGAAATAGTACTTCTTCTAATGTCTAGTTTACATCTGCCCTCCTAGATTTTTTAAGAACCTTGAACATAAGAAGTCATGAATAAAGTCTTCCAATAAATTAGTTTGGACTAGATTTCTTTTCACAAATTTCTGTTAATCTTCTCCTTAAGATTAAAGAATTGAGAACCCATCATCATGCAAAAATATCTTTCTATGTATTTTTCATTTTTGAATAGTATTTCAATTAATTAATTATATATTACAAATTAAACCTCATTATATTATACAACTTTGACAATTCAATCCTTTTTTTTCTTAGAGACACATCGAAAGTAATGAAAAAAACATCAGTGATACCTTCTTGGCTCTCAGTCTCATACCCACGCTTTTAGTGATTCAGTATCTTTACCTCTATGTGACATTTTCATCCGATATTTTTGATATCATACATATAGACCTTCGGGGACCATATAAAACACCATCTGTTTTTGGAGCTTATTATTTCTTGACTATTGTTGATGATTACAGTCGAGCTCATTATTTTTTGCACTTTTTACATGAAGATCTAATCTTTGGGTCATCCATATATGCAGGTTGAGAACATACATAATGAATAAAAGCTTCAACTCCTTCAACAAACTCAGGATTAATGAAACCATCAGATATTAATCATCTATTCATCCAAGATCTATTAACATTACTCATTTCTGCAAAAATGTTAATTTAAAAAAATGATTTCATAGTTAGTATCCTTCATGTCCCCTAAGTTTAAAAAACATTTAACCTTTACACAAAACACCTAAGTATTAATCAATTGAATTAATCACATACAATTGATTTTAATACTATGGTACGTGACATTGTTTATACATGTGAATCAAGAAAGAAAGTTCTCACTGTGACTACTAGGCTCGTGGAATTTTTTACCGATAAGCCTCACGGGAGCTCCATCACGGGGTTCCAGCTTATATACCATCCTAGGAGTTTATTATGCAAAGAATTATCATGTCTATTAAACCTACAAATTTCTTGTGTTAATACTAAGTTTGAATTAATCACAATAAAATTGAAGTATTTATATTTGAATTAATCACCTACAATTGATTTCAATATTATGGTACGTGGCATTGTTACACCATATTAAGTAAGAAAGTAAGTTCTCGTTGTGACTCGTAGGCTCGTGAAAATTTTCATCTATAAGTCTCATGGGGGCTACATCACATATTTCCAGCTTATATACCATTCTAGGGGTTTATTATGCCTCAAAAAATTCATAATTTTTCATAACTATAGAACTTACTGCTTCTTTAATGTTTTGATTGAAGTTTGTACACTAAGTTTGAATTAAAAGAAATACTAAGGTACGTGGCACTGTTACACCATATGAATCGAAAAAGCAAGTTCTCGTTGTGACTCTTAAGCTCGTGGAAGTTTTCACCGATAAGCCCAAGAGAGCTGCATCATGGGTTTCCATCCTATATATTATACCTCAAATCATCCATAAGATTTCAAACTCATTCAACATACAGTAAATACTTATGTAATCATACATCTACTCATCAATGATTCAAACAAAACCCAAACATAAATACTTAGACTATTAAAGAAGA
>JANVCQ010000007.1:7209603-7226332 GCA_025531925.1 Erythroxylum plowmanianum
TGTGCCATTTTGGGCATCAAGCTTACAAGATTTTGAAATCTATGTGTTATGTGGGTTTGTGGTAGTCCCTCAAGAACCGTTACGTGCACATTGACCCAAGTATAGGCTTCTCCCGCCTACCTACTAGTGGCATAGAGTTTCCTCAAGGACTCCCTCAAGAATTCACGACTACACAGGACCATTATATTAGAAATATGTAGTACGTCATGTTTTTGGACTTACCCAAACCATTATGATGTGTTTATGTGCTCATGTTATATTAACAAGTTTGATGCATTCATGTTTTGTAATTTGTGAATTTTGGCTGAAAGCCTAAGAAACACGTGTTTTAAGAACCATATGAAAATTTTCAATGACAAGTGAATGTTTTTAATAGTTTTTGCTTATTTTTCCATTATAAACTGTTACCCACAAGTTGTCAAGCTCACCCCCTTTCTGTCCCATCTTCAAGTGATAGTTAAGAGGTCAAGTGCGAAAGAGCCTAAGGGAACTTCCGCAAATTTGCTATTTTTGTATTTTTGTAATAAGTCAATGGTGTGGCTTTTGATATGTAAATAGAGTTGTTCAGACTCCGTTGCTTTAGAAACGAAATGATAGATGAAAGTAGTTTCGTTTATGTATGTTCATTTTGACTTCCTTGTTATATGGTTGAGTTAAAATAATAAGTTGTTTGATGTATGGTTGTCATGGGCACACCATCCTTGTCGGATGATGCCTAATAAGGGTTCATGGAAATAACCCTATGGGATTACGCTCACGCTTCACGATTTCGCAAGAGTTGGGTTCCGACAATCGATGCCCAACAGTTCTTCCTATCGATCGAGGTTTTTTTTGTCTTTTAGATGGAACATGTTCACTCCTGCTTCATCTTACTATAAGCTCCCTCTTAGACTTTGCTTTAAGTGTAAAACCTATATCCACTTCAACTTCAGTCTTTATTCCCATTCTGAGAATAGTAGAGGCATTAATAACACTCTTCACATCCATCTTTACCCTGTTACCTCTATCAAGTAGAATTCCATATTCTCTAAAGATTCTTGTCAACATCATACCGTAAGGTAAAGAGCTATAATAATCTCCCTTAGACTTTATCATGTTCTTTAAAATCAAGAACAGAAGATTAATGGGTTGGTGAGTAAGTAGATGAAACAAACAATGTTCATCATTCATTGTCACCATATCCTTTGAGCCTATTTTTGGTAGAATATAGTGAATAAGTAGTGAATGTAGAACCCTAACCTTCAGAACGAGGGTTGAAACCTTCTTAACCCCTGGATCACTACTTCCATATAGTTTTCAATTGATGTGAGCTTTATCTACACAACCTTTAGCGATCTATTTTGTATTGTTAAACAACTTTGCTCCAATACTTGGATACCCAGTAACCTTCTCGATAAAATCTTGTGTGATTATAACTGACAACCCATCTACCATCGATACTAATGTTATCCACCACCTTTGCATTCTTCCAGAACTCATATAGTTTATTCAAATAGATCGTCTCATGAATGTTGAAGAAATTTTTCCAACTAATTGCTTCAATTTTTGGTTCGATGTCCATTTGATTTTTCTTCAAGGAAATGAAATCAACGTGTCTCCCATAGATAAGAGATTTCTCCATTTTTGATCTGTAACAAATAAACACTAAACACGTAAATGTATTTTGTTTAATGTAGCGAGGTTAGTAACTAAAGATAAGGATATGAAATGAAAAGAAATTGAAGTTTAGAACATAGTATTGAATCGTCTTTGTTGAGAGCACTAAGCAAGTCAGTTTCAAAGTTTTTTAAGAAAATTCTAAAGTATAAGGTATTTTAGAATCTTGAGAAGATTTCCTTCTTATACATACTCTTGAAAAGTTATCGTTCGTAACTTACCGTTACTATTTTCTTGAAAACTCACAACTTCTCATCTTTTTCTTGTATGAATCGTCTGGGTCATGATGTGTCAGACGAATGGTCATTTAACATTACCATATTCAAGTTTTGTCTGATTTCTTTGAATCTATATTTACTTAGGGGTTTAGTGAAGATATCTGCCTATTGTTGATTTGTCTCAAGAAATTGTAGACTGATGATTCCTCTCTGTACATAGTCTCGTAGAAAATGATGTCTAACTTCAATATGCTTTGCCCTCGAGTGTTGTTTTGGATTCTTTGAGAGATTAATAGCACTTGTGTTGTCACAGAAGATTGAAATTTGATCTTCTTGGATAGAATAATCTTCTAACTGATACTTAATCCATAACATCTGTGAACAGTAGCTTGCAGCTGATATGTATTCAGCTTCTGCAGTAGATAGGGCAATTGAACTTTTCCTTTTACTTGACCAAGAAATTAGATTATGACCAAGAAAGTGACAACCTCCACTTGTACTCTTTCTATCAATCCTATCTCCAGCATAATCACCATCACAGTAGTCAATTAACCTGAAATATTTACCTTTCTCATACATTAAGCAAAGATCAGTAGAACCTGCCAAGTATATATACACATCCTGAAGATCATCAAAGTTAGAAATTACCTCATCATCGCATTCCCTTTTAGCTACTAAGCATATATTTGCTTGTTCTAATGTTTTCAAGTCGGATTCAGATTCAGATGAATCCAGATCTTCCCAAGTTGCCATCTTGCTCTTTTTGTTTTCTTTACTTTTCTTCTATTTTCTTTTAAGGAACGGGCATTCAAACTTGTAATGTCCTAGTTTATTTCACTCATAACAGATGATATAACTTTTCTCATTCTTTGAATGGTCTTTTCTAATCTTCTTAAAAGAGAAGTTTTTATTTCCTTTTGATTTCTTTTTCCACATCCTCCTACTCTTTTTTGAAATGAAGGATAGTTCATCATCATCTTCACTTGAATCTTGATCAGATTCACTAGCATCATCATTCTGGATTTCTTCAATCTTTAATGCTTTTAAAGATGTGCTTCTATTTTTTTGTATCTTCTGATTCTTCTGACCAGCCTTTAGTGCAATAGATTTATCTCTTCTAGGTTTATCTTCTGCATCAAGCTCTACTTCATGTATTTTCAGTGAACAAGCAATTCATCTGGCTTCATCTTACTTAAATCCTTAGCCTCTTGTATTGCCGTTACTTTGGGTCTCCATCTTTTTGGAAGACTTCTAAGAATCTTTCTGATATGATCTTAACTATCGTAGATTCTCCCCAAAGTTTTAAGTCCATTAACAATTGTTTGGAATCGTCCAAACATTTGATCAATAGTCTCATCATCTTTTATCTTGAACAGCTCATAATGATGAACAAGAATACTAATATTGGACTCTTTTACCTGATTTGTGCCTTCATGTGCAATGGCTAATGTGTACCATATTCCTTTGCAGATTCAAATCCATAAATCTTATCATATTCACTTTTACTCAGAGCACAACTTAAAAAGAACTTGGCCTTTGAATTTAACTAAAATCGAGCTTTTTGATCAGCTAACCATTTGTCACGAGAGATGGTATTGCCTTCGTCTTCTGTTGGTGTATATGGACCATTCTCAATTATATCCCAAAGATCAATATGTGTGGATTCTATAAAGAATCACATCCTGTCCTTTCAATAATGATATTCTTCATCATTAAATGCAGGAGGTCTTGTAACTGAGGCACCTTCAGTTATAAAAACATGTGATTCAACCAATGTTCTTTGTCCTCACTTTGTAACAGTGTTTCTTGAAAACCTTGTTTTGATACCAACTGAAGTAAATCACTTGTTAATATAGAAATCACGTATAATATGTAAGATATACAAGAAGGGGGTTGAATTGTGTAAAAACTTCAAAGATATTAATCATTAAAAATTTCTTGAATTTCTTTCCAAATTTAGATGATCACAAAAACAATTCACTTAAGTCAATGAGTAATGCAATCACAAAAATTATTATCTACTCTTCTAACAACAAGAAAATTAAAAGATAAGGGTTAGAGAATAGATGTTGTGATTTTATATTAGTTCACCCTTAACCTTGGGCTACATCCAGTCCTTAGAGTTTATCTGATATTTCACTATACTTTTCAACTTTACAAGTATCCTTTCTACACTTGCAAAGCCTCTTCAGGTCTCTCTCACAAATTATTCTTTATCTGCTTTCTTAGCCTCTCCAGGCTTTAGCCTTTCTTTCTCTTAGAAAGATATTGTTTGAGCTTTACATTATAGATGTATTCGCTCTTTTTCTTTCACACTTGAGTATAGAGTTTCTTTAAGTATTGTACAATTAGATTTTCTCTCTTGGATTGTATCTAGTTGTAAAAATGTTATTTAGCTTACGACTATAACCAGTTTTTATAGCTTAAATCTTTAACTGTCTTCTTGAGAAAACTATTTCTTGAATCTTTTAGAAACCGTTATTAGTTGAGTCCTGTAACTAACTCCAACTAACTAATTGACTAACGTTCTAGAATAGTTTTTATTTGCATCGTCTGGTACTATGCTTCTTCTGGTGTTGCTTCGTCTGGTGTCGCACTTCTTCTGGTGTTGACTGTACATCTTCTTATGTTGACCTTCTGTAGTTTGACCGTCTTAAGTCGTACGTCTTGAGTTTTAAATATCTTCTGGGTTTGACTATGTATCATCTTAAGTTGACGATTTGTGTCACTTACATTTTTCTGCCACTTAACAAACTCATCAAAACAATTCACATACTTCTAAGATTGTTATTATTTGATTGTCATCAAAATTAATAGAAGTGAAGTCTTCTTGACTTAACAGCATAGGCATGTCTATGGCCTTGTATGTCTCTCAAGTCATGTAGATTTGCAGATTCTGGAGATTTTGGGATATACACGGTCATGTATCAGACTGTGTATCTCCTAAAAATCCTAAAAATTACTATAAAAAGACATGAGCAGAGGCAAAATATAGGAGCGGACTTGTGTAGGCAATTCCAAACATATAAATCTTTTAGAAGGGGTGATGTTGATCTACAGATGTGGAAAACATGAAGAAATCTTCAATAAATCTAACATATTACAACATCAAACCTTTACCTTACAAGAACATTTGATATAAAAGAAGGGAGGTTTATAATTATGACCTCTATTTCTTCTATTCATTTTTATGCCTGTTTATGTTTGTTTCATTTTCTATCATGTGTAACTAAATGCCTTGTTAATGTCTAGGTGTTATTAACCTTTTTTTGTGCTACAATATGTTTTAACTCTTTTATTTAATGATTGATCTATTATGATTCAATTTTGCATTTAATATATGTTCTAATAGATCAAAATATTATTATATAATCTGATTTCATAATATAGCAGTTGAGAAATCCGTGTATGAATAGGTTTACAACAATTGAAAAGAGATGATTGCAACCCTATAGATAAGTCAACATAAGTTATCTGGATTAGGGTCAAACCTAATAGTGGAATTGACAAATCAGTAAAGAAATATTAGAAACTTTAACCTAAGTAATTCGACTGATAAACCTAAGATTAGTTGTTAATAGTCTCAAATGAGTTATTAGCATGCGATAGGAATTTCCACAGTCTAATAGTCAATAAAATAATTGCATAAAAAGGTTAATTTTCTAATAGTTTTACGGGATTCATTACTTAGGCACTAATTCTTGATATTGATTTTTTCTAAGTGAATACTTTATTCTTTGCTCATTATTGTTTCCTATTTTATTTTATTTTCTTAATTATTATTTTTAATTAAAAATCAACAGTTAGTTTGTAGACTAGATAATAGAATAGCAATAATTACTAGTATTAATTATCTTCATAGGATTTGACCTATAGTTTCTTGTACTAGTTACAACTATGTCGTGCACTTGTGGTTATTTCATATTGGTATAAATCAATTAATCGAGTTTTTGACACTATTGTTGGGGAGAATGATATTAGGAACACTTGGATGCTATTACTCTAGTCATTATTTTTATATTAATTAAATTAAAATTTTATTCTATCTTTGTATATTTTTGGCTTATTCATTTAATTATTTTTTAAACTTCTCTACGTTAATTGATGTGTTTGCAATTTGTTTTAGGAATTGAGATTTAACATCAACACCATAAATCATAATGGAAGATAGAGTAGACAATACTCTTAAGGGATCTACGATGTGTCTTCTACAATATGTAGCATTACTATATAGGAAAGAGAGGTTTATTGACATGTTTTTGGAAGCTCAATTAATGTCCATGCCAAGTTGTGAAATTTGTGGGAGTAATAATTACAATCATGAATGTCATGCACCAACCAACATATGGAAGCAACGAAGCATGTATAATCAACTTCAAGGTACACTTTACGAGAATAATTACAATTTAGAGTGAAGCAAATTTTATGCTTATGGATGGAATGATTATGCTTCAGCTGAATATTTACAATATCGAGCATCTTAAATTAAAGAGCCAACTTTGGAAGATATGATGGCCAATTTTATTCAAGAATCAATCATGAGGCATCAGGAAACAAAGACTCGTGCACAAATTATGGTGAATCAGATCGATGCATTGGAAAAAAATAATATCTAACGAGATGTAACATAGTTTACCTATTCTTGCTGAAATAGATCCTAAAGAACATAGAATGGCAGTCACCATTAGTAGTGAAAAAGAGCTCCTAGAAGAAGAAAAAGAGAAAGAGAACATTATAGGCAAAATAATGGAACTTCTAGCCAAAATGAAAGCTAACTGATGTGAATTTAAAGAAAGATTTTCTTCTTCTAAAAATTTTGAGCATAACACAAAATATTATTTGAGCTCATTAATGCAGTAGAGTGAAGAAAGGACAACAATTGGCTTTATGAATGAAATGACATTCCAAGAAGAGTTTTCAGAAGAAGAAGACAAAGAATCCTCCGTTTAAGAAGAGGAAGTAGAGGAGTGGTAGGAGATAATTAAAGAAGACGAGCCACAATCCTTTGTATAGGAAGAGAAAAAAGAAGAGTGGACAGAGGTAGTTGAGGAAGAATTAGCGGATGAATTAGATAAGGAAACTACCGATGAATCATTAGTAGCCACCTTACATATAGAGGGTTCCCATCTCCTCCAACACAAGTTGCTTACATTAATCGAAGATTTAGGAAGTTTTGTTATTCCCTATATTTTTAATAGTTTCTTATTAAAAATGGGATTAATAGAGTCCATTGGTGTTATTAATCTAATCAATTATGTCCTTATGCCTATCTTGCAATAGATGGCTTACTTATGGGATATAAAATTCTTATATGGAGAAATGGGTGGAAGCAAGCCATTGATCATAGACCTAAGATTATGAGAATATTTAGGGTACATTAAGCTAATAAGATTAAACAAGTGCTACATGGAAGGCAACCTATGAACTAGTTAGTTTAATTTCATATTGTTTTATTGTTTTTTTCATGTTAATATAGGATTTTAACTGATTTTTTATGTGTCTTAGGATAGGAAATCATGCTTTCCAATGATGAGAATATTCGTAATTGACTGCACATCGTTATGCTAGTCAAAATAAAATAACTAAACTACTACTATAGTAGTGGCGAGTCTAGATCGATCCCACAGAGAGTGTGTGTAGAGTTTATGGAATGAAATTAATTAGTGTTTAGGAAGGGGGGGAGGGGCTGAGTTTTGAAAAATGAAAATAAAATAAAACTAACTAATAAAAACAAATTAAAGAAAATATGCAAAAAATGATAAAGGTAGGGAATTCGGTAGGGACCCAATTCTTTAGTTCATTCTCAACCTATATCCTGACTAAGCATATTTTATTAATTTGTTGTTCTTTAACCTCTCCTAGCAACTATTAATCATAGGTTAATAATTAACCCGAGTTTTCCCTTAGGTTTTGTTTAATCAATACGTGATCGTTAATTAAACCTAACCACCGAATAACCTATAATACAATCTATAGATTTAATTTGGCAGTAGCATTACGAATTAGGAAAACCGATTAATCAAGGCAACAGCCACATAATATGCATCATTTAACCTAGGTCATGTTATCCCTAATGATTACGAATCATTAGTTGCTACACATGAATTTTGAAATAACATTTATAGATTATATTAAAATTCTAGCAATGGTTTTGCAATTGATGATTCAATGAACGCATTAAAATCATCAACTCACAATACCCAATGGGTTTATACATAAATAACCGAATAATAATGAAAATCTGATTATCCATACATGATACCAAAATCAATTTATATAGGATAACACAATCAATTCCTAATGAGGGAAAGACATAACAAAATAATAAGAAATTACTTATCTCAAGTCATTGGCATCGATGTCACCTCCGAACCGGCATTGGGACATTTATAGGTATTTTCCAAAAAATTGCTTCAGCCCTCATCTTAATCCTTAGCCAAAACTCCCTTAATTTTTATTCACTGCTGCTTCTCACTGTTCACTGTAGCTGGGAAAAATTAAATTCGTCCCTCTTTAATCCTTATGCATTGCAGCCCTTCTCTAGCTCTCCAAGCCGTGCATCACACTAGTGTCTGTGTAGCCACCAAGCCGTGCAGCACACCAGCGCCTGCGTTTTGCTCCAACTGCACCTATAACGTTTTTGTAACTTGATGGGACAACTTAACATCGTCCCACTTAAATCCTTCTCACGCCCGCTTGTCCTCCTACTGGACGTTGCTTAAACATAACGTATGCATGCATTTAACGCTTGCGTGAAGCGCATCAACGCTGTACATTTTTGCTTTTTCTTTTTTTAGCTACTTGCATTTAAAATTTTCTTCTTCTTTGTCTCACTATGTGAAGACACGCGAGTATTAATCTTTGAAAAATGTCCCAAATGGGGTGTTTTTGACTCACTTTAATTTCTTTGCTTTCAAATTGTACCTAAAATCACATATGAATTAAAGTGAGTATCTTAAGCTTTTTTATGTCAATAATCACTAAGTTAAATGATTAAATATATTAACAATTAAACACATATCAATAATTGATGTGTACGGTATGCATGCCTATGTTTTAAAATGTTTAGTGAAATTTTTTTTACATTTGAACCTCAAAATTTAAAGTTGCAAACGTTTACAGAGAGTTGCACTCTTTCTCGACACGGTAGCGTTGGGGTAGTTTTACATGTTTTGAACATGCCTATATACCAGACCATGTATGCTTGCGATACACCTTCAAAAACCCTAGCTCTCTTATATTTTTCACTCTCTCATTCCTCTCTCACTACCATCGTCTCTCTTGAATTCTCCCTAATTTTTGCATTTTTTCTTCCAATCTAATGACACTTACGTAAGTAATTCTTTCAATTTCATGTTTTTATACTTGTTTGATTGGAAGGTGTACTTTGTTTTGGTGAATTTTGCTCAAGAATGCTTGAATTCAGAAATTGGGGATTTATGTAAAATTTTGCGATTTATTGTCTAATTGTGGTTTAATAGTTGATTATTTTCATTACGCAACTGATTTTATGATTTAATTTAACTAATTGCATAAAATTTGGGTAAAAATTTAATTTCAATTGTGTAAACTTAGGTTTTTTTGCTTTTTAGGTGTTTAATTGTGATATTTTTATGTTCAATTAGTTGTTTTTTTTATGGTAATTAATATTGGGCTTGTGTTTAGTTGTATGCATTTAAAGTTAAGTTCGTAAATTTTTTATAATCTTTAATTTATTTTTTAATTTTAAATTTAGGGTTAAAAATGATAATTTAACAATTACGTTAGTTGAATTTGTTAATTACAAGATTTCTAATTTTAATTTTGAAATTAACTATGTTTGTTAATGTGTTTTCTAATAAATTTTTTTTTATTTATTGATTTATTTATTTATGAGTGTTAGTTTATTAATTATTTCTATATGTTAGTTTTTAGTTTGTTTCACAATTAGTACTTTAGTGAGCATAATCAATTTTAAGTGTGGGGAATTTGTTGATCTTTTCGCACTTATTGAAAGTTCTAGGTACAATGACAAGATTATGGTGTGTAACAGTGAGGAGGAAGATCTTTCATTACACCCAGCACCTAAAGCGGCTGCAGATGCTACTGTTCAAAGTTAAGGCCTAAGAGGAACAGTATTAGTAATTAAAGGAAAAAAAGTTCAGCACGAGCAGATTTATCAACTAGGAGGCGTTGGAGCAAGTTAGTTTAGCCCAATAAGTTTGGGATCTAGTTGACATTGACGGATGGTCATGGTTCTGCGACATTATAGAACCTTCTTGTTAGGAGCTTACACTAGAGGTCCTCTCCAAATCCTTCATAGAGAGAGGTTGCTATGATAGAGATCATCCTAAGACAATCCAATTATGGATGATGGGGAAATGTTTAAGATAAGTTACACAGAATTCTCCATCACAATGGGTCTTTACAACTAGGAATTTAAGGGGACATTAAAGTACCTTGCACTGTAAAAACATTTTCCTTATGGATTATGCCCTCGTCTCTTCTTATGTATGTTCAACATGGAATAAGATTATAACCTAAGCAACTCCAAAGCTTTTACATAGCGACATCTTGCGCTTAGATACATCCAAGTTATTTTGAGTCACTTGTTGAGTAGTCGGGGTGATAGTTAGGAAGTTATCGGGAACATGGATATATGCTACTTATGGAGTATAAGCGAAAGGATGCCAATTCACCTAGGACGTGAACTTTTTCAATTTATCAGGCATTAGAGCAAAGATAGAAAGGTCAGCAAAATCTATACTGGGCCTTATGTGACCTGATTGGCTAGGCATATGGGTTTATTTGATCGACTACTGCCAATGTGGTAGATGAGTACCATGGTGGCACTTAATTTGGAAATGATGCATTATATGGGTATGGTATATAGACATCAAGGTCCCAAAGGCAATATCTATAGCCTTAATGGGATACCCAACGAGCCAGTAATAAAGGGTGAACATAGAGCGGAGCCATCTGTAGCGAAGCAACCACTACAACTACAACCACTACCACCTAAGATGGGAGATGAAGGACTAGATCTCGATATTTTGAGAGATCCTAGAGTTAGGATGCAAAACCTATCTCAACTAAAGATATGATTATTGGAGAGATGGTGGGCTAGCTTATCGAAACTCAAAAAATTATTTGATGACAGCAGGCAAAGCTTATTGAGTGGATTAGATAGCTTGACACTACAATTAATTGACTAGGAAGTTTTGAGCCTACAATCAGATGGATGGGAGATTTGATGTATTAAAGGCGAGCCATATAGGCATCTATTACCAGCCTCCATCTTCTGACAAGGGCACTTCCTCTACAGCCCCTCTACTAATACAGGATCATCGACCCGAGGACCCTCCTTCATCGGACTAGCCATGATCATATAATAAGGGAAATGTTTAATTTTTGCACTATTTTTATTTTTCTTTATTAATTATGTAGTTATTATTTTCTTTTCTCTAACATTACAGTTAATGTTATTTTTTTTCTTCTTAATTTTATATGTGTTATTTATATTTCTTTTTGTTCTTTTTTTAATCCCTTTTTCTTTAGGCTTTGCAAGGATGTAATCTCATATTGGATGGATTAGAAATCAAAAAATTCATCACATTTATGCTTATATTGTGTATATTGAAGACAATGTGTAAATTTAAGCATGAGGAAGGGGTTAACGATAATGATTCTCTTAAGCTTGTTATAATTAGTTATTAAATTTTATGAATTGATATCTTCAGTTAATTGAAAGTTGTTCATCATTACTATATTTCATTATTGAGTATTGATTTGAACTAGTATGCAAAAGGATGATAGTTAGTATAAAATTGATTTTATAAGTCATATTCTTAATAATCATTGAGATAATAAGTTGAATAAATTGCATAATATTTACACTTACGTAAACCTATCTTTTTTGTGAGCTTTTGAGCCTAAGAGAAAATTGTGTGTTATTGTGCATAGTTGAACAATTCTAAAACTTGTTTTTATTATACATCTTGAGACTATATTTGTTAAATTAGAAGCATTGAAGTGATAAAGGCAATTAGATTTAACAACTTATTTTAGCCTATATCTTTAATAATTACCTTACCTAAAATTTATCTTTGGGAATAACCAAGTTGAGCCTTAGCCTTTTTCATTATTTAAACCCCACATATTAACCTTTATCTTACCGTTTTGGAGCCTTTTTTTATTATTTTGTACCTGAAGGTTATTTACATTATATTCTTGTTTGAAACTTGAAAATCTTGAAAGTTCCATTATTTCTTTAATTGTGGTATTGAATACTAAAAAAATTGATTAAAAAATGAGTATAAGAAAAATTGTGAATAAGTATATAGTACCATGGAGTTGTAATAGAAGGACTTGTGTATTTGTAAACAAGATTCTTTTAATTTTTCTTTAGTAAATTTCCTTCAATTTAACCCTCTTATTATCCCAGTCATACCATACGTAAACTCCATTACAACCTATATAAAGACTTTTGATTTTTATTTATAGTTTATACATAAGTGGTAGAGATGTGATAATATTGCAAGCCTATAGTAAGAGTTTTACTATGCATTCATTTGAGTTTCACCCTAAATACTTGAGTACAAATGCTCATCATTATAAATCATCAATATAGTCAGTACATGCTCATCAATACCAATCATTCATGTTAATATGTCACATTTCTTATTTATGACTGTTTAATTTACTTTTTATGTTAGGCCTACACATTCTTGTGGGTATGGATAACCGGAATTGTAGATATCCGAAGATATCAAACTATAGATGATAGAGAAGTGCTCTAAAGGCAATCATCTTTAGCAGTTATTGTACAAATCATTTTGTGATTAATAAAGGCATTTTTGTTATTTTGATGTTCATACATTTATGGATTTGATGTTGATCTTATATTGAATTAATGAAGTCCTTGATACAAAACATAGCATAGAGGACATCATGATGAGATCATGATAATGACATTCCTATCATATGTAATTATGTTAGCATCTGAACTTTCCCTAGTCATAGGATTAATGAGATGTGATATCATTAATTTGGATAGACTAGCACATGTTATATTCCTTGATTGGATCAAGTAGTAGGTATTATAAGCTATAGACATGAGTTGTTTAGAGTTAACATATGGATGCTTACTAAGGGTAATAAGTACATCGGATTGTCCTACTATGAGATAATCATATGGATATTCTATTCCAATGTCAATGATAGTCTCATCATAGCAATGGTGCAAGTATCCTTTAACTTGAGGTGCTTAAGGATATCTCGGATACTGATCCTATGCTTTGACTCCATTCATTGGTGCCTTTCAGGTCTGATAGAAGGAGATGATACCCACAGACTCTTATCGGGGTCATTACTTGGGAGACTCTGGCTAAAGCAAATATGTGTTATAAAGAGAGTCTTCAATGATACATAGAGTAATGAGATCCTCAGGATAAGATCTAATAACACTTAGACTAGATGTGACGTAGTCAGTTCAGTAGAAGTTGACACTTTGACCATACTTTGATCCAATTGGGATATAGATGATGAAAATATGAATTGCATGGCAACATTGTGTATGGAAGGGTTCGTAGTTAAACAACTGACTTTTTGATGAATTGGGGGTCATGACGTGTTGCTAGATACTGCTCTTGAATTACCTAAATTAATTGTTAATTCAAATGGCCAACATAATTGAGAACTTAATGGGTCACACACATAGGAGATTCAAAAGATGAGTAAAATTTTTTGTGAATGGTGATTCAAGATATGAGAGAGTGTTTCAGAATTGTATCACGATATGATTGTGGTAGAAAACTTTGCATAGAATGGATTAGAAATAAGTGTTGTTGGTTGCCAATTTGGTTATTAACTCCCATAACTTTCATTAATGCGTGCTATTTATGACCATTAACTTCCCATAACTCTCCATTAGTAATGGAGGTTATGTAAGGCCAAAAGGTGCAAAAAATAGAGATGATTTTTGTGCATCTTGTTTAAGACACAAGAAAAAGAGGTTCTTTTTGGCACACACGCACTCTTTTTCCCTCTAACTCTCACAATAGTTCTTATTCTTGCTAGCACAAAGAAAGAACTCTAGCCATCTCCTAGTGAGGTTTCATCCTTCTATCTTCATTTGGACTCTCATTAGAGATGGTCTATATTGATCAGTGTGGTTTATGATAACCTAATGCAGAGAAGATTATAGAACAAAAGAGATCGTCGGAAAGGTATGTAAACATCTTACATTTCATGTTTTTGTTTTCTATGTCTATATGCATAAGTAGATCTGGTTTTTGAGGTTTTGTTTTATTTTTTTCTGCATATATTTGATATATATTATGTATGAGATGCATGATCGAAACCTTACAGTGGTATCAGAGACATCTTGTGCCTTGTTAGATGTAGAATACAAGATATGTGAAAACTGTTTTCATGGTTGTGGCATCTTAGGGCCTTGTAATGTTTTGTTTGAAATTAATTATAGAAAAATTGTTTTTATTATTTTCTTTCCCCAATCTATTCATAAGATGTATATGAATGATTCAGCGTGATTGAAAATATTTTTAATGTGATTAAAATATTTAATTTTGAATTTACAAGAACATGCATGAAATCTGTCTTTCTATTGGGCATGTGAAGTCTATTGGCTAAATTGATGAGGTTACACATGATTTTTGTGGAATTTGATTCTTCAAAAATTATTTGAAGAAATTGGATGTTTTTATGCCTCTATAATTTTTGTATTATTAAATTATTAAATAATTTTATCAAACAATTTTTAGATCTGGACAGTTTTGCATAAATTGTAGGATCTATTTTGTTTGATATTTTTGTATGTCTATATTTTAGTTCCAGAACCTTAAAAATATTTTTATGTGATATAAATGTGTTAATTTGATATTTGATGCATGTCAAAATGATTTTGCTCAAAATTTGATTTCCAGAAAATTTTAGAAGTCATATTTGTTATTTTTGATGTCTTATCAGTGTTTCGGTGATCATAATAATTTTTGGGTAATTCCTAAATTATTTAGATAATCATGAAACAACCTAGAGATTCTTGGAATGATGATTTGATGTTCTATTTTGGGAAATTATAGAAAATAATTTTGAGTTAATTTTAGTAAGACTAGAAAAATTGGTATGTGAGACAAAATTGAAGTTGTTTAATTTTGGACATCAAATAACTATTTAAGGTAAATTAATTATGAAATAATTTCTGGAATTAGGAATTCTTGTTAATTAGATTAATATTAATTCCAAAGGAAATAACATACAATAGTAATTTTAGCCAAGTTAGTAAAAGGAAGATAGTAAATCTAAGTGTTGGATTGGGCTTAGATCCAAGTGTTGGATGAGGCCTTTCATATGAGGATCCATAAGATGTCATAACCAAAATGATGTATTTACATATATGCATTAAAGAATGCATGGTTAGGAGAATGTGTGGGCTTGCATGATGGATGGTTATGGGCTTAGGCCTAATTTGATTGGGTAGTCCATGTCATACCATGTAGTTATAGTAAATATGTATATATATTTATATTTATATATATATACGAGTTATATGTATAAGACCATCTAAGTTAGATGAGACCTTAATCGAACCTCTCACTTAAAATATCAAAACTAACGCCTTCCTTTAATATGGCGAGAACTAGAGTTCTTTTAAAGTTAGGGTTATTGGAAAAACCCAAGCCCGCTTTACACAGATATGTTCGAACCATGGAAATAGGATTTCCAGATTAATAGGTTAGTTTTAAATAGAAGTGTTAGTTTGTTGGGCAAACTCAAGATCAACGTGGGCAGAGGCGAAGTTGGGTAGTGTACATTAGATATACACGTGTCGAGATTTGATAGCCAAATGAGCATGTACACATCAATAATTGATAGCACTAGATTTGATAGTTGCTTTGGAGATGCAATTGGTATGATCAACACCTGCTAGTTGAGCTAATGTGGCTTGTTGGGCAAACTCGAGGTCATTCTTAGGGATATTGGATGTCAATCTACTAGAAGAATTTCTCTCGGATTTATATTGAGGGTTATGAATTTATGAAAAATAGTGTGAGCCATAATGCATGTTATTAAAGTCCTTATAGATATGCATTTAAGTAGATTCTAATTTTTCTCTCTTTGACAAAAGGTTGTTGTTAAGTCAACACCATGATACTAGTGTGAATCTAAGATCATTGATGGAAGCTAACAAATTGACTAGACCAAACTTCCTCAACTAGTTTAAGAACTTGAGATTAATTCTTAAGTCCGAGAAGCTTAGTTATGTCGTAGAAGAGCCACTTCCCAATCCCCCTATTGTTGATGCTTCCAATAATGATCAAAGGGTATATAGGAAGCATCTCGATGATAATGAGATGGCTATTTATATTATGCTAGTCACGATGTCACTGGAGCTGCAAAAGTAGCACAAGACTATAGATGCTCATACCATAGTCTATCATCTTAGGGAGCTCTTTGATGAGCAAGCAAGGTTTGAAAGGTTTGAGACTTTGCGATTACTCTTCCACTCCAAGATGGTTAAGGGGGCATCTCTAGTGTAGTATGCACTAAAGATGAATGGCTACATCGAGTGGTTGGCCTCCTTGGGTTTTCTTTTAGATCATGAATTAAGTATTGACTTAATTTTGATAGGTTTAACCGATAGTTACTCGTAATTTATGCTTAACTATCGGATGAACAATATATCCAGCACAATTCTTAAGCTGGTCAACATGCTAAAAAAAGTTGAGCCATCTGTGTGGGGCCCCGGCCCCCACCGCCATCACTCCAGCGCCTTTTTAATGTGGGGCCCCGGCCCCCACCGCCATCACTCCAGGTATTGTCCTCTTTGGTTCACTGCGTGAGTCACAACTCGAACG
>JANVCQ010000007.1:7230442-7247330 GCA_025531925.1 Erythroxylum plowmanianum
TGCCGAGATATCATTCAATACTTCTAACCCGTCCCAATGTACTAAAATAACTTTCCCATCAATGATGGGATGTTACACTATAACCCAGACTCCAACATTCAAACATTCTAAACAATCACATACATTCAAATCTAACCATCCAGACTTAACTACAAGATAAATCTAAACATACTCAAAGAAACTTTAGTTCTTTATTTCATTACAAATTCAAAAAATTGAATAGGCTTCACTTACACGTCATCATACATATCAAAGTTTAAGACAAGATACAAAGGGTGGTCAATGTTAATACGCCTATAAAGCTATCCAAAATAGTCACTAGCTTAGTATAAAAGTCTCTAACTATCTTGGAGTTTCCGATGCCTTGTAAGAATCGTTAATCTTCTCGTTCTATACTTGAGGAGTGAAAATAATGGGTTAGGCTACATAGCTCAGTGGCTAATATATTTATAGCCATTTGATAATTTGCCACAAATTCAAGCATATGTATATATATTCTCAATTTAGCTCAAAAACTCATAATTAAGCAAGTCATCACATAACTCATAACTTAGGCTTTAACCATTATGCATAGCATGTAAATACATCATACTTGACAATTTAAAGATGCAATGCATAAACACATGGCTTGAGGGTTCCATGGAAACAGAATGGAGAAACCGAAGTTTACACCATGAACAGAATGAGTCTATTTTCGAAGCTCATATGCCAGAAGTGGACAGTCGGGAGAAGGCTTTTGTCAACATGTATGTGACGAATAGAATGGTTCTACTCTCGCCTAAACAAAAGCATATATTCATTTTATCATATGCTCATACTTTCATGCTTTCTCATCTTTTCATTTATACAAAATGCCATGATATGTTTCAATGGCATAACTTGATCACAATTCATAAATCACAATGCATTTTCAACCATTCACAACGATTTCAATATCAAGCAAATCAAGTTTAAGCAAATCAACATACACACACATAGGCAATAATTTGATTACATAATAACTATAAATACATTGCCCACAACTTTCCTTATCTTACACCTAACACATCTTATCCAAAAATCATCCCTTTCTACTTCATTTACACTTCATTCTCTACTCTATTTCATCTCAATATCATCCATAAACAAATCATTATCTATCTTTGATCATTAACCAAAAATAAAACATCTATATGTACCATTCATCAACAAGATCATAAACATTTTCCACTTCATTTTCATTTTCATTTCACTTCTAACTTTCACTAAATATGCTTCATTCAACAAATCAAGAAGGGTTAATGTTTATACTTACTTGTTTAGCTTCAATGTCTTCAAAATCTCCAAGATCTCTAAAACCCTAGCTTGATCTTCTTTTCTTTTTGTCTCCTTCTCTTCCTCTCTTCGTTATTTTCTCTTCTTCTCTCCCTCTCATGATGCTTCTCTTCTTTTTCTTAAACAATACCACTTTTTGGTCTTGTCCTTCCAAAAATACCATTCCTCTCCTTTGGTCTTCCATTTTGCCCCTTCTTTCATTTACCTCCTAACACCTTTAATTTTCTTAAATACCATATTAATTCTAAATTAATTCAAATCTTTCCGTCTAATTTCAAATCTCTATTTATGCCCATCAAATTAATAACTCAATTCTAAAAATAATGAAACAAATAAATCAATAATAATTGAAAAAATTTTGGGGTCCAACACCAAAACATATAACAATGGGACCAGATGGAATACTTAATTTAGATTTTGTTATTGCACCAGAAAATTATTATTAGAATGGGCTAATAAGTTTCAATTAATTATTCAAATAGAAAAACCATTTGAAGGATTAGATAATAAAAGTCTACTATGGAATTTTATTACTTATAAAACAACTGGAGTAGTCTTAGATTTTCTTTTAGATAATGAAGAAATAATAAAAATACCCCTGCTTTTTTAACCACTGTCAACAATGTACATGTTTTTCAAGTAATATTAAGTGAAATTTATAAAGAATTTATTGGCAAGGATGTAGCTTCATATAAACAAGAAATAGAAAATGAAGAACGACGAATTGCTTTATGGCATTTAAATAATATGAGAATATGTGATATTTGCTATTTAGAAGAATATATTTGTGAATTTAAAAAATATTATTATAAGTTAACTAGACCCGAACAAGAAATGTATATCTAAATTTTTATCCAAAAATTACCTTATCCAATCAATCAAAAAGTAAAAGAACAATTTTAAGACAAAAATAGCAAAAATATAGTAGCCTATAACCTAGGTGGAGCTATTACAATTACCAAAGAAGTATTATCACATAAATGTCTAGGCCAAATTACATAAATAATTATGACATAATGATATTCAGCTTTGTTGTTCAAAATATGCTAAAGTACCAAGCAATATGGCTATGATTTTTCCTTTTATAGGCATCCTAGAACAAAACATCCACATTTTAAAACTAGAAGTTATAAATGGAAAAAAATCCTCAAAAATATAGAAGACAACCTTTCATACCTTATCAAAAGTTTTTTAGAAGAAAAAACTATAGACAATTTAACCTAAAAAACAATATTTCCCTCAAAATAAAAAATCTTGTAAATGTTGGTTATGTAAAGAAGAAGGACATTATGCCAACAATTGTCCAAAGAAAAATCAAAACAAATACAAAGAAAAAATTAGTCTACTAAATTCAACATTTGAAGAAAATTTAGAGCCAATCGAATTAGACTATAAAACTAATTCAACAATTTCATCCTTTTATCTCTATGAATCCCAAAGGTCAGAATCATCAACTGAATCTAAATTCAACTTTTATTCAAGTGATCATTCAGAATAAAAGAGTGAATGCATATATAGATACAGGAGCTACTATATGTATAGCTTCAAAACAATTATTAACTAAGTGGAAAAAATTAGATAAACCACTTCAAATTAGAATAACAGATGGAAGTATAAAATCAAATTGGTATGTCAGTTATTACAATAATATAATAATTGAAAAATATACATTTACTATACCATGTATTTATCAAAAAGAATCAGGATTACCATTAATGTTAAGCAATAATTTTTCTCAAATTATATAATCCTTTTTGTCAATATTTACATTATATAACATTAAAAACACCAATAATAAAATTGTTATATCAAAAAGCAATTATTCTTAAAATCCCTATATACCATACCATTTATTATAAAAAATTATAACTTTTAACAGACAAATTAGATTATTTACAATTCTATCTTCTCAACAATATGTTTATTCAAAATGAAATTGAAAAATTATTAGAAAATATTTATAGTAAAAATCCATTAGACCCTCTTAAAATAGTAATAATCAATTAATTGAAATAAAATTAAAAGATCCTACATAAGAAATAAATATTTGAAATAATATTCCCTATACTCAACAAGATGTTCAAGAATTTATTACTGAATGTACTGAACTTTTAGATAAAAAATTAATTTCTTCAAGTACTACTAAACATTCAGCCCCTGTTTTTTATGTAAATAATTATTTTGAACAAAAAAGAGGAAAAAGAAGAATGGTAATTATCTATAAAAAATTAAATGAAGCAACTATCGACGATACTTATAAATTACCTCAAAAAGATTATATTATTAATAAACTTAAAGGACATAATTAGTTTACTAAATTAGATGCAAAATCTGGATATTGGCAATTACGATTACATGAAAACACAAAACCACTTACTACATTTACATGTCCACCTCATTAACATTTTCAATGGAATGTATTACCTTTTGGACTTAAACAAGCCCCTAGCATTTATCAAAGATTTAAGGATAATAATCTTGAAGGATTAGAAGAATTCACTTTAGCTTATATAGACGATGTCATAATCTTTTCTAATACGGATAAAGAAGACCATTTAAAAAAGGTAAAACTCGTTCTTCAACGTTGTCAAGACAAAGGATTAATCATAAGGAAAAAAGAAAATAAAATTAGCTCAACAAAATATTGAATATTTAGGCATTGAATTCCATAATGGATTTTTACGATTAAACCAAATATTCTTTTTAAAATACAACAATTTTTCGATATATTAAAAAATAGGACTCATGTTCAACATTTTTAGGCATACTTAATTATATCTCTGATCAAGGATTTTTTTAAAAATCTTGCTAAAGAAAGGAAAGGTTTACAACTCAAATGTAGTACAAAAAGTCAATGAAGTTGGACTACTGAGGGCACTAACACAGTATGTACATTAAAACAATTATGTAAGGACTTACTTGTATTATATAATTATCTTCCAAAGGATACACTTCTGGTACAAATTGATGCCAGTACAAATTGGCAAAACCAACTAATCAAAGGAAGTATTTATTATGCAAGTATATAAATGGGACATTCAATCCCACTGAATTAAAGTATCCAATACATGAAAGGAAACATTAGCTTGTCTTAAAACTTAAAAAAAATGGCAAATAGATTTATTACCTATTGAATTTTCTATTCAAATAGAATCCAAACATTTATGTAGATTTATTAAGTATAATATTAAAACAAATTATAATCAAGGACAACTAATCAGATGGTAGTTAGAATTAAATCAACATAATTTTCATATTCATTATATAAAATCTTCTGACAACAGTCTTGTAGATATATTAACTAGAGAATGGAAACAAAAATTATGAGTCTTAAGGATTCATTAACCAAAAAAGAAGCTGAATTATTGGAATTTCAGCAACAAGTTGGAATAGTCACCTAAGAAATTAATCAACTCAGATCAACTATTACTCTTCTTGAAAAACAAATATCTCCTAAACACCCATCTAAACCTACCTTAGCCCTCACTATTCAACCCATCACACCTCAACAAATTATCCAACCCATTATCTCGAAACCATCTAACTTTAGTAGTGGTTCTCAACAAAAAGCAGATTTTTAGGAGGAAAAAGTATATGTTACTTTCAATGGACCTATGGTTGGTATATATGATGAATGGCACAAAGCCACAGTACACATCATAGGCAAATCATTATTATTACATAAAAGCTTCTCAAATAAACAAGAGGTCGAAAAAGCCTTATTTGAATTCAAAAACCCAATTTAAAAACCCCAATATAAACAAGCCTTGGAAAACCTCTTTTAGAGTCCAAAATGAGGCCTTAAGGAAAACCAGTCAATATGGACTGAATCAATTCTGTACCTACAAAAGCCCTTAAAGATGAAATGAGGAAAATTAAGTCATAAATGTTCTGTGGCTATTTCCAAGCACTTAATGAATAGGCTGAAGATCAGAAGATATTTCAATATTATCTACAGAATCGAGGATGATATGGACCCAAAGCAATCATCTTCCCTGATGCTGATGCATTAACAACCTACCTGTTCTTCCAAAGTGGATTAATTGACACCATTTATCTAACAAGCTTACAATTTTTTTTTTCAGAATTTCCTACATGATTTATAGACGCAGTCAAGACTTATAAGGACTGATTGCTAAAGAAACAAAAATCTTTATCAAAGTTTTTAGCAGCTATCCAATTTTCAAAAAAACCAAAAAATCGCAAAGAGGGAGAGGTCAAAGTATCCAGAGTGGCTTTTATTCAAATTGGAATCAGCAATGGAATGTATCTTCCCATAGATGAACCTCCTTGACATTAGTTTGAATAGGAAACTATTAATCACTTCAACCTCAATTGTTTAGAAGGTATATATCAATAATGCACATGGATCATTTCAGACTCATTACTTAAACCATTATAAAAAATGGGCAGCATCTTTAATAGCCTGTCCGAGCCATGGAAATGTGCCATCTGTAATCAACTTCGTAATCATCCTCAACATAGCTGTAATTATTGTCCTTCTACTTCTAAAAATGATAAAGATGTCAACTGTTCTATTAAAGCCATTATTGAAGAATAAAGACTAAAGCACTACTAAAAGCAAAGATTCGCAAGGATGTAGGCCCTATGGGCTCTTTCTTTAATGTTTTTACTTTTGCTTTATAGATTCCTCTGCTTTAAGTAAGAATCTCTTTTCTTTTGTCGGCCATATATGTTTTTGGCCTTTTCTTCTTTTTCTGTCTATATAATGTAGAGTCTGAGCATTTGCTCATAATATGAAATAACAAAACACTTTCGTTTCTCTTACCTTCTCTCTCAAAATCCAACTCTCGCCTAGGATTGGCATCAATCAGAAATGAGAACAGGTATGAATTCGTTAGTTTTTATCATTTCATCACCAAGTATCTAACCATGAATTCATTATTATTATTATTCCAATTTGCACTCATTATTAGCTATGTTTATTTAATCATTGTTCATGCTTTTCTCCCTATTTTAGTATTATCTACTTGTTCCTTCTATTCAGATTCTAAATCTATCATTACCTTTTTAGATGATTATCTTAAATCTAAATTTCATTTTATTTAGCTTCAATGTTTATTTAAGTATGTATATTTATCAAATCGCAAATGTAGATTTACTTAATTATGTCTTTAAATTTAGATTGTTGGAATTGTAGATCTTTTTATACATTTATAAAACTTGCTACTAAAAAAGTAAAAGTTACTATTTTTTTTTGAATTTTGGAAAACCCAAAGACTTCAATTATTACAAACTACCGATCCATTTTATCTAGATTTTCAAAACTATCAAGGTCGGATCAATAATCAACTGATCTACCCAAAACTTGAGTTGAAGGTAGGGCAAAATTAAATTACTTAATTCCACGATGCATCAGCTTGAGCGTGGCGCTCCTCTATATCGTGATAATGGATTCACCATCATTCCATTCCTAGTTTGTTGCACTGAGATTTGAACTCATGACCTGGGGCTAAGCCTCAGGCCTATACCTGAGCTCTGATACCTCTGATCTACCTAAAACTCGAGTTGAATGTAGAGCGGAACCAAATTACTTAAGTCCTTACTAGATTTTATAAACCCTTACACAATTAATCGTAAGAAATAATGTATTTGATTCATTGTAATGCCAATAATATCAAAGAAGACAAGGATCACATTTTTGTCATAATTTTTATAGTTCCTTCAAAAAAAAAGATTTTCTCTAATTCTTAATATTGGTGTAACCCACACTAGTTCATTGAATTTGATTATGAATTAAGATAACAATTAGTTATAAGAAATATGGCTTGATGTTGTGGCCTGGTTTTTCTATAAGCTCATATTAAACTTGGTTTAGGTTTTTCTTAGTTTAAAGGAGTCACGACCCGGTACCATATCGAGCACATGACAACCGTCACATACCTGGGCTAAGGACACTTATGGTGCTCTTAACTTGACTATACAAGGCTAATTGAATATCCTTTAAAAACATTTGGATAACACAACAACTATATTTTGAAAATCTGAAAACTTAATTAAAATACATGTAAATCAGTTTTAAACGCACTTTTATATTCACATTTAAAACTATACCACAACTTCTGGGCTTTTAAGTCCACTCAATAGCAATCTCAACAACAGTACAAATTGTTTATACATAAGGCATTTACAAACCACAAGACAATCAAAAGTTAATTTACAAGATCATAAAGCATATCAACATAACCAACTTAATAAAATAGTTCATGAGCCACTATACAACAAATGTACAAAACAAAGACTACCAATGTGCTGTAAAGCCCCGAAAATGTCAAAAGACCACACGATACACTTAGAGCTTTTAGCTCACCAAATTAACCTACAGGGTTGGAAAGTGTAGTGGGTGAGTACTCTTTGTACTTAGTGACCAGGAAAAACAAATATCGCAAACAAAACCTGATACACACTAAGATGGTCTAGATAACCTAAGGACGGGTTTTTCACACATCTAGCCTGCACATAACCACCTATGAAGTGAACATACATGACATAGAAACATATAAGCCTAGCCTATGACTCAGCATATATTGGTTAGGAACCACATAGACCTAGCCTATTAATCACTCATTCAGTGAACATAGGTTCTAGTTCTAGTACATAAAACAAAAAAGCATCACATGTATAAATCAAATCTTGTCAAGAAAAAAATCTCAGAATAGGCCAAAACAATCATGTGTGTCGCCATTATTCGACTAAACTAGTGTGCACACCCACTGATTCCTAGTGTTAATTCAACTTTTATCTGCGGTGAGTTTGAACTACAGTCGACAAGAGGGTCATGACCCTAAGTGATGACCTCGTCGGTATCCCTAGCCTAGGTATGGAATCACTTGTAAGTCTCGTAGAAAAGTATCGATACGAGGACTTGACTTTTATGTACCAGTGTCAAGGATTCGAGGGGTCGCTTAATCTGTTGTGCCTAACACACGATTGGCCAATCATTACCTCACCACTCATAAAATTCATATACAAATATTAAGTATAAAAATCAAGTAAGGAACCATGCCTTTATTTATCGGTCTAATCGATAAAATGGAACCTTGCCATGGCTCTAAGCCAAAAGAGAATACATACTCGTAGCGTATATGACTCGATTATGCATATGTGAATTCCAAAATATTATTTCATGTAATAAAAGTTATCTTTTGTGCTCTAAGTGCAAAATTGTTCAAAAATTTAGTTTTAGAAAATAAAACATTATCCTTTGCACTTCAAGTGCAGGTTTATTAAAAACAATATCATTTCTCAAAATACATAATAAAAACATCAGTTGCACTCCAAGTACAAAGAGTTATTCAAAATAATGTCATTTATTAAATACACAAGTATACTAGCATCTATCTGATATTCAATTCTACTATGCATTACCTAGGTTCAAAATTCACATACAAGTCATCAAGCATGTCTTGGGATGTCCTAGTCCCATTTGAGAGATATGATTTCCCCAACTCACCTCAAAAGAAGGTGTACACTCCCTTTACTTCAATAATCCTCCCAAGCCTTTATACATACAAATATACATTGTATATTTACTACTTAAACATGTATCTCATATTCATACATCACCACAACCAAATTCATCCCTAATCAATCATCATAAATGTTATCCTAACATATTGGTCAATCACTTACTAATTTAGCTCAATGTTTCCTCAACCATCAAGCTAACCTAACCTTTTATGCAATGTTTATATCCTTTTCTTCCTAATGTTCTTTTATGAACAAGATGTCTTCTTTTACTCTTAACTCTCTCTACAAAAATCCAAATGCTATGATTCTTGTGCCTCCTAAAACTAGACTTATATTAGTATTAATATATCCATAAATTACATAAACAATGTCTCCCTGTAAAATATAATCTCCATTCAAATTATATCCTATTTTTGGTAAGAAATAGATTGGTAACCAATACTCAACCCGTAGTAAATCATTATCAATACATCTCCTAACAAAACCGTTTCATAGACACATTAATAAGACATCAATAATCATTTTTCATATTTTATACTTTCACTAATTTGGACTCTAAGGTCTTTAAAAATTAGAAAATAATACAAGGTTCCTACACAGGGGTCTATCACAGGCAGTATTAGGGAAATAAGCATAAGTCAAGCTTTAGTCACTATTATGTCAAGCCACTTTTATAGAGGTCAAGTTAAGACCTATATCTACAACTTTCATTCTTTGATTTTCTTCAAATTCTTGCTCTAAGAATATGTAAAAACAATCTAAAAAGAAAGATGAAATTGAAACCAGAATTTCAACTTACCTTGATAACTTCTTTCTTTCTCCTCTTCTCTTCCCCTTTTTCTCTCCTTCTCTTCTCATTTTCCTTTTTCACCCTCTTCTAACCTTATGGCCGACCTTCACTCTCACTTCTATTTCCTTTTTCATCCATTTTCTCTAGGAAATTCAAGAAGGTCAAACTAATCCATGTGTCACCATTCCATTAGTCCATTTGTTACCATTCTATTGGTACATATGTTATCCTTCCATTGGTCCATATGTTACTATTCTATTGGTTCATGTGTCACTTACTTAAAGCTCCACATGTCACTCATTTAAGCCTCCATGTGTCACTATTTGTAAGGCTGCACATGTCACCAATTGTAAGGCTATATATGTCACCATTTGTAAAGCTACACATGTCATTATTCTATTACTCCACAAGTCACAAGTCTAAAGTCCTATTTGTCACAAAATTAAAAGGCCACTTGTTGCAATTACACTTAAGCCATTTGTCATTCATTTAACTGAGCCATTTATCACTTATTTCCATTGCCACATGTCACCATTTCATAGGCCTAATCAACCTAAATTCCCATGTATCAATTTGTCTTGCTCTTTAACATTTTTTTTAGAATAGATGCACATATCACTGCATAAATTACTCAATTGTAATAATAAATTCCCAATTAACTAATTATAATCCATCAATTCATGTTATTGGTAAATCAAAATGCAAAACATTGGTAATGCACATTCATATCACATTCATTTTCATTCCATACCCCGGAATATGCCAATTAAATGCATATACTATTTTGTAATGTTTTCTAAATCATGATTCATATGTGTCTACAAATATTATGCATGTGAATAAAATGCACCTTGTAAATTCTTAAATGAAATAACTTATATGACTTAATCTAATAGTTTAATTTCTTAACAATTTTAGGAGGCAGGATATTACAAATAGTATATTAAATCTTAATCGTTAATTTAATACTTGATGGATGTACAAGATTTAATGTCAATAAATAAGTGTATATAAAATAGTCCTCTCTCAACCCTAATGAATTACAAACAAAACAAAAATATAGAAAGAGTAGGTATTTGTGCATTGAGCTATCCATCAAGCTATCGTACAGAAGGAGGGTTAAGAGAGAGAAGTTAGTTCATAATCTGTAAAAGTTTTCTTCTCTATATCATGACAAATTCCACTCAAGGCAAGTGGTTTATTCGCGTTCTATGTGGTTATTACTATATTCAAGATCTGAATGAGCACGAATGATTTATGTGTGATTCATGATTCATGTATGATTTATGTCTTTAATGTTTGAATAATCAAGAATTGAAAAAACTTACATGTGGTATCAGAGCCTTAGGTTTTTGAATAGATAATAATCCTTAAATTATTGATTTGATCATTGTTTCAATTATAATGCTTTTAAAAATTATGATTTTAGGGTTTTATATAAAGAATATTTTCCCTTTTAAAAAAAGTTATGTTGTTGGCAGATCTCTGCATACACCTGTGCATCTCTTGATTTCTCTCTCTGAGTTTGCTTGTAACCGTCTATAAACTTTTTTGTTTCTCTAGTTTTGGGATTTGGTTTAAATAAGCAAATAGTTTTTCTCAATTCCAATGAAGAACGTTCATCGGAGATAATTAAAGAAGTTTGAAAATAATAAGAGTGGGGCCAACACCTTTAAAGTTGCTTTCTTTGGTTTGCTATACTTACTTTCTTTAGCATCTATTAGGATGATGCATATGTCATGCAGCAAATTAGAATGCTAAGAAATCTTTGATTTAAGAAAGGGTATCGGGTAATTTTTCAATTTTGGAAAATTACTGTATATTGCTTCTTCCTTATAAATTTCAGAGTTGGAGTTTTAAATAGAAAATTATAGTTCTGAAAAAAATTTATGGATGAACTATTTTAAAATTTGGATTTCTTATGTCTTGGTCATATTAATAATATTTTGACCTATAATAAAAATTTAATTTTAGTTTCATCTTATGATTATGATTATAATTACTATTTTATAAATATGATATGATGATTAAAATTAATTTGTTAGTCACCAAAGTGGCCAAATTAGTTTTGAATGTGGTCATATAATTTATATATTTTTTATGAAATGCTATTATGGAAATTTTATTAGTTGATAGAAATTAAGGACTTCACCCAAAGGTAAATCAACTAATAAATATAAAGGAGAAATTGATATACTCTTCTCATATATGTAAAGTTATCCAAAGATGTTAGATGTATTTGATGAAGTTTATTTAATTTTCTTATAAAGTTTAAATAACATTTTAATGATGATGATGATATGCATTGTTGTGTTTACCCAAAGGAAACCTACAATATATTTAATGTATATGCTTCCTGTCTTAATCTGTTACTTAGTGAGCATTTATATGTTTGCAGTTATTAGCCTTCACTCTCAAGCTTCTTCTGTTACTTTGTTCACTAGTGGGAATATCTCTGAATGGAGCGAATAAGTCACATTCCATTTAGGTTCTTTAGATCTTGACTTAGTGCTATTAGAGGATAAGCCCTTGACGTTAATGATACTAGTATAGAAGTTAAAAAGGCACACTATAAGGCATGGACAAGGTTTAATAGGCTATGTTTGAACTTTATGCAAATAAGGATTGCCAATAACATTGAGTCTACTCTTCATAGTACTGAAAATCAGAATGCTAAAGATTTTCTTAAGCTTATGGAAGCTAAGTTCCATTCTGCCGATCAGGCACTTACAGGGACACTTATGGTTGAACTTATGACCATTAAGTTTGATGGGTGAAAGAGTATGCAGCAACATGCCTTTGATATAACAAATATCGCAACAAGACTTAAGACACTAGGTATGGCTGTAGAAGGCTCCTTCTTAGCACAGTTTATCATGAACTCACTTCCTACTGAATATGGACCATTCCACATCAATTATAACACATTGAATGATAAGTGGAATATTGATGAAATGTCCAATAAGCTTATTAAGGAGGAAGCGAGCTTAAAGAAATAAGGAGTTCATTCTATTAACCTAGTGGGTCAAAAAGCTGGAAGGAAGCTTAAACTAAAGGCCAAGAATTTTAAGAAGAAGGGACCAACTAAAGCTTCCCAGGTTGTCGATGGTGAAAGGAAAGGACAGAAGTCAGATAAATGCCACTTTTGTAAGAAAGAAGGACATTATTAAAAAGATTGTCTAAAACATAAGGCTTGGTTTGAAAAGAAAGGTATACATTATGTTTCTATATGCTTTGAACCAAACTTATTTGAAGTTCCTTTTTATGCTTAGTGGTTTTATTCTGGTGGCACTACTTATGTTTCCAATATTATGCAGGGATTGCTTACAATCCAAACTATAAGCTCAATTAGCAACTTTCTATTTACGGGAAACTGAATGAAGGCACTAGTTGAAGGTGTAGGGACTTACAAGCTGACATTAGATACTGGGCATCACTTACATCTAATGAACACTCTCTATGTACCTTCAATTTCTAGAAATTTAGTTTATGTTTCTAGACTTGATGCTAGTGGATATACTTTTAAGGGTGGACATGGTTGTTTCAATTTGTATTAAAATAATTCCTTTATTGGTTATGGAATGCTTATAGATGGTTTATATAAATTGAAACTTGATGATTTTTTTTCCTGAATCTTTATTTATTGTTAATCATAATGTTGGAATAAAACGTAGTTTGGCAAATGAACATTCTGCTTACTTGTGGAATGAACGTTTGGGGCATATACCCAAAGAAAGGTTAGAAAGATTAGTAAAGAATGAGATCTACCGAATCTAGATTTTACTGATCTTGTCTTATATGTGGAATGCATTAAGGGCAAGAAAACTAAACATAGCAAGAAAAGATCCATGAGAAGCAATTAGCTTCTTGAAATAATACACACTAACATTTACAAACCTTTTGAGACTTAGTTCTTTAATAAAGAAAAATATTTTATCACCTTTATAGATTATTTTTCACGGTATGGATATATCTATTTGTTGCATGAAAAATCTCAAGCTGTAAATACACTTGAGGTGTTTGTAAAAGAGGTTAAGAGGCAAATACATAGAAAAGTAAAAAGTATAAGATCTGATAGAGGTGGTGAGTATTATGGAAAGTATGATGAATTTGGACAGTGTCCTAGTCCATTTGCTAAGTTCCTCGAAGTCATGACATATGTTCACAGTACACTATGCTAGGCACATCACAACAAAACTATGTGGCAGAAAGGCAAAATAGAACATTGATGGATATGGTTAGGAGTATGATGAGTAATTCCTTATTATGCAAAAGTTTTTGGATGTATTCACTTAAAACTATTATGTATCTGCTGAATAGGGTTCTTAGTAAGGTGGTTGCTAAAACTCCTTTTGATTTATGAAGTGGAGGGAAACCTGGTTTAAGAAACTTGCATGTTTGGGGTTGTCCAGTAGAAGCACGTATCTATAACCCACTTAAAAAAATTAGATTTTCGAATAGTTAGTGGTTACTTTATTGGTTACCCATAGAAATCTAAAGGGTACATGTTTTACTATTCGAACCATAGTTCTATAATTGTTGAAACAACCAATGCCAAATTTTTTGAGAATGATGAGGTCAATGGGAGTGCTAAAAATCAAGTTGTGGATATTAATGAAATAAGGGTTGATGTTCCATTACCCATAAATGTTCTTAAACCCACAACTACAACAAATGTTGTTCCTGATTTGGAATATCAAAATAATTAAGAACAATATTTAAATAATGAAGAAGCATCCTATGAAGAACCTAATAGACCACTAACTCATGTAAATGAACCAGTAGGTATAGCTTTGAATACACTTGTAAAGGTTAGAAGGTCGGCTAGTTCTGATGATTATGTGGTGTATTTGTAAGAGTTGGATTATGATTATGGCATTGATAATGATATTGTTTCATTTTCACAAGCCATAAGTAGTGATAAGTCTGAAAAATGGATTGATGCTATGAATGAAGAGTTAAAATCAATGGCTCAAAACAATGTCTGAGATCTTGTAGACTTGCTAGAAGATTCTAAATGAGTTGGCTATAAATGGGTCTTTAAAACCAAATGTGACTCGAATGGAAATGTTGAAAGATGTAAAGCAAGACTTGTTGCCATATGTTACACTCAGAAAGATGGAATTAATTATAAGGAGACTTTTTCACCTATCTCAAAGAAAGATTCATTAAGAATAAGTTTAGCATTAGTGGCTCCATTTGATTTAGAGCTACATCAAATGGATATGAAAACAACCTTCCTAAATGGGGATCTTGGGGAGGAAGTTTACATGGATCAACCTGAAGGTTTTTTGATTGAACGTAAAGAAAGTATGGTGTGTAAATTGAAGAAGTCAATATATGGACTTAAACAAGCTTCCAAGCAATGGTCTATTAAGATTAATAATACCATTACTTTTTTCAATTTTGAGGAAATCATTGTTAGTCAGTGTATTTACTGAAAGATCAATAAGAGTGAGTTTATATTTCTAGTTCTGTATGTTGATGATATTTTGCTTGCTGCTAATGACTTGGGTTTGTTGCATAACACTAAAGAATTTCTTTCTAAGAATTTTGAAATGAAAGATATAGGAGAGGCATCCTATGTAAATGGAATTTCAATATTTCGTAAGAGATTAGAAAGTTTATTAAGATTGTCTCAGAAAGCCTATACTAAGAAAATTCTTGAGAAATTTAACTTGAGCAAGTGCTCAACAGGTATAGTCCCTATTCAAAAGGGAGATAAGTTTAGTCTTATGCAATGTCCAAATAATGATATGGAATGTAAGGAAATGGAAACAATTCCATATGCTTCTGTTGTGGGTAGTTTGATGTACCTACAAACCTATACTAGACCTAACATTAGTTTTGTAATAGGGATGCTAGGTAGATATCAAAGTAATCCTGGTAGTGATCATTGGAAGGCTGCAAAGAAAGTGACGAGATATATTCAAGGAATAAAGGATTACATACTCACTTATAAGAGGTCTAATCATTTAGAAGTGATTAAATATTCAGATTCAGATTTTGTCGGGTGTGTTGATAGTAGAAAGTCGACATTTGGCTATTTGTTCCTATTAGTTAGAGGAGCAATCTCATAGAAAAGTGCCAAACAATCTGTCATTGCTTCATCCATTATGGAAGCATAATTTGTAGCTTATTATGAGGCTACACAAATTATGGTTGCGAAACTTTATTTCATGGCTTGGGGTTATTGACACAGTAAGCAAGTCGCATAAAATTTATTGTGGTAATTCTGCAATAGTTTTCTTCTCTAAAAATGACAAATACTTAGAGGTGAAAAACACATAAAATCAAAGTATTTTGTTGTTAAAGAAGAGATTTAGAAACAAAGAGTGCATATAGAACATATTAGGATAGATCTCATGGTAGCAGATCCTCTAACTAAAGGTTTACAACCAAAGACATTCAAAGAACATGTGCTTAGGATGGGTCTTGGTTATATTGATGATTGATAATTGTAACATCCCATCATCGATGGGAAGGGTAAAATAGTAATTTGGAACGGGTTAGGAGTGTTTAAAATTGTTTTGCTAGGTGCATGCATTCATATATACACGTGAAAAGTGAATTTTGCACATGTAATGATTGTACATGCATTCATGGCATTTCCCGGTATATGTGTCATTAATGTGATTATTGTGAAAAATGTGATTTTTTGTGCTTGAAAATTTAATTGGAGTGGGTCTTTGTGTGTGTTGAATTTTGCGAGCATTTTAGAAATTTTTCGGAAAAATTTTGGGGAAAATTTATGGACTGGAAAAATTGCCAAGTGGCAGACGGATTGGTTACCGGTACTGGAAATGACTGTCCAATGGCACTGAAAAATTAGATACATGATTTTAGGATTTAGTACTTTGAGCCATTGGAATTTTGGGACAAAATTGGAGTAGAAATTGAATTTTTATTGGAAAGGGTTTAAGAGGTTGACATGTGGTAAGTGACATGTGTCACTTGCCTAACATGCCACCATATATGGTGGTTTAATAAAAGCCCACCCATTCTTTAGTCATTTTCGTTGGTTCCTTTCTTGATTGGGTTATTGGCGTTTTAAGTAAACATTTCTCCATCATCCGTAGGTTCCCTTCTCCCTTGCTCCTTTTATAATTTTTGCTCATCTTTTCTACCTTATTTCTTCTTGGCTTGCTCCTTCTTGTGTTTACAAAGAAAAATATCCAACCTAAGCCTTTCCCCCCCTTATGATGATGATTGTTGTGTGTGTGTGAGTGGTGTGAGTGGAAGGTAGAGAATTGGGGAAAAGTTTGGAGAGTTGAAGATTTGAAGCTAAATAGG
>JANVCQ010000007.1:7247430-7262221 GCA_025531925.1 Erythroxylum plowmanianum
TTGGTTTGAAATGTTATTAAAGCTTTGTAAAACTCATCTTTTGGATATTAATGAATTGTGGATGTATTGATTTTTTGTTATTCAAATGAAAGCAAGTTTCAAGTTTGGTCAGTATGGGCCTATCGAGCTCCCGAAAGGTTTCTTTTTCTTTTTCCTTGTTTCGCCACACGCATTCAGCACCACGCTCTCATGTCCGATGTTGGACTTCGAAAACGGGGTCCAACAGTCTGTTTTTCATTTTAATCATTTGTTCTTCATCAAAATCATATATGTAAAGTCATTTGGACTTAACAGTAATTAACTATAAAAAATTAAATGAAGCAACTATAGGCGATGCTTATAAATTACCTCAAAAAGATTATATTATTAATAAACTTAAAGGACATAATTAGTTTGCTACACTCGATGCCAAATCTAGATATTGGCAATTACGATTACATGAAAACACAAAACCACTTACTGCATTTAAATGTCCACCTAAAAAATAATTTAAATGGAATGTCTTACCTTCTGGACTTGAACAAGCCCTTAGCATTTATCAACGATTTATAGATAATAATCTTGAAGGATTAGAAGCATTTACTCTAGCTTATATAGATGATATTATAATCTTTCTAATACAGATAAAGAGGACCATTTAAAAAAGGCAAAACTCGTTTTTCAAAGATCTAAAGATAAAGGATTAATCCTAAGTAAAAAGAAAATAAAATTAGTTCAACAAAATATTGAATATTTAGGCATTGAAATATAGAACTCATGTTTAACAATTTCTAGGCCTACTTAATTATATCTCTAATCAAGGATTTTTTTTTTAAATCTTGCTAAAGAAAGAAAAAGTTTACAACTCAAATATAGTACAAAAAGTCAATGGAGTTGGACCATTGAGGACACTAACACAGTACGTACATTGAAACTTTTAAGTAAGGATTTACCTGTATTATATAATTATCTTCCGAATGACACACTTTTGGTACAAGTTGATGCCAGTATAGATATATGGGCCAGTTGCCTTTTGACAAAACCACCTAATCAAAAGAAGCATTTATTAAGCAAGTATATAAATGGGGTATTTGGTCCCATTGAATTGAAGTATCCAATACATGTAAAGGAAGCATTAGCCTGCTTCAAAAGGTTAAGAAAATGATGCATTGATTTATTACCTACTGACTTCATTATTCAGACAGATTCGAAATATTTATGTGGATTTATTAAATATAATATTAAAACAAATTATAATCAAGGATGATTAATCAGATGGCAGTTAGAATTAAATCAATATAATTTACATATTCATTATATAATATCCTCTGACAACAATCTTGCAGATATATTAACCAGAGAGTGGAACCAACCATTCTGAGTCTTAAGGATTCATTAACCAATAAGGAAGCATAATTACTAGAACTTCAACAACAAGTGGGAATAGTAACCAAAGAAATTAACCAACTAAGATTAACTATTACCCTCCTTGAAAAACAAATATCTACTGAACACTTATCTAATCCTAACTTAGCTGTCATTATCCAACCTATTACACCTTAACAAATTATCCAACCATGTATATCCCATCTAAGCCTAGCAGTTGTACCCAACAAAAAGTAGACTTTCAAGAAGACAAAGTATATGTTATTTTTAATGGACCCATGGCTGGTATATATGATGAATGGCACAAAGCAGCAGTCCATATCATGGGCAAATCATCAATATTACACAAAAGCTTCTCAAATAGACAGGAAGCTGAAAAAATCTTTATTTGACTTCAAAAACCCAGTCTTGAAACCTCAATATAAACAAGCATTAGAAAAACCTCTTTTAGAATCCAAAATGAAGTCCTTGGGAAAACCGATTAATATGGATCGAATCAATGTTGTACCTACCAAAGCTTTCAAGGATGAAATGCAAAAAATTACGTCAAAAATGTTCTGTGACTATTCCAAGAACTAAATAAATGGATCGAAGATCATAAGATATTTCAATATTATCCTCAAAATAGAGGAAGATATGGACCCAAAGCAATCATCTTTCCTAAAGCCGTTGCATTAACAACCTATCTACTTTTTCAAAGTGGATTAATTAATACTATTTATCTTACAAGCTTGCAAATTCTTTCAGAGTTCCCTACAGGATTTATTTAAGTAGTTAAAACCTATAAGGACAAATTTGCTAAAGAACGAGAAATCTTTATCAAAGTTTTTAATAGTGATCCAATTTCCAAAGAAACTGAAAATCTCAAGGAAGCAGAGCTTAAAGTATCCAGGGTGGCTTTTATTCAAATTGTAATCAGTAGTGGCATGTATCCTCCTATAAATGAACCTCCTCATTCTCAGTTTGAGTGGGAAACTATTAATCAATTCAACCTTAATTGTTTAGAAGGCATATACCAACACTGCATCCGAATCAATTCAGACTCCTTACTTAAAGTAAATTACAAAGGACCAAACATAATCATAGTTTCAGCCTATAAAAGACCCATCTCCCTAGAAGCTCTACAAATAGTACGATAGTTTGAACAACCATTCTTAATAATGGACAATCTCTTTAATGACCTATCAAAACCATAGAAATATGCTATCTATAATCAACTTTGCAATCATCCTCAATACTGTTGTAATTATTGTCCTTCCACTTCCAAAAATGACAAAGATGATAGCTATTCCATTGAAGCCATTATTGAAGACTAAAGACTAAAGCACCACCAAAAGCAAAGATTCGTAAGGATGTAGGCCCTATGGGCCCTTTCATAAATGTTTTTACTTTTTCTTTATAGATTCCTTTGCTTTAAGCAGGAATATCTTTTCTTTTGTTGGCCATACGTGTTTTTGGCCCTTTCTTCTTTTTATGTCTATATAATGTAGAGTCTAAGCATTTGCTCAAAACATGAAATAATAAAACACTATCATTTCTCTTACCTTCTCTCTCAAACTCTGACCCTTGCCTAGGATTGGCATCAAACGGAAACGAGAATAGGTATGAATTCATTAGTTTTTATCGTTTCATCACTTAGTATCTAACCTAACCATGAATTCATTATTATTATTCCAATTTGCACTCATTATTAGCTATGTTTATTTAATCATTTTTCATTCTTTACTCCCTATTTTAGTATTTTTATCTACTTGTTTTTTCTATTTAGATTCTAAATCTATCATTACCTTTTTAGATGACTGTCTTAAATCTAAATTTCATTTTATTTGGCTTCAATGTTTACTTAAGTATGTATATTTATCAAATCGCACATTTAGATTTACTTAACTATGCCTATTTGTAAAACTTTTAAACTTTAACTTAGCTATTCCACTTAGTATTTAACAATATCATAGCCTAATAACATGTCTTTAAATTCAAATTGTTGGAATTGTAGATCTTTTTATACCTTTATAAAACTTGCCATTGAAAAAGCAAACGTTACTACACAAATTATTCAATTTTGGAAAACTTAAAGACTGCAATTATTACAAACTACTGGCCCATTCTCTCTCGATTTTCAAAACTGTAAAGATAGAATCAATAGTAACACAGTTATATATAATCAAGAATTACTAGAATTTCAAGATTTACATAGGCATTTTAGTGAACATTATCAACTACATCTAAAAGAAACCCAATAGTTGTACTATTTGTAGTCAACTACATAATCATATACAATATATTGAACAATTAATTTTGCATTATCAAGAAGAAAAAGAATATTATGAAAATCGATATAATTATGTACAATTTTGTAGTTAATAATACCAAGGTGTTAAAACCAATACAAGAAAAATTAGAATTAGCCTAAAATTTGTATACTTTCTATACTCAAGAATTAGTTTATTTGCAGTCTATCCTATTTCAGCATCAAACAAATAATTCTCATTAAAAATGATATAAAATTTAATAGAAGAGCAAAATATCTTAGAAATAGACAACTTAGAACTCAGAGAATCAACTGGTACCTTTCATATAAATACTTTATTATGACATGAAAAAAAAACAAATAGCTAAGGCTCAGTTAAATTTAAAAGCAAGACAAGATATCCAATGTTCTCTATTCAAAAACTTTCTAAGTTGAAAAAATTATTTATTTTGGTAAAATTGTTCATAAAACACCTATCAAAATAGACTAGTGTAATGGACATATTCAAAATAGTTTAATTGATCAATAACAAATTTCGAGACAATTACAAAGAATACTAGAAGACAAAAGGCATAAAATCAAATACATTCATTTATCTACAATATAAATTTTATTAAAATCAACTTTTCAAGAAGGAATTGATTCACCAATAAGAATGGCAATTGTTGACGAAAGAATGACCAATTTAAATGATCAAATAATTGGAATAATGAACAGAAATTTAGCCTCAGGAAAAATTAAAGTTGACACTCGTCCAAAATTAGGAATTCCTTTAAAATCATATAATCTAGATGAAACAATAACAATCGAATATAAATTTTATAAAGCAAATTTAATGACTTTAGGACTATATCCATTCTCTATTACATATCAAATTAGTTATGCTTTAACCAATTCACATCATAGCATTGAATTTAGAAATACTGATAAAATTTATATTGATCAATTATTTAGTGATGTAACTAAAGTAGGAACTAATATACGAACAAAACTACGAACTTTACTAGAAATTCAATATCCAATCCGAGTAAATTCGAATATAAGTCCTAGACTCTCCTTTTCTAATTCTAGAACTACCTCTTTAAAAAAACCCAATCTTTTTAGATCTCAATCATTATGATTGCAATGATTGATAAGATTTACTAAGCTTGGACAGAATTTAGAAAATTTAGTTAAAATTATTGATCTCATAATTTCTAAACACAAAGATAACAACCCCGAACAATCAGTAACAAAAGAACTAGTAATAATAAAATATCAATTACAAGAATTAACTACACACATTTAAAATACCCTATGAGCGTAACAAAACATGTTATGGAATTAAGAGAAGAACAATTACAAATAGAAATACAAGTAAATGAAGTTTTAAAAAATCAAACAAATATCTTACGAATAATCCAACAATTAGTAAAAGACAACATACAGAACAAAGAAACAATAACTGATATATAGGAAAATTTAGAGAAATTAGGTTAGAAAAAATTGGTAGAAAAACTTTAGTCGTCACCATCTTATAGAATGATAGAAGACTTTGCTACCCAAAACTAGAGTTGAAGGTAGGGCGGAACCAAATTACTTAAATCCACCACTCTTCAACTTTGCAACCCAGTTCGTTGCGCTGGGAATCGAACCTGCGACATGGGGCTAAGCCTCAAGCCCATACCTGAGCTCTAATACCACTTTGCTACCCAAAACTCGAGTTGAAGGTAGGGCAGAACCAAATTACTTAAATCACAAATTATTCGATTTTGAAAAACTCAAAGACTCCAATTATTACAAACTACCGACCTATTCTCTCTCGTTTTTCAAAACTGTCAAGATAGAATCAATTGTAACACAGTTATACATAATCAAGAACTACTAGAACTTCAAGAATTACATAGGCATTTTAGCAAACTTTATCAACTACTTCTAAATGGAACCCAATAGTTGTACTATTTGTAGTCAACTACATAATCATATACAATATATCGAACAATTAATTCCATATTATCAAGAAGAAAAAGAATATTATGAAAACCGATATAATTATGTACAGTTTGTAGTTAATAATACTAATACATTAAAACCAATATAAGAAAATTTAGAATTAGCCTAAAATTTGTATACTTTCTATACTCAAGAATTAATTTATTTATAGTTTATCCTATTTCAGCATCAAACAAATTTGGTGAGCTCATTCCTCACTACTACAAACAAAAATAGACTCAATAAGGAGCCTTGGTGTAGCCTAATATCGATAGAAAAATTTTCTATATCTCCTCTTACCGTGCTTACTTTAGTCTTTACACCTTTATGCATATACCTAATAACTTGTATATAGGTCATAGGAACTCCCTTAACTTTTAAACACCTCCACATGATTAGGTACCATATGATACACCTTTAAATCAATAAAAACCATGTATAGGTTACGTTGTCTTTTCCTGTAATATTTCATTAATGTTCTAAAGAGTTATAAATATTTTGTCGTCGACCTTTCTGGCATAAAGCCAAACTAGTTCTCCAAGATAAGAGCATGTTTTCTCACTCTCTTCTTAACCACCTTCTTTTATAACTTGCTGGCATAAAGCCAAACTAGTTTTCCAAAATGGTGTGACTAAGTTGTTTGATGCCTCTACAATTATTACAACTTTTGACTTCTCTTTTGTTCTTGTATAAAAAAGTTAGCGTACTAATTCTCCACTCATCTGACATTTTGGTGAACTTAAGGATCATATTAAAAAGCTTGACTAAGTAAGACCCTCTTCACCGAGGCTCTTCCATACCTCTATAGGTATCTCATCAAATTGTACTACCCTTTCACTCTTCATCTCCCTTAAAGATCTTTTAGATTGTTCTCTTTTAATTTTTTGACTAAAGGTAGAGCTATGATACCTCTTAAACTTGCCAAGACCACTAAAGAGATGTTATCCTCTATGTCTGTTATAGAAGTATCTATGCATCCACAAATCTACTTCATCTTTTAGACAACGACCTTGATCTAAGTCTTTTGATTTCTCTTCCCTAACTCTCACCAACTTAAGTGTATCCTTTTCTCCATATTTAGTTTCCCAACTGTTGATATAATTGCTAGTAAGTTCTGCTTTTAGCTTCTGAGATTATCTTCTTTTCATCTTTCTTTGTAAGTTTGTAACTTTTTTTATTAACTACTCTTTCTACTCTTTACTGCTATTGAATAGAGTTTTATAGGCACCCTTCTTAATCTTAACCTTTTCTTGTACATCTTCATTCCACCACTAAGACTTCATGTTACTACCCTTTACGTCCTTTTAAGAACACCTAAGATCATTTTAGTTGTATTCCTTAAAAGAGTTGCTACTGTCTCCCACATTTGGTTAGAATATGCTTCCCATTTCCACTCTTCTCCTTATATTATTATATTCCTAGGTTGTTTTATCATATCCTCTTTCAGATTCCACTATCTAACTCTAATACACCTTTTAGGACTTACCTTCCTCCTCTAACTCTTAATTATAAGATCCAAAACTAACAATCTATATTATGTTGACAAGTAAGCGTTAGGTATCACCTTAAAATCTTTATAATTATTGTGACCACTTCATCTTACAAGGAATTAGTGAATTTAAGTTTTAGTGATTTTGTTCTTAAAATTCATTAGGTGTTCCTTGTTTTTCTTAAAAAAAGATTTAGTTATCACCAACTCAAATGCTAGTAAGAGATCTAATAAAATAGTCCCACTATCATTCTTATCACTATACCTAAAACCCCAATTAGTCTATGAATATTCATATCCGAGGTTGCCCCTATATAACCATTAAAGTCTTTTCCTATAATAACTATCTCGTTAAGGGCGATTTATTGTATCACCTCATCTAGCTCTTCCCATAATTGACACTTAAGTTGTTTGCCTAACCTTACTTGAGGTGTATAAGCATACTCCACATTGAAAATAATACCTTTCACCACAATTTTTAAAGACATGATCCTATCATTAGTCCTTTTTACCCCTACAATATGATGTATGGGCACTTACCAAGATAACTACCTCATTTTGTCATCTCGAATATCATGAATATCAAAGTTTGAACTTATTAAACTCTTTCTCTTTAGCCTCCATCCACTTTTATCTCTTGGATGCATGCTATATAAATATTATAATTGCCTAAAATCTTCACTAATTTCAAAGACTTCCTTATGAAGGTCTTGATGTTCTAGGAACCTATTTCTAAAACATCATCTCTTCTCCTAGATCTAAAACTCACCGAAGGAGTAACCTTGTCTCTATCATTAAAAGTCAAAGTCACCACTCTTACCCTAATGCCTAACACAAGTTATAAAATACAAACTTAACAAGTACCTAAATAATTCTTATATTACTTAATAAAAGAAATAAGGATTGGAACCTAAAAAAGAGAAATCAACAAATAAATGGGATATAATCAAAGTTGAAATTGTATAAACATAAACTCAAACAAGTTGATGAAGCCTCTAGCCAATATTGTGATTTCCACTCTATAACTCACGACAATAAGAAAAGAAAAAAACTAGTTAAAATGAATTTAACGTAAGTCTTCTACATAGTGACTAGCTTTCTAACTTCTATCTAAAATGAATATTAAGAAATTAACTTTTCCTATAGTAAAGAAAATTGATTCTAAAAATAAATAAAACCCTAAAACGTCAAATTGAAAATTGAAAATTGAAAATGCTTGCAAAATTTAAAGGATAGAAGAATGAAGAATCTCAAAAATACGATTTCTAAAGTTACCATTTAATATTTACCATTAGCTACTGCTGACAATATTTGAGATCGGTAGAACTTGATGATGGTTTGTGGAAGGTCTCTACTAGTTTCTAAAGGAGCATTCAACATGTACCCATAAGTAAAACTGGGTTATACTGCTTAAGCACTCAAGGAAGACTACTGGACTAATGATGGCACTAAAACAAGCAAGTGGATGATTGAACTAGCATAGAGCATTGAAGAAGAACAACTATAGTGGACTTGATATATGGCTACAAGGAGACTGGAGGTAGTAAAAGTGATTATGTTTATAAATAATTATGCTACAACAAACCAAAATGAAAATAAAAGATGTCGAGTATTGATTTAGCGGCTAACTAGTGGTGTCATGATGCTGTGTTACGATGTTTCCTCCTTTAGATATGCAAAAGATGAATCCAAAAGAAATGGTAGCCCAGACCAAGAAGCTAAGCACTCATCAGAAGTGCTTGACTAGTGATGGAATGTGGGACGTTGTGCAATTAGGATGGCAATTGGTGGAGTCGTAATAGCTGGTACAATGTATTATGACACTTGTATTGATCCTCTGTAATACTAAAAGACTCTTGAATAAGTGAACTTTTTGTTAGATTTGAATTTCTAGACATATTTATGAGAACTTTTGCTCTTCTTGTGTCATAAATAGTCCAACATTATGCATTTAGTAGGTATGAATTCCTGGTTTTATGGTAACTAATATTGTGTTTGATGGGAGCACATTCATATAGATTTTCTTCTCAAATTTTAGGTCCCTAAGCTTATTTTCTCTTATGAAAATATACACCATCGTATTTTAAATTTAAAGCTTAGGAGAATTCTGTAACTCCTCAAGCACAAAAAACAATGGTAGGAGGTATTTTGTTTTTCTTCCGCATTTATCTTATATGTTAGAATATATATTATTGTTGAATATATGTTAGAATATGCTTACATTTGGTATCAGAGCCTTATGAACCTCTACCTTGTTGAAGTTTTTGGAGAATTTCAAAATTCTGAAAAGTTCTTCATATTCGATAACTTTTGATTTAGAGTTATTTTTGGATTTTTTCTTCAATTAAAGGTAGAAATATTCTATTAAGTGGTTTAGAAGTGTTTCTACATGCAAAAAAGAAATACATTTTATGGTCTTTTTTTGTTTGGTTTTGTAAAGCATCTGACAGGTTGCAACTTGGGCCAGTTTGACCTGGCTGGAGGTTGAAGAAGATCCATACATATTAAACTACATCATTTTATATGTGTTTTTAAAACAAATTCAGATGCGGGATTGTGCATTTTGTGTCTTGTTATTATGATAATTGTTGTGCATTTTATGTATTGGTGTTGTTTTAATGACAACTTAATGTTGTGTCATTTTTTTTATTATGTTATTAAGCAAGATGTTATCATTTTATTGTGTTCGTTTTGTGTTTGGGTTTTGCGTCTATTTTTAATAAGAAAACTAGATGTTTAGGTTGGGACTCAAACCCATACCCCTTTGTGAGAGGGCGTGATGAATCTCAACTATTTGATCTATAACTTATATTTGTTTATACTATGCTTGATATTATATTTGTATAAATGTTACACATGTACCAGATTATTCCATAGCTATTATATCTATATATTTTTCCATGTGAATATCATTATGGATGAAAAGTTTTTAGTGATTAATTATTAGAGCTTAGCTATAGTAACCCTAATTATATATTTATATAATTAATCACATAAAGAGTAGAGACTTTTAATTGTAATTAATTATTTTAGTATAATAAATTTTATCCCACTTGAATTTTTATTATATTTGAATAATTAATTAGGATGAAATATCAAATTATTGTTCTAATTTACCCACAGGTATTAGAAGTTGGTATATAATTTGATAGATCATAAAGTTTAGCATAAATCTATTTGAATTAAAAATTTAGTCCACAAGCAATTTTTATACCGTTTGATTTATATCTTTTAAGATATGTTTTACATTGGTAATACATATATATAGTTTGTTAGCCTCAATTTATTTATAAGTAACATGTATGTTTAATTTATACGATTATTCAAACTGTAAGTTTCTCTGAAACAAGTTGTGAACTTCCCGAATTAAGGGGTGAAATCTATAAGATTTGAAAGGAGAGAATTCTTCTTCATTTGGGCTGGATAGGCATTGATTATATTAACCAGAAGGATGAACCACCTAAGGTAAGGGAGGCTAGCACTACAACTAAAATTGCACTTTATGAACATTAGGAGCGATCTAATTGCCTAAGTGTGATGTTCACTAAAACAAAATTTATGCTAGCATTCATGGTTCCGTAGAACAACATGACAATGTTCTTGCTCTACTGAAGGTTGTTAATAAGCAATTTGAAACTTCAAACAAAGCATTTGTGAGCACCCTAATTATGAAGTTTTCATTTAAAAGACTTACCGGTGTTTGAGGTGTGTGTCAGCATATCATGAAGATGAGGGACACTGCGGCTCGTTTAAAGAAACTAGAGGTTGAGATGTCTAATTCTTTCCTCGTGCATTACATTTTGAACACCCTTCCACCACCATACGGACCCTTTAAAATCTCTTATAATACAAATAAGGATAAGTGGTCAATAAATGAATTAATGACCGTGCATGTCCAAAAGGAAGGGAGATTGTCAATGAAATAGGGAGAGAGTTCACAAAGTGCATATCTAGTTGTTTAAGGAAAGAAGAAAAATAAAGTCAACCCAAAGGGAAAAGGTCAAATACTTATCCAAGCTGACATTAAGAAGGAATTCAAGTGGAAAAAGGAAACATGAAGAAAGATTGTGTCAGATGTAAGGAATGTTTTGAAAAGAACAGTAGTCTAATCTCACTAGTTTGTTTTGGATTTAATACGGCTGAATTTTGTCATGACATAGAGTGGATTGATTCTAGTTGTACAATCCATATTACAAATATGTCGTAGGAATTCCAAAACCCAAGGAAACCAATAGGAAGTGAGTAGTATATCTTATCCCGAAACAAGATACATTCACATGTGGAGGTTGTTAGGGATTGCAATTTAATTTTATGTATTGGTTTTATTTGAAAACTAGAAAAGACATTTTGTATACCCAATTTCTCTAAGAAATTGATTTCACTATCATGACTTGTATCATTTAGATATTCCTTTCATTTTTCAGACAAATCTTTAAAGTTACATTATTAATCTGAATTTGTTGGGAATGGTACATTATTTGATGGTCTTTTCCATTTTAATTTACAAGATAATACCTGTTACAATGCAACACATTGTCATGCTAGAACAAAACGTTGTGTCATAAATGAAAATTCCTCTATGTTATGGCATCGGAGATTAGGACATATCTCCATAGAAAAGATTAAAAGATTGGTGACTCACAGAGCACTTAGTACTTTAGATTTTACTAATTTTGATACTTGTGTGGACTGTATGAAGGGAAAACAAACCAACAAATTAAAAAAAGGTGTTAAAAGAAGTTCAAACCTATTAGAATTCATACAAATGGATATTTGTAGTCTAGATATAGACTTGTATTGTCAGAAATACTTCATCTCATTTATAGATGATTGTTCACGATATATGTATCTCTACTTGATTCATAACAAGAATGAAGCACTAGATGCTTTTCAAATGTTCAAAGTTGAATTAGAGAAACAACACAGTAAGCAAATTAAGTTCATGAGATTTGATAGACATGGGGATTATTATGATAGATATACTAAAGGTGGACAAGCACCTGGTCCATTTGTGAGGTATCTTCAAGAAAATGGGATAGTAGCCCAATACATGATGTCTAGATCTCTGGACCAAAATGGTGTAGTAGAAAGAAGAAACCAAACATTATTGGACATGGTACGGAGCATGTTGAGTAGCTCTAAACTTCCCAAGTCCTTAAGGACTGAAGCTCTTAAGGCGACTATGTATATATTAAATCGGGTACCAACCAAGGTTGCTCCAAAGATTCCATTTGAGTTATTTAAAGGTTGGAAACTAAGTTTACAACATATACTTGTTTGGGGATGTCCATCTGAAATAAGAATTTATAATCCAAAAGAGAAGAAATTAGATCCAAGGACCATAAGTGGGTATTTCATTGGATATGCCAAAAGGTCTAAAGGATATAAGTTGTATTGTCCATCACATAACACTAGAATTATGGAATCAAGATACGTAAAATTTCTTGAGAATGACTTAATTAGTGGGTGGGATCAATTTCAAGATACAATCTCTAATAATGATCATATGGATGCTCAACCTTCAACGTCAAATAGTAAGGTGATTGTCATTCACAACAATCCTCAAGTTCAAATAGATGTTGTATATCCAACTATTGAAATTCAACAGCCTAACGTAAATATAAATGACAATCAAGATGTTCCACAAATTGCTGATAATTTAGTAGATTCAATTATTTAGGAATAACCTAAAAAAGTTCAATAACCAGTTGAACAACAAACTCTACAGGAGGATGTTGGTGTAACATTAAGAAGATCTATTAGAATAAGAAAATCAGCCATTATTAGTGATTATATTGTATCTTTAAGAATCTGACTATAATATAGGATTCAAAAATGATCCTAAAACCTTTCACAAACATGAGTTGCAATGAATCAAATTTATGGTACAATGCCATGAAGGAAGAAATGAATTCTATAAAGAATAACAATGTTTGGGATCTTGTTATGTTGGCTCCCGAGTCTCGTTACTTATTACAATTGTAAAGAGAATTTTAGCGTTAGTATTGGCAGGTTCGTCGCGACAAACGTTTGACTTCGCTACAACGAAGTTACGAGATTTCGCCAAAAACATCTTTTGGGAAAGGTTCACTATGGGCAAAGTCTAGTTTCGCCACGGTGAAACATTCGAATCGACAATCCAAACCCAACAAACCAACACTAACTTATAAAAAACATATCTCTCAACTCCGATATACAAACATTTCATACTCTATATCGTTGGAAAGTTAAAAGGATAAACTACAACCTCCAAAGAGAAACTTTGTCTAAATCAGTCTAGATTAATATAGTTTTCCTCTGAGATCAGAACACATATTTTACCCCTATGAAATGCCTGAGAATGCAATACGAAAACATAGAAAATCATGAGAAAAATGCAAACATATTCCATTAACATCAAAAGAAAAGAGTTTTACAAAGCTTTAATAGGCATTTCAAGCCACAATATATCATTGGTTTAATTATCCAAAAAATAAAATATACATGATTGAGTAATACTTGAAATGCGGCTAAAGCTTTGTGTTTTCCATAAACTAACTTAAAATACAAAAATATGTAGATTTGGAGTGATGCCTTGACTCTTGATCACTAGATCTCTTACTCATCACCTGGAGATGGGGAGGAATGGGGCTGAGTTGAAAAGCTCGTGGAACAAGTTTATAACAAAGAAACAAGCAAAACCATTGAAAATATTCATTGCCATAGTAGATTTGTATTGAATCCATAAAACATGTATTTCTCAAATTCTCAACTTGTCAAACAACTCATAAACAACATAAGTCATGTATTCATTAAACTTGTCAACAAATCATACACACATAAGCAATTAGAATGGTTTGGGTAGGTTTATAGTCATAAGGGAGTTCTTGCGAATCTCCAGTAATAATAGAATGGAAAATCACAAACCCACATAATGGTTTTGCGTAGTTAATAAACATAAGGGAGTCCGTGAAGGAGCTTCATACCACTAGCGAGTAGGCAAAAGAAGCCTTTAACGTGGTCAACGTGCACATCACATAATAGAATAGACCATCATAAACCCACACAAACATAAATTTCATTACTTGTAAACATATTGCCCAAAATGGCACATTTGGGAAACATGATTTCCATAAGCATAATATATTTCAAATACCATTTTGATCTTCATTTCATAAATCATCATTAAGATTCATGTCTAAACATATAGCAATTTCTTAAGTCATTTAAGGAGAAATAAATGCAACATTTATAAAGCAATTCAAATCATTTTACTCTATTAATTTGGAGAAATATTCATGGCTCATTAACTTAACTATAAACAGGTAACCCACCTTGAATTCCTTGTTTAAAAACTTGCTTAAAGGTCCCTGTTGGACCCCGATCTTTTAGTGAAAATTAGAAATTATTACATGAAATTAAATGAGTGATTTTGTATATGAACTTTGTTATAGATGTTATCGTGCTATGAGAAATGAATTGATTGGTGATGATGAATTTGAGATTTGAGAAGAATTGTTTAGGTTATGAAAGTTAAAGTGAATGAGTTGATTGAAATGGAGGTGAAAAAGCAAGAAATGATTAGTGAAAGTGTTAAATTTTAGAGAATTGCAAGTTTGACTTTTTAGGGATGAATAGTTAACTTTTTGATTTGGGCTAAATTTGAGAAAATGATCTTCATAAAACTTGTAGCTTCTATTGAGAGCTTTCTATCGCCATAAAGTATGATATTTTTC
>JANVCQ010000007.1:7264783-7281080 GCA_025531925.1 Erythroxylum plowmanianum
ACATTTGTGCAAAAATGTGATATTTGTGAATGTGTTGTGTATGTTTTAGGCAGATAATTATGTGAAGAAGATTTAGGCAGATAAGCTTGAAGTTAAATTTGACAAGTGTCTATTGGTAGGATATCTTAAAGAAACTATAAGATATCAGTTCTACCATATTTCGAAACAAAAGATGTTTGTTTCAAAACTTGTTGTCTTTTTAGAGAAAGAGTTTCTTTTAAGAGAAGATAATGGGAGAGAAATTGAACTTGTGGAAGTTTAAGATGCTAAAATAGATGTAGACTCGATACTATTGTTCATAAAGATGAAACAATAGTTCAATCTTGTAACACATAAGAAGTTCATAGGTCGGGTAGGAAACATCTTGTTCCCAAGAGATACAGATTTATCATAAGTGAACTTAATGACATATTGCTCATAAAAGATGATGAGCCTACTACCTATGAGGAGGTTCTAAAGAGTTCAGAATCTGACAAATGGATTCCATGTATGAAAACCAAGTATGAAATTTGGTTGACCCACCTGAAAGGATAAAACCCATAAGGTGCAAATGGGTTTTCAAGAAGAAAACTAACATGGAGGGTAATGCAGTTACCTATAAAACTAGGCTTGTAGCTAAAGGTTATCGTCAAAGGTAAGGTTTTGACTATGACAAAACGTTTAGCCTAGTAGCTAGGCTTAAATCCATTAGGATACTCCTAGCAATTGCTGCTCATTATGATTATAAGATATGACAAACAGATGTGAAGACAACTTTCCTTAATGGAAACCTAACCGAGGATGTGTATATGTCACAAACTAGATAGTTTTGTAACTATGAATGGAGAAAAGGTATGCAAGCTTTAGAAATCCATTTATGGATTGAAGCATGCATCTAGAAGTTGGGATATCTGAATTGGTGAGACAATCAAAGAGTTTGGTTTCTCACAAAATCTGGATGAGTCGTGTGTGTATAGGAAGGTTAGTGGGAGTGCAATCATATTCCTTGTATTGTATGTAGATGACATATTGCTCATAAGAAACGATATCGCAACTTTGCAATCAGTAAAAATTTAGTTAACTAAGAACTTCTCTATGAAAGACTTTGGAGAACCAACTTATATTTTAGGGATAAGGATCTATAGAGATAGATCTGTTGCTTAGTCATTTTTAGTATATATAAATAGACCAGATTCTAAAAAGGTTTAGCTTGGAGCAGTCTAAGAGATGTTGGCTTCCTATGGTATATAGGATTATACTCTCTAAATATATGTGTCCAAAGACACAAGATGAGAGCACTCGCATGAGTTTGATTCCTTATACTTCAGCTATAGGATCAATCATGTATGCTATATTAAGTACTACACCCAATGTATCATATGCTCTAAGTGTTACGAGCAAATACCAATTAGACCCTAGTAAAGTTCATTGGGTGTTTGTCAAGATATCCTTAAATACTTGAGAAGAACTAATTCTTGGTATATAGAGAAGGTGATCTTATGGTAAGCAGGTATACTGATGCCAGCTTCCAATCTGATAGAGATGACTCCATATCCTAGCCTAGATATGTATTCACATTGAATGGTGGTGTAGTTAGTAGGAAAAGTTCCAAACAAGAGATGACTACTGATTCGACGACAGAGGCGGGGTACATTGCAATTTTAGAAGATACAAAGGCAACAGCTTGGATCAAAAAGTTCATCATGGAACTTAGTGTGGTTCTGAGCATCGATGACCCAGTGTAGTTGTATTGTAACAACAACGGAGCTATAGCGTAGGCGAAGTTACCAAGGTCTCATCAAAAGCCGCCCAAATATGTACACAGGCATTACCATTTGATTAGAGAGATCATTGATAAAAATGATTTCAAGATGGAGAGAGTTCCCATCCATCAAAATATAATTGATTCGTTGATTAAGCCTATTTCCCAAAATATTTTTGTGTCACATGTACATGCCTAAAGCATTAGATATCAAAGCGATTGGCTTTAGTGTAAGTGGAATTTTGCTAAAGAAGTGCTCTAAAGGCATGCACCTTTAACACTTACTGTACAAATCATTTTATGATTAATAAATGCATTTTTCATTATTTCGATGTTCATACATTTATGGATTTGATATTGATCTTAAATTGATTTAATGAATTCCTTGATACAAAAACATAGCATGGAGGAAATCATAATGGGATCATGATCATGAGATTCCTACCATGTGTAATTATGCTAGTATCTAAACTTTCCCTAGTCATAGGATTAATTAGATGGGATATCATTAATCCGAATAGACTAGCATATGTTATACTCCTTGATTAGATTAAACGTAGATCTCATAAATTGTAGACATACATTGTTTAGAGTTTAACATGTGGATGCTTACTAAAGGTAGTAAGTACATTGGATTGACCTACTGTGAGATAATCATATGGATATTCTATTCCAGTGTCAATGATAGTCTCATCATAGCAATGGTGCAAGTATCCTTTGACCTGAGGTGCTCAAGGATATCTCTGATACTAATGTTGTGCTTTAACTGCATTCATCAATGCCTTTCAAGGGGTTACTCATAGGGTGGTAATTGGGTATAACTTGAGGTATATGGAGGTAATTGAGTAGGTAATAAAGAATTCACCACTTCTGATAAAAGGAGATAATACCCACGGCCTCTTGTCGGGGTCATTACTCGGGAGTCTCTGGCCAGAGCAGATATGTGTCATGAAGAGAGTCTTCAGTGATACATATAGTAATGAGATCCTTAGGACAAGATCTAATAATACTTGAACTAGGTGTGACATAGTCAGTTTAGTCAGAGTTGACACTCTGACCATACTCTAAACTAAGTGGGGCATAGATGGTGAAAGGATGAATTGCCTAGCAACATTGCGTATGGAAGGTTAGTAGTCAAACCATTGACTTTTTGATCAATTGGGGGTCATAACATGTTGTTAGATACCATTTTTGATTTACTTGAATTAAGGGTTAATTCAAGTGGCCAACATAACCGAGAATCTAATAGGTCACACAGATAAGAGATCTGAAGGATAAATAAAATGGTCTTGAATGATGATTAAAGATATGTGAGAGTGTTTCGAGATTGTATTGTGATGTGATCATGGTAGAAAATGCTGCATGGAATGGAATAGAAACAAATGTTGTTGGCTTCCATTAATGCATGCTATTAATGGTTATTAACTTCCTATAACTTCTATTAATGTATATTATTCATGGTCATTAACTTCTCATAACTTCCATTGATGCATGTTATTCATGACCATTAACTTCCCATAACTTTCCATCAGTGATGGGGGTTATGGAAGGCCAAATGGTGTAGAAAATTGAGATGATTTTCATGCATCTTGTGTAAGACATAAGAAAATAAAAAGAAAGGTTCCTTTTCTTATGCACACACTTTTTTTCTCTAACTCTCTCAAGAGTTCTTATCTTTGCTAGCATAAAGAAAAAATTCTACCCATCTCCTAAAAAGGTTTCATCCTTTTATCTTCGTGTGGAGTTTCATTAAAGGTGGTCTACGTTGATCGCTGTGGTTTATGACAACCCGAGAGAAGATTAAAGAACAAAGGAGATCATCAAAAAGGTATGTAAACATTTTACATTTCATGTTTTTGATTTTTTATCCATACGCATGAGTAGATATAGTTTTTAAGGTTCAATTCTATTTTTGTTGCATATACTTTACATATATTATGTATGAGATGCATGATTGGAACCTAAAACTTAGGATGTATAAGTGCAAATTTAATAGTCAAGATCTATGCATAAGAATACATACTCAAAAAGTGAATTGAGCATGCATTGAAAGATGACACATATACATGAGCATGATTGTATATTTATATGATTAAACAACTTGGTGATTTGTGAACTATGTGTGTATGTATTGTTTGACGATAGACATGTAAGGTGATCATCAACATCTAGACATTATCGGAACATCGAGGCAATAACATTTCTGGAGGATACTGTGAGTCAACTTAGATTTGTAAACTCACTTATATATGCTTATATGTGAACTGTATGTTTATTGTGAAATATATGTGCAAGTGATTAATAAATGTTGGACTTAGTTCCGAGGGGTCAGTTATATGACATAAGCACACCGAAATGAGAGGTAATAAAGCATAGCATATTAAATGATACATCTTATCATATTGAAATGTATGATCAGATAGTGAGCAAAGTGACCAATGTGTAGAAAAGAGCTTTGAGCTCAAAATTATGAAAAAGAGCCTTAAGCTCAAATAGTTTGGACTTGGTATCCATGATGGGTAGGGGCCAACCATGAACTCAGTACCCACAATAGGTACGAAACAGCAAATTGCATTGATAGTCACTTGATAACAACAAATCAAAATGGGAATGAAAACACATGTGTATTTACATATGCATCCCTACATGCATCATATAATTGTATTGAAATGATTCCTTGAATTACTTTGAAATAGTGAAATACAACTGAAGTCAAAAGAGAATGTGATGTAATATCTAATATTGGCTTATATGATATACTTGTTGAAGTGTGATAAATTGTGATATAACTTGTCTTTGTAATTTGACTTGTGTGAGATGGTTCACTCATAGAGTTCGCAAACTCATCAAAAGCACAACATTGTTGTGTTTTAGGTTCAAGGGAGTTCTAGCTACCAAAACGATATACCAAAAGTTTAGTACTTACATTTTAGGGACATAAATGGCTCAAAGGTTTGATCAACTGAATCTGCGGAGTCTAGTTAGATTCTTTGGCATTAGCATCCCGTATCATGTGACACATTTTTATGCTAAGATTAAACTATAAACTATTGTGTAATGTATATGTGAATTCTAAATTATAAGGTCGTATATGACCTTTTATGGGTATGATAGAAACAAGAAGAAATGAATGTCTTAAATGCTTATGATACATTGGATGTCTTTATTTAGTTAATTTGATTGTCCTAATGTATCATTTCCATAAAGTATGTCCTTAAATATCCTCTAGTATGTTCGGGATTATGCTCTATGAGAGTGGTATGTTACACAACCTCTTGATTCATAAAACTATTCCTAGCTATTTAATTGGATTTAAAGCGATCCTAAGGATAATTAACTCACAATTAGGATCTCTTGTTAATTTTTTATTAATATAATATTTGTAGGTCTATTAAGGTACCAACTCTTATTGCACAACTTGACACATATAACTTTGATTCAATCTCTCAATTTTTTTTATTAATTATAGGCATAACAAATACCGTAAAGTAATACTATATTGAATTGAACAAGAATAAACTTAAAAAATTTCAAGAATAATCCCTTCTATGGATTTAGAAATCCATAATCATGTTCAACATGCCACTAATTAAAATTAACATCTAAGATAATGAAATATAATAAGAGAAAAGAAAGAAAACAACTTTATGTCTTGATCCGAAAATTTTGGAAAATTGGAGTTGATCTTGATGTATCCACTTTGATCTCCTTGTTTTCCATAGTCAACTTCCTTTTTGGTGTTTATATTTATCTTAAATACTTGTTGAGGATCCTAAGGTTCTTTATATGATTTCCCCAGTTGTTTTAGTTCAAAAAATATCCCCAAAACATTAAGAATACAAAATTTTTGCGTGTTGGAAATAACGTATGCATGACCATGCATAGGATGCATAATCATGATAGAGGCCCGTACCATGCAACTACTCATGCACGATCATGCAAAATCAAGCCCAATCATACATCTTCCTATTCTTCAAGTTCTTCATTTTTTTCTTCAATTTTTCCTATTTCCACTCACTAAAAAACACATCAAACAACCTTTGAAAGATAAATTTAAGATTAAATCCTTGCTCTAAAACAATCAAACATATAAAACATATAAAATCAATAATAATAACGCAACTCTAAGTCCTAAACACATGATCAAATGCGAAAACATTTAAAAACACACTTAAATCTATGGAAAACATAATACAATATACACTTATTAACAACCCCAAACTTAAATTTTTGCTTATCCCCAAGCAAAACTAAAACCACAAATAAGAAAAACGTAAAAATCCACATTTATGCAATATTGCAATAATGGTACAATGGCAACCACTTAAGAAGTGCCAACATACTAACCTATTCCATTCATGTTTAAGTGCTTTAATTTGAATATACATATCAAAATATTGACATCCTATTCATACACCTATGACACTTGTAAGCATGCAACTATTATTATTGATCAATTTAAAAGGCAAATTATCACTAAGTAACCCTTCAGGAAAATTCATGCTATTTTCAAAAGATCAGTAGGTTTAATTTTATTGTAAGCATCATTTTTTTATTTTTTTAATGATTACCTAGTCTTTTGATGCGAAGGCAAACACCTTGTCCTGAATGTCCCTCAGTTACTCAACTAGGTTACATGTTTTATTTAGGTTGATTAGAGTTTCATTTTAGCGTTTTGACATGAAGACAAAAATTTTATCATGAATGCCTTGAGTTACTTAGCTATATCACAACTCTCAACTAGTTACCAGGTCTATTCTTAACTCAATTTTCTTAAAAAGGACCAACAAAATAGGAATTTTATTTAACAAACTTTTTTTTCAACTTCTTAGCCTACCTCATTTCTTCTTAGTCAATCATTATCATGAAAGATTACTAATGATGTGTACCAATTTAAATGAATGTAACTATAAATGTATCCAAACAAATGTGTAAACTACATAAATAGGTGTCAAATACTAACTAACATGCATATTCATTCTAATGACACTTAAAACACAAAATTCACAAGTTAATATGCCTTTACAATTTAAATTACCATGTTTGAAAGTAAGTCAATTCCATGCCATCGATACATTCATATAATGCACACATTTCAAACAACCAAATGTTTGTATAATGCCAACCTATTTTAAAACTAACATAATGTAAATATAAAGTCACACAAAATTGACATGCAAATGTATATACGTCCCCACATTTAAGTAACACATTATCCTTAATATGGAAATGACATGTAACTAAAAATTAAGAGAAATAAAAATACATGAAAACAAGAGCAAGGATACTTATGGATTCGGGTGGTGATGGTGTAGGATATGGAACTTAGACACCTTGCATAGAAAAAACCTTTAGTAGTTTCTTCATTTAATAGCACTTATTGTGCACGACCTTCTTCATTTTCTAAGCATTGTCTCCCAGCCTTTTTCCTCCTCTTTGAATTCATCACTTGATGAGACTTTTTAGTGTTGTTATGGAGGTGTGGACCTAGAACTTGCATGTCCTACCTTATGCTTAACTTTTGATTTAGAGCTGATATTTTGGAGATCCTTACTAATGCACTCAAACATCTTAGCTCAACTTAAATGGTTGTGATTTAATTACTTAGGAAAAATAGGAGTTAGTTCGTCAAGATTAACAACATGTAAATGAGCCAAAGCAGTTACAAGAAACCTATTCCTAGATATCTACTTTTCATATTCAACGAAGTACATATCACTAAAGCATATAGGTGGATGTGCAAACTTGAACCTTGCTATGTATGCTCCAAAGTAGAAATAAATCTTTTTTAGAGCACATGTTACATGACTTTCAAAAATAGCATGACACATGATTTATATAGTAGCAAGTGATGAAGATTCTTAATAACATTGTTAGGTGCATTCTGTGGATTAACAAATCTAACCTACTTAATTTTTTCTAATATTTCTTAAAATGAAAATTTTCATGTTTTCCAATAATGTTTTTTTAGAAAACTAAATATTTCTTCCATTATATCATAATCCAAATTATAATGTTTTCCTCAAAATCAAAACAAAAAATTATCTTACGTAACCGACTCATAGTGAAAAGTAATGTAAAATTCAAGGGTCAATTCTTCAAACACATGATAATAATGACATATAAATTTATCCCATTTAATTCTAGCAGTTAAAACCTCAAAATTTCCTTTCGAATCTAAATCTTCTAAAATTCAAAAATCAAAATATCTAGGTGTAGTAATTATTTTAGAATAAAGGTTTTCGAATTTCTTACCTTCTTCTTGAGAAAAGATCATAAAAGGAGCTCCAAAATCTTTGGCTAAATCACGTGCATCTTTATCTGAGTAGACAAACTCAGTCTTCACTCCCCACTCCCCGACAACCTTCAGTTACTGAAATTTAATCCCCTAATCACCTATTTTAGTTACCCCAAAACCACTTATCCTAAATGGAGCAAAACAAACACAATAAAACTGATTCATAGACCTTTGACCTATACCACCTTTAGGAAGTAATCTGTCCAACTAAACAGTATAAACTTCCCATCCCCAAAAGGAACCTTGAAAAAGCTTATACCTAGAGCAGAAATGGAGAAGACCAAATGGAGCTCGATTGTGGGAGATTCAAAGAACATAGGAAAGCTCAGGTATCTGGAAACAGACACTAAAAAACTATCCAGGCACTGATGGAGATTTTACAATTGTTAGGTTCTGATCATGCATCTCATACATAATATATATCAAATATACATAGTAGAAATAAAACAGAACCTCAAAAACTAGATTTACTCATGCATACAGATATAGAAAAACAAAAACATGAATTGTAAGATGTTTACATACCTTTCTAACGATCTCCTTCGTTCTTTAATCTTCTTCTTGTTAGGTTGTTGTAAACTTCAACGATCAAGCCAGACCGTCACTAATGAAAGTCCATACAGAGATAGAAGGATGAAACCTCACTAAGAGATGGTTAAATTCTTTCTTTATGCAGCAAAGATAAGAACTCTTGAGAGAGTTAGAAAGAAAAAGAGTGTGTGTAAGAAAATTAACCTTTCTTTTTCTTTTTATGTGTCTTACATAAGATGCACAAAAATCATCTTAATTTTGTGCACCATTTTAGCCTTCCATAACCTCCATCACTAATGGAAAGTTATGGGAAGATAATGGTCATAAATAGCATGCATTAATGGAAGTTATGGGAAGTTAATAACCATGAATAGCATACATTAATGGAAGTTATGGGAAGTTAATGATCGTGAATAGCATGCATTAATGGAAGCCAACAACACTTGTTTCTAATGCATTTCAAGCAATTTTTTCGACTACGATTACATCGCGATACAATTCTGAAACACTCTCTCAAATCTTGAATCAACATTTAAGACAATTTTACTCATCCTTCGGATCTCCTATGTTTATGACCCATTAGGTTCCCGATTATGTTAGTTACTTGAATTAACACTTAATTCAAGTAAGACAAGAGCATTATCTAGCAACACGTCATGACCCCCATTTGATCAAAAAGTTAGTGGTTTGACTACAAACCCTTCCATATGTAATGTTTCCATGGAATTCATTCTTTCACCATCTATACCCCACTTGATTCAAAGTATGGTCAAAGAATCAACTCCCACTAGACTAACTACGTCACATCTAGGTCCAAGTGTTATTAGATCTTGTCTTGAGGATCTCTTTACTCTATGTATGATTGAAGACTCTCTTCATGACTGTGCTAGCAAAGACTTCCAAGTAGCATCCCTGATAGCTTGCTAACATACTTTTTGTCTAGTATTCTAAGGGAATATAGTGTATGTTTACCCATATAGGAATGTGCTTTAATCTTATTTTTTTCCTAACTCCATACCAAGTTACCAATTTTGGAGAAATAGAAGAAGCTCTGATTTTGAGTTGAAAGTAAATATAATATTATCATTCTATGTTAACATTACCTCTTGTATGCCTCTACCTTTCCAATTTTTTTGATTGTATGTTTATATTGCTACTTCTCATGTCCTTGCACCTTCTTATGGAATGTCTATGCTTGGGACACCATCAACTTGCCTTCAAGTTTAACAGGAGGAGTATAAAATATGGAAGAATTTGATTTGTCACCCACTACTTGCTTCGAAGTTTTTCTAATTTCTACATTCTTCCTATACATGCTTTGAAGTTCGCTGAATAGTGAGGAAAGTAAGGTCGAATGGATTTTTGAGTTCTGATTATGATGGAGGTGGAGAGGAGATGGAAAAGGAGGGTAATGGAGGAAAATCAGACTCTAATAAGATTAAAGGGAAATCTGAATGTGGCATGGATGATGAGTTTTAAGGCAATTACCGAGAACAACAAAGAAATTTAAGGCGGGAATAAAAAATGGGAGGAGAAGTATATAAAAGCCCCTGGTCGTGACAACCAGACATAAAAGAAAAAAGAGGGCAAAAAGATGAAACTGAGTGAAGATAGAGAACAAGCAAAGTGTTATGCCCAAAAGGTTCTAAAAAGACCTAGGTTATCCTGCTCACAAGTATACGAGATAGTTGTAGTTGATAACCTAGGGTCATCTCCCATAGAGGTAAAATTGGTTAACTTAAATTAAGTTTGAATTAAAAATAAAAATAAAAATAGGAACACTACAATCCTAGACATTCTATCCTGATTGTTGAGTGAAAGCTTTGAAGGAAAATTACAAATTTAAGTTGAAAAGTGGACGGAATCAATTGGGAGCAAAGGCAAATAGATTAATCGAAGTGGAAAAACTCTTGAGAATTAATTTTACTAATTTAATCTCCTATGTAAGATTAAGGGAAATTAATTGGATTGTTGTCTTATTAAAATTAATAGTTAGGTTCTAAATCGATTTGAATAATGAACTAGTCTAACTTTCGTATTCAACAACTTATTATTTGAATTAATAATGAAAACCTGACTACCAATTGCCACTTAAGTTTTTATATTTCTAGTTCTTAACCTAAATGTCCATAGTCCCTCGATCCGTATTAATCTTCATCTCTCAAATATTATTTTGACACTACAATGATGCAAAGTTTGGTCATTCTATTACATCCATTCAGCTCGGAAACTATAGCAATAAATAAGACAACATATTCATAACCTAATCATGCATATTCAACTAAATAGCTACATTAATTCTCAAGAAAAGAGATCAGCTCATCAAAGATATCACCACATTCATCATCATTAAATATTTTAATCATATGTTACTGTCAACAAAAGTATTAAAGTAATAATAAAATAGTGAATACCGAATGGATTATCAAAAGAAATAAATAACAGTTGGTTAAACTAATAAGATTATAAGTCATTTAATAATAGATAGTAAAATGAAAGAAACAAAGCAACAAATGAGAAATAGAATAGGCAAATAAATCATTGGATGAAGAGTTGTGGAAACCTCCAGTCCCTCTCAAGCTTTCAGTGCCTTCTGCTTCAGCTTCTTCCACAAATGAATGTTCATTTGAGTTAAATGGGATTCAATTCTAGTTGTCACTTTCGGCCTCTCCTAAACTTCCACCTCTCTATTGTTTTGCTTTTCTTCCTGACTCACTATGTTTCCTTTCTCTATTTATATTCTTTTTCTATATCTCTTTGCGCCTCCCATGTATGTAGTGTCTCTGTGTGAGTGAACGAATGAAACATTTAATGAAAGTTTTTTTGCAGCCACCGCCCCTCTTGCCTTTTATAAACTATTCCTGAGTTTAGGGTTGCATGCATTAACGTCGTAAGCTACCACGTATTAAAGCCAGAATTAATCTTAAAACTTCTCACGGAAGTGCATGGGGAGTCACCACCGTGTATAACATTTAATTACATTAAATGTTATGCACTTTAAGGTGGTGAATTATCACCACCATGCATTTTTAGGTGGTGACATGTGTCACCACTTTATTCTTTATTCTTTATCCTTTTCTTTTCTCTTTCTTTCTTTTTTTTAATTTCCATGCAAAATTTACATGACTTTGGTGTTTTAATGCAAGATTCACAAAATAACTCAATTAACATTCATGAATATTCACACCATTTTCACTCAAATAATCTTACATTTAGATCAAAACATAAGGATTTGTAACCAAAATCAAGATATGAAGGCAATTAAAAGCAATATAAATTAGACACAACACAAAGTCAGAGGGTGGAGTGAAAAAGGAATCTATGAAAGGCCAAAGAAGCATGCTTAAAGAGATGGAGGAGCCCCTGACTCATGTTTATCACTCAATGTGGGAATAAATCAACCTAGGAATGTTGTTTACAACGATTTGAAGTCATTTGAATTGGAGAAATCTATTGAGCAGATGATCGCTAAGGAGTGCTCACATTATTAGGATTTTTATAGTGCAAATTTTAGATTAGGGTTAGTTAAGGTTAATTAGGGTTATTTAGAAATTATAATTAATTAGTTTAAATTATGGTAAATTTGAAATTGGCGTTATTTTAGTTTTCATTAGAATTGTTTAGCTTAATTCATAATTATAGTAAATTAAGATTATTAGGGTTTATTAAAGTTAATTAAGATTTATTAGAATTTGTAATAGCCCATTTTCAATGTTGAGGGTTAGAGCCTTAGATTGTCGCACATGGCCATATCATTGAGAATTCATGAATTACATTTCATTCACATGCATAATGATAGCATACATACATGAATTATGATTTAGTATACATTGCAAAGATATTATATGCACTCAATTGACCTATTACGAGATATGAAAAGTTTAAAATGATCATGATGTTAATTGTATAATGTTTATGTCTTGAATTTTAGTTTGATTGATTGTAAATAGGAAATTTGGAATTAATTGGTACAATTGGAAAATTGATGAATTAAAATGTACATTTGGTCTAAGAAAAATGTCAAGTGGTAAGATAAATTGATACACAAAAATTAGGATGATTAAGCTTGAGAGACATTTAGCATAAGTTATTAATTGAAAAGTGGCAACAATGGTTGTGTGATAAATGGACTAAGTAACTAAGTGACATATGACAGTATATATACATGATAAATGGAGAACATGCCTATGGACATATGTCAAATTAATTTGGTGACACCTAGCACCTAAAGTGTTAAGCTGCTATAGGAGTAATCCCAACTATATTCATTCTTCATCTTTCTTCTTCTCACACACCACCGAAATCCTCTCAACCTTTACATCCCTGTGTGTTGCTATGTTTATGTCCAATTGCTACATCAATAATCCAAGCTTTTACCCTTCACATGATAGTTAAAGAATTATATTATTGTTGTCTCTTAGCTTAGTCAAAAACCATCCTATTGCTACCTTGAACATGTGATGAATCTTGCAAGCATATAAGGCAAAGTTGACCTAATGAATTAAGCTGGAATTGGAGCTAAATAAGTAAGTAAACGATTTTCCTTTATGGCATGTTATAGTAGATAGTTTATGATGTTTGAATTAGGGATAGATTGCTCGTTATGTTGATGATCAAGTTATGCCAGAATTTCATGGAAGAACTTGGATATGTTATGTTGTGTTCTTGATATATGAACCATATGTTATAGGTTCTTTTTATGAATGAATTAAATTGAAACTTGAATTACAAGGAAGGTGAATTGCTGCTAAAGAAAGGTGCTAATATAATGATCTTGAAATAGGAAAGAACTAGGACTACATGTACAATCAAATGAATGATAGATTCTGTTTTGGTTTTAATGCATGATATAATATAATTTGTGAGCTACCAAATGAATTATTTGAATTGGAAATTAGATATAGAATGGATGAGGAATTGAAACATAATTAAGGTATAATTGAGGTATAAGTGATGGACTATGATGAAGATGTGTGAATTTGGTATGAAGATGAGAAAAGCTGGAAAAACTTTGAAGAAAAATGTTAGTGAACCTTTAGATTACTCATTCCACGATCGTGGTAACTATATAAGCTCCATCCCACGATCATGGGCAATGTTAGGAATTGAGAAAATTGTGTTTTGTGTGATGGTTAAACTATATAAGGATAAGTTACTTTACTTAGGTGCATTTGGACTTGATTAGGGCTTAAAATGAACCTAGAAAGTTGTTTGATTAAATGATTAAGTGTTTGATAAGTTTAAGTTTTAATTGAGGTTATAAATTAAACAATGGATTGATTGATATCAATGTATATAAATTTGGGAAGTATGAGTTGTTAATGGTATAAAGATGTTCTTATGAATGCAAATGTGATTCAAAGGATGTAATTGATGAATAAGGTATGATTGAATAAGAATTAAGAAATTGTGTGACTATACAATGATAGGAAAGAATTATTGAATGTATGAATGATAAATTAAGACTAATGAAGTTTACTTAAAGCATAAACCTAATGGCAAACTAGTTATATACAAGCTATGATGAATGAATGAGCAAGATTTGTGAATAAGGCTACATACCCGGGATAATCAATTAAGCGTGCATTGAACATAGCACATATACATGTGTCTGATTGAGTATTCATTTGATTGATCAACTTAGTGATGTGTAAATATGTCTGTATGGCATGTTATTGTTAGATCAAAAACATAAGCATACTAGATTTGGCTAAAACAGTAGATTTAGAAAAAAAATTTCTGAAATCAAAACGCAACGAAAGCATAATAACCAAATCAACATGTCTAATCCATACATGATACAGCATTAGAAAAATAAATAACATAAAAGTCCTTAACTACAGCTTTGACTCCTGGCTATGGTATCCTCTCCTTGTTATTTTATCCTCTCCTTGCTATTGTATCCTCCACCAATCTGATCTACCACTTGTTCTCCTTTGACAACTTGGTTAGCAAGATCCTTTGGTGGGAAATGAGAAGAAATCATGAAGAGATTTTCCTTAGTTGAAAGAAGCCAAAAATGAGACTCTTCTCATTCAAGTTTTGGCTAGCTCATGCAAGATAGGAGAGAGTGAGTCAAAAATGCAACAACACCTTCTTCTCTTTCTCTTAATTTCGGTTAAAGATGAAAGAAAGAAGTGATGTGCATCCAATGCATCACTTCATTCTTTAATCAAAATTAAAGAAGCCAACAAATGAGACATTATAATTTGTTTAAGATGGCTATATGAAAAGACCAATAACCTAAATAAGACCCTCTCACTTTTTGTTATAAAATGAAAGAAGTGAGAGAGTACATCAAATGCACCTCCTCCTTCTTTAATCAAATGAATGCTAAATGGCTACATGCCATCATTAAAAGAAAACCATTAAACCATTTAATGATAAGATTGTTACTCCATTTAATGATGATGAAGCATGATAAAAACCATCTTAAATTTAGCAATTCAATGCTAAATTTGCAGCTACACATTTAGCTATAAAATCTAGATTTGCCCTCCTTCTATCTTTAATAACTTTGTTTCAATTTAATTAATCTAATTAATCAAATCAAACCAAATTTCAGCCCAATATTAAATGTTCATTTAGGCTTCTAATTAACAATTAATTAGTGTAAGCTCAACATTCAATCATAGGCTTTAAAACCCAATTAAATTAACTCTTAATTAAATTGTTCCAGTATTATTATTCTAAATCTAATTTGGTTCTTTCTTCTTGCTTATTTTTAGTAACCTCTATTTATATTTCTTACTTTGCTTGATAATCTTCCTAGAAGCCAAGTGGGGAATCTAATTAGACTTATATAATTCAAGCTCCAATAAGCCCAAAATTAATTTAATCTCACTAAAATTAATTCCAGCTTATTAACCACATGTCATTTCATTGAAGACAATTAGATGAACTCTTGAATTACTAAATATTATGAGAACATATATTTCAAATAAGATGTCTAATTGCAAACTCTATTATGAACTATATTATAGTCATCCGCATAATAAAGGGTAAAATGTAACATCCCATCACCAATGGAGAGGGTAGAATAGTAATTTTGAGTGGTCAATGGGCGTTTAGAAATGCCTTTACATGTTCATGCATAATCTAGCACCCGCATACATGTGAATAGTAAATTTTGCACATGAAAAATGATTGTACATGCATTCATAACATTTCCCGGTATAAGTGTTAAGAAATGTGATTGTACATTAATGTGATTTGTGTATATGAAAAATTTTGATGGAGAGGGTCATTGTGAGTTTTGTATTTTTGGAGAATTTTAGAAATTATTTTTCTAAAATTTCGGGGTACTTTCTAGACTAGGAAAAATGCCAAGTGGCAGAATAATGGTTTACCGGTAGTAGAAATTACTGTCTAATGGCACTGAAAATTTAGATAAATGATTTTAGGATTTATTAATTTGAGTCATTGGAAATTTGGGGAGAAATTAGAGTAGAAATGGAAGTTTAGTTGGAAAGAGATTAAAATTATGACATGTGGCAAGTGACACTTGTCACTTGCCTAACATGCCACTATGTTAGTATTTGTATAAGAAAACCCACCCTTCTTTTAAGCCTTTCTCGATGCTTCTTCCTTAAAAGAGGTTTTGGTGATTTAAGTTAAAATTCTCCACCACTTTGGTAGCTCTCTTCTTCCTGCTTCTTCTAGAGTTTTGATCATCTTTTCTACCTTCTTTCACCTTGCTTTCCTCTTCTTGTGTTCACTAAAAACCT
>JANVCQ010000007.1:7287434-7299438 GCA_025531925.1 Erythroxylum plowmanianum
GAATGAAAGTTGAAAAGAAAATAGTGAATGTGAACAAAAGTTGAAAATACAGAGAAAGGTGTAGAACATGAAGAGTGGAATACTAAGGCTTGTTTCTTTTTGATGATTTTGAGGATTTTGACTAAATTTGAATTATTAGAGGTAGTGTGAATTTGTGATGAATGAGTTTAATGAAATAAAGTGGAATTGACTAGAATAAAAATAGAAGTGTTGGATTTTGAAAAAAAAAATGGAAGTCTGAAAATTCTGGAAATGAATAGTAAGAGAGAGTTAAATTTTCGATCTGAAATTTGGTAAATTTACTATACTGATGTAGGCTGATTTTGACAAAATGTCTTCATGAATGTTTTAGATCTTTCTTTCAGCTTTCCATTGATATAAAGTTTGCAAATTTTGGAGTTCTGGATCAAAAGTTATGGAGTTTTGAAGTTGAGATGTCGGTGGAGGAGAAGAAGTGGAATTGCACCGTCGTGCATATTTTGAGCTAAGTGGAAAAGCATTGTCGTACAAAAGGATGACGGTGGTGATTTTTGAAATCTTAGGCAAAAAGCACCGTCGTGCTTTTGGGGTATGGTGAATTTACACCCTCGTGTTTAAGCTCGATAGTGCATTTGGGATTTTGTCTTTTACTAAACAGTCTTGCTTCTTTTGATCATAACTTCTTCTCTAGACCTCCAAATGACTTGATTCTTGAATCATTGGATTCTACCTCTCCATAAAAATTGGTATCATTTTAAATTGATTTGAAAAAGATTGATTGAATGTAAGTGAGAGAATCTGTTGAAATGTTATGAACTGGTGTTCTTTTACTGAACATACTTTGGTATTTTGATTATATCTGAATCTATAGGAGTCCGAATGAGATTATTTTTAATTTGGAGTAAACTAGAAAATATCCTAAAAATATTATGCAAAATTTGAATTATAATTCAGTCCCTAAGATGTTGAATTTCTTGATGGAAGTTGTGTATAGTACATTATTTTTGAATATGAACAACCTGATAATATTTTAGGCATATCTTCCAAAGTACTGAACCAAATTGAGTGATTTTGGATAAGACATAGAGGAATACTTTTATAGAAGATAGTATGACCAAATTACATCAGTTTCACTTTCTAATTGAATGTGAACAGTAGACTCGAAAGTGTGTCTTGGAAAATTTTGAAAGTAAGCCAATGAGAAATGAATTGAGATTTCAATGATTTTAGTGAGACTTAAACCTAAGTATATAATTATACTTAGATTATTTTTGGTATGGGAATGACTTTTTGATGAAATTGGAGGATAAATACCTGTAATTGTCATGAACCTGCATTATACATAGTCCATATACACACGTACGCATAAATGAATGGATATAATTATGCAAAGCTATTAATGTGTGTGCAACGTGCATATTGCATAATTGTGATATGCAGGATAAACGTTTGCATTCAGACATTTCTAGAATTAGGAAGAAAATGCTAAACTGGAGCGTACTGTGAGTAGACCAAGATGGTCTCATTTCATTGTTTGTTCTGTTTTGAATTTTGTATTGAATGGCTATTAAAGAGCTACTTGTATGTGAATGAGATGAAATAAGTGTGCATAATATAATTGTTAATTGTCGGACCTTGGTCCGATGACAAATGTGTTTTGAATGTGCATTTGCATGTAAATGAAAAGTGATACTCAACTCTAATGTTGAATGCTGGACTACGGTCCGATGATATGTGAATGTGAGTGAATGTGGATCATGCAAATGTGACTGATGCATTTCATTTCATGAATGCATGAAATATAATGACTGTTGTGACTATAGTAGCCACCGATCAGAGCTTAAAGCTCAACGAGTGAAAATGAGGTTCAAGCTCAAATGTGAATCAGAGCCTTAGGCTCAATGTTTAATGAGCCCTGTATCTCCTAAGTGGATAAGGGACGGTTATCAATGAGCCCTATATGGGACAGTTTAGGCACTCGGTCACAACAAATTAACAAATAGAAAGTGGTTCTCATGTGCATTGCATATGGATAATATGAATGATTATATCTATTGAATGTGAAGTGTGAAACGTTATGAATGTAATTATGTGTTATCTGACTAGGTGAACCATCAATGATGGTCACTTATTGAGTTTGCAAAACTCACCCAAAATTTGCAAAATTTTTCCAGGACTCAAAAGAATACCCCGTTAGACAAATAGGAGTATAATTACTACATACAAGGGAAAGATAGAGGTCAGGATCAATACACGTCTGCATTAGTGTTATCCTATTCTTGTATAAATTTGTATTCCACAATTTTTGTAAAATAGTGTTTTGTATTTGTAATAGGCCCCAATTGGCTATTGAAATTATATTAATTGTAATGTGTTGATTGAAGATGTTTAGGAAATAAAGTAGGCCCGATTGGTTATCGATTCTCGCACTTTATGCTTGTGATCAAAAAAAATTTGTATTGAGTTTTGAAGGATTGAGTGCTCTAGCATGTCACCCTCGCAGGGCACGGACTCAAATATCCCTCAGGATGTTGGGTACGTGTCTTGCGAGAGTGGGGTGTTACAACCACCTTATGAGTAACCCCTAAAATCCAATATACTTACTACCCTTAGTCAGCATCCATATGTTAACTCTAAACAACTCATGTCTACCGCTTATGAGATCTACTGCTTGATTCAATCAAAGAGTATAATATGTGCCAGTCTATCTGAATTAATGTATCAGATCTTATTAATCCTATGTCTAGGGAAAGTTTTGATACTAACATAATTACACATGATAGGAATCTCATTATCATGATCTCATCATGATTTCCTCCATGCTATGTTTTATATCAAGGACTTCATTAAATCAATTTAAGATCAACATCAAATCCATAAACATATGAACATTGAAATAATGAAAAATGCCTTTATTAATCATACAATGATTTATACAATAAGTGCTAAAGATGACTGCCTTTAAAGCACTCCTCTAATAACAACAAAGTGATATATGCTTAATTGTTGATACATTTAATCCATTAAACATAGTTATTAGTGCCTTAAAATGCTTAGGATATTCGCTTTAGCTCATATTTGATTTTAGGTACATTTCGAAAGTGAAGGAGAAGAAGTAACCCAAAAGCATACTTACTGAGCCATCTTTTAAATATTCATACTCTATTGTTTTCATGGAGTAAAAAGAAGAAAAAGATTAAAAGAGAAAGAGACAAGATAAAGCATAAAAATGGAGACATGTGTAATATTTTAATTAAATTGTTACAACCATGAGACATGAATTACAACAACATGAATGTGCTAGCCGTTACTTTAAAACCTAATTTTGATTACAAAGAAAAACTTGTGATGGCTATAAGAAGAATGTAAAAATAAATACATCTCACGTCAACCACCTGTCCCATTCCATATTCAATCTGACTTCCACATTCTTTCTAACTTAGCTTTTTAAGTGATAAAGGACATATTAGGTGATGGCAAAGTGGGAAAGGGCCAACTAGAATTGGATAACATAATAGTAGTGGAGAGAGCCACTTGTCCCATTCCATTTAAGACCTAGCTTTTGGAATATATGAGGAGGGTGAGTGAAGGTTGGACAAGATACAACTCTAAGATGTAATTCATTATAAAATCATCTTGGTAGGGTTAGCTGAATGAGAATAATCGAGAGAGGGGTGAAATAATGAGAGGGAGTTGATTTATTTTTCCTCTTCAATTTCTAAGATGGTATGGGGGTTAGAGCAAAAGACGAATAACCAAGACAGCTACAGTAGGGAGACTAGCGTGAACAATAGCCTATTCATTAATTCCTCTTCAATTTTTAAGATAGAAGAGGTAAAAACAACTATTCTTCTTTGAGATTAATGAAAAAGATGGAAGGCTAACATCTCGACCCTAGTTCAAAAGTGAAATTGATGCCTGAGTTATAGTTAAACTTATCTTATTAATGCTAAATCTCTTTTTGGATTGTTATTGTTGTTATGTTGATTGAATTGGGTTTTGTGAATATAATATTGATATGTTATTTGAATTATCCTATTATGAATCTACTGCTAGAATGCTGAATATAATCTGTAATTGTTATATTTAACGTTCGTTAGTAGCCATTAATGTTCTTGAATCATTAGGAATAACGTAACTTAGGTTAGATAACTCGAACGTGTGAGGTTATTGCCTACATTGATCCATTTTCCACTTCATAATGTGACTACCAAATTGAATCTAAGGATCGTATACTAGGTTATTTTATAACTAAGTTTAATTAACGAGCATCGCTTAATTAAACACAACCTAAAGGAAAACTAGGATTAGCAGAGCGTATTGTTATTCCACGATTAATAGTTTGAAGAGAGGTGTGAAAACATTAGAATGATGGGATATGTTTAATCATGTCTAGGCCAAGATTGATCCTATAACTGAACTTTACACACATTCAATACTTTTGTCATTTTTTATTGTTTTCCTATAATTTTTTCACTAGTTTAATTTTACTTTATTTTCTTAATTACATAAAAAATCAAAACCCCAATTTTTATTTCCATTGCAACAATTATTTTCATTACGAGAATTAATAAAACATTCTCTGTGGATACGATCCTAACTCACTACTTCTACAAGTTTTTAGTGTGAAGAGTTAGGTAAATTTTGCAGTGCACTAAACACGCGCTATCAAATTTTTGTGTCATTTTCGAGGAGTGTGGTGATTTAATTTTTTTAGTTATTTTTTTATGTATATATTTGTTTTCAATTGTTTCTTTTTATTGTTTGTTAATTTTAAATGTTTTTTTAGTGTTGGTGTATGGTAGTTACTAGATCTCCTCGTAGAGAACTTGAGCAACTTGATCCAAAGATTGAGAGAACACTATAGAGATTATGAAGAGAAGCAAGAACAACTTCGGAGGTAAAACTAAAATCTAAATCTAAAGAAACTATGGCAAATCTGAGAACACTGAGGTAGTTGGCTATATTAGACTTAATTTAAGACCTTTATGCATTACATTTCCAAATTTTGCTGAAGATGTTGCTTTTGAGTTAAAGTCTGGACTAACACATTTATTACCTAATTTTCATGATCTTGTAGGTGAGGCTGTGTATAAACATTTTAAGAAGTTTTATGTCATTTGTTTGAGCATGAAGCCTCCAGGAGTGACAAATGAGCAAATCATGTTGACGGCTTTCTCGTTCTCACTAAAAGATGCAACGAAGGATTGATTCTTTGATTTTCCTACTAGGAGTTTATATTCTTGGCTAGAGATGAAGAGAATGTTTTTCAAAAAATATTTTTTAGCAATAAAGACATCGAGTATTTAAAAGGAAAAGTTTGGTATCCAGCAACATAATGGAAAATCTCTTTACAAGTACTAGGAACATTTTAAGAAGTTGTGTGCTAGTTGTCTGCACCATAATATTCCAAGGCAACTTCTCATCTAGTATTTCTATAAAGGATTAATATCGATAGAGAGGAGTTTGGTTGATGTAGCAAGTGGTAAGCCACTGTGTGAGTCCTGTTCTAACTAAAAGATATACCAATGGATTGGTTGTTCGATTTACCTACTAGGAGTGTGAATACTTGGTTAGAGTTGAAGAGGTTGTTTTTGGAAAACTATTTTCCAATATCAAAGACGATGAGTATTCAAAAGGAAATCTATGGTATCAAGCTATTAGGTCAAGAAGACTTCCCCATTAATTTTGATGATAATCAAATAATAATAATCTTAGAAATGTGTGAATTGTTTTGATGAGTTTGTTAAGTACGCAAAAAAATGTAAGTGACATAAATCGTCAACGTAAGACGATATATGGTCAAACCTAGACGATACTTAAAACTCAAGACGGTCAACACAAAAAAATACAAGGTCAACACAAGAAGATGCAAGGTCAACACAAAACGATAGAAAGTCAACTCAAGACGATACTTAAGTAAAAGTTGAATATGACAAAGCGTCCTAGATAGATTAGATGGAAGCGCAACACCAGACGAAGCATGACACCAGATGAAGTATAACACCAGACGAAGTATAACACCAAAGGAAGCATAACACCAGACGAAGCATAATATTAGATGATGCAAATGAAAAATATTCTAGAACGTCAGTTAGTTAGTTAGTTGGAGTTAGTTATAGGACTCAACTAATAATAGTTTCTAGAAGATTCAAGAAGCAAATTTCTCAAGAAGACAGTTGAAGATTTAGGCTATAAATACTAACTATAGTCGTAAACAAATATTACAATTACATATACACAATACAAGAGAGAAAATTTGATTGTACAATACTTGGAAAAACATTGTACTCAAGTGCGAAAGAAAAAGAGCAAATACATTTGTAACGTGAAGCTCAAACAATATCTTTCCAAAAGAAAGAAAATATAGAGCTTGGAGAGGCTAAGAAAGAAGATAAAGAATACTTTGTGAGAGAGACCTGAAGAGACTCTACAAGTGTAGAAAAAGTGCTTGTAATATTGAAGAGTATAGTGAAATCTCAGACAAACTCTGAAGACTAGACGTAGCTCAAGGTTAAGAGTGAATCAGTATAAATCACGACGTCATATTCTCTAACCCTATCTTTTCAATTTTCTTATTGTTAGAAGAATAGATAGTAATTTTCATTGTTGCATTACTCATTGATTTTAAGTGAATTATTTTGTAATCATCTAAATTTGTAAAGAAATACAAGAAGTTTCGGAAGATTAATATCTTTGACGATTTAACACAATTTAACCCCCTTCTTATGTATTCTACATATTATACGTGATTTCTATATTAACAAGTGATTTACTTCAGTCGGCATCAGAGCAAAGTTTCCAAGAAACATTATTACAAAGTGAGGACAAAGATCCACGGCTGAATCACATGTTTTTATAGCAAGAAGTGCCTCGGTCATAAAATCCCCTGCATTCAACGGTGAAGATTATCATTATTAGAAGGATAGGATGCGGCTCTTTATAGAATCCACGCATATTGATCTTTAGGATATCATTAAAAAAGGACCATATACACCAACAGATGATGAAGGCAATATCATCTCTCGTGAAAAATGGTCAGTTGATCAGAAAGCTCGATTTCAGTTAAACTTAAAGGTCAAGTTCTTTTTAAGTTGTGCTCTAAGCAGAAGTGAATATGATAAGGTCCATGGATGCAAATCTGCAAAGGAAATGTGGGACACATTAGCCACTGCATTGAAGGCACAAATCAGGTGAAAGAGTCCAATATTAGTATTCTTGTTCATCAGTATGAGCTGTTTAAGATTAAAGATGATGAGACTATTAATCAAATATATTCCAAACCATTATTAATGGACTTAAAGCTCTGGGGAGAATCTATGATAGTCAAGATTATGTCAGAAAGATTCTTAGAAGTCTTCCAAAAAGATGGAGACCCAAAGTAACAACAATACAAGAGCACAAGGATTTAAGTAAACTAAAGCTAGATGAATTGCTTGGTTCACTGGAAATTCACGAAGTAGAGCTTGATGCAGAAGATAAATCCAAAAGAGATAAATTTATTGCATTAAAGGCTAGTCATAAGAATCAAAAGATACAGAAAAATAGAAGCACAAATTCAAAAGCATTAAATATTGAAGAAATCAAGAATGATGATGCTGGTGAATCTGATCAAGATTCAAGTGAAGATGATGATGAACTATCCTTCATTTCAAGAATAGCAAAGACGATTCAAAGAATAAGAAAAGTTCTATCGTCTGCTATGAGTCCAATAAACTAGGACATTACAAGTCTGAATACCCATTGCTCAAAAGAAAAGTAAAGAAAACAAAAAGAGCATGATGGCAACATGGGAAGATCTGGATTCGTCTGAATTTGAATCTGACTCAGAAACATTAGAGCAAGAAAATATATGCTTAGTAGCTGAAAGGGAATGCGACGATAAGGTAATTTCTAACTTTGATAATCTTCAGGATGCTTATTTAGAATTGTTAGAAGATTCACATGCTATCTTAAAACAATATAGGATATTGAAAATGAAATTTGTTAAACATTTGAAGACCACAAAACTTTTAGAAAAAGAAAGCGTCTGTCTTAAGAAATAAGTAGATGATATGAAAAAGAAAGTAAATGTAGATAGATCTAAGGAAATTAATCAACTAAAACAAAGGATTAATAGTCTCTTAGTAGATTTATCAACATTTACAGAAAGTACAAAAAGAATAAATAATATGATTGGAAGATATAGACATCCAAATGATAAGAGTAGTTTAGGTTTTAATAATAGTAATGTTCTTGAAAATAAGAGTTTTGTTCTTAATAGAAAGAAAAAGAAACAAGATTCTTATTATTCGATGAAAAACTGTAAGGCTAACCCCAAAGAACCCAAGAAAATATAGGTACCTAAGAAGGATATAATATATACTGCAGATCTCCTTTCTTTAAAAAAATAACCAGCACCAATGGTCCTTAGACAATGGCTGCTTGCGACATATAATAGGAAGAAGGTCTATATTCCTAGACCTCCAACATAATCAAGGAGGATTAGTAACTTTTGGAGACAACTAGTAGGGCAAAATAGTTGGAATCGACAAAATTGGTAAAGATTCTTTTTCGTCTATTGATAATGTTCTGCTAGTTGAAGGCTTAAAGCATAATCTAATTAGTTAAGTCAACTATATGATTTTAGTTTTGAAGCATGCTTTAATCAAAATTCTTCTGTAGTAAAAAAAAGGATGGTTCCATATTATTTTCTGCCAAGAGACAAAATAATCTCTATAAAATTAACTTAGACGATTTGAAAATCAAAATATTTCATGTTTTATGTCAATAGATTAGGAGAAACTAATTTGGCACAAAAAGCTAGGTCATGTTAGTTTTAAACATATTTCCAAGTTAGTTAGACATGATTTGGTAAGAGGATTACCAAAGATAAGTTTTAACAAAGATTTCTTTTGTGAGAGTTGTCAAAAAGGAAAACATTTTAAAACATCTTTTTCGTATAAAAATATTTTAACTTCATTTCGACCTCTAGAGCTATTATATATAGATTTGTTTGGTCCAACCAAAACATTAAGTCTTGGTAGAAAGAAGTATGGTCTCGTAATTGTTGATGGCTTCACTATATTTTGTTGGATATTGTTTTTATCATATAAAGATGAATCTCTTAAGTATTTTAAGGTTTTATCCAAAAAGTTACAAAATGAAAAAGGAATTTCTATTGCTGGCATTAGGAATGATCATGGTGGAGAATTTGAAAATGAAAATTCAAAATATTTTATGAAGAGAATGGAATTTTCCATAACTTCTCTACTCCTAGAACTTCTCAACAGAATGGAGTTATAGAGAGAAAGAACAGGACGATTTAGGAAATGGCAAGGACTATGCTATGTGAAATGAATCTTCCTAAGTATTTCTGGGCAGAAGTTGTAAATATAACTTGTTATATTCAAAATAGAGCATTTTTGTAACCTATTTTAAATAAAACTCCATATGAATTATGGAAAGGAAGAAATCCAAATATATCTTACTTCCATCCTTTTGGTTGCAAATGCACTGTATTGAATACAAAAGAAAAGTTAGATAAATTTGATTCTAAGATCAATTCAGGAATTTTTCTAGGATATTCAATTACTTCTAAAGCTTATAGAGTTTATAATCTTGCTTCTAAATCTATTGAGGAGTTTATGCATGTCAAATTTGATGATGATTCTCATCTAAATAGAAGAGACAATTCTGATGATGAAACTCTATCTGCTTTTTTAGTTAATAATCTAGGCACGTTGCCACCAAACGATCCACTTGATAAGGTAGAAGATATTTCTGAAAATTTTAGTTTAAGAAAAAACTGGAAGTATAAATCTTCTCACTTAGAAAACATTATCATAGGAGAAACATCAAAAGGAGTGAGAACTAGGTCTAAATTTAGAAGAGAGGCAAATGTACCTTTTGTTTCTAAATTGGAACCTAAGAAAATTGATGAAGCTCTTCAAGACGAAGCTTAGATTTTAGCTATGCAAGAGGAGTTAAATCAATGTACAAGGAATAAAGTTTGGTCTTTAGTTCCTAGACCATCCAATAAATCCATTATAGGAACCAGATGGGTATTCAAAAATAAACTAAACGAATCAGGAAAAGTAAACCGTAACAAAGCTAAATTAGTAGCTTAAGGCTATAATCAATAAGAAGGAATATATTATAATCAAACATATGTTCCTGTAGCTAGACTATAAGCTATTAGGATTTTGCTTGCATATGCTATTTTTCATAATATAAAACTGTTTCAAATGGATATGAAAAGTTCTTTTTTAAATGATTTTATGGATGAAGAAGTTTATGTAAAACAACCCCCTGTTTTGAAGACATTGATAAACCAGACTGTCTATAAACTTCATAAAGCTTTGTATGGATTAAAACAAGCATCTCGTGCTTGGTATGATCGTCTGAGTACATTTTTGATTAAAAATGACTTTATTAAAGGTCAAGTAGATAAGACTTTATTTAAAAAAAATTTTAAATGACTTTATAGTTGTACAAATATATGCAAACGATATCATTTTTTGGTGCAACTTCTAAGAAATTATGTTCAAGTTTTGAACATTTTATGAAAAGTGAATTTGAAATGAGTATGATGGTTAAATTAAAATTCTTTCTTGGTTTACAAATTAAACAAACTGAAGAAAAGATTTTTATTCATCAACAAAAATATATCAAAGAACTTTTAGTCAAATATAAAATGGAGAAGGTCAAACCACTATCAACTCCTATGCATCCTTCAATCCTCTTATCTAAGGATGAAGATGATAAGAAGATTGATCAACGTCTTTTTAGAGGAATTATTAGTTCTTTGCTTTACCTAACTACAAGCAGACCTAATATATTGTTTAGTATTGTTTGTGTGCAAGATTTCAAGCAAATCCTAGAGAATCTCATTATATTGCTGTCAAAAGAATATCGATATACTTGGCAGTTTCTACTGATCTTTGCTTAATGTATGAGAAAGGTAAAGATTTCAGATTAATTGGCTATTGTGATGCTGACTATGCTGGAGATAGGATTGATAGGAAGAGTACAAGTGGAGGTTGTCACTTTCTTGGTTATAATCTAATTTTTTGGTTAAGTAAGAGGCAAAGTTCAGTTGCTTTATCTACTGCAGAAGCTGAATACATGTCAGTTGCAAGTTGTTGTTCATAGACGATATGGATTAAGTATCAGTCAGAAGATTATTCTATCCAAGAAGATCAGATTCCAATCTTTTGTTATAACACAAGTTCTATTAATCTCTCAAAGAATCCAATGCAACACTCGAGGGCAAAGCATATTGAAGTTAGACATCATTTTATAAGAGACTATGTACAGAGAGGGATCATCAATCTATAATTTGTTGAGACAAATCAACAATGGACAGATATCTTCACTAAACCCTTAAGTGAAGACAAATTCAAGAAAATAAGATGAAACTTGAATTTGATAATGTTAAATGACCATTCATCTGACACTTTATGACCCAGACGATTCGTACAAGAAGAAGATGAAAAGTCGTAAGTTTTAAAGTAAAATAGTAACGATAAGTTACGAACGATAATTTTTCAAGAGTATGTATAAAAAGGAAATCTTCTCAAGATTCTAAAACACCTTACCCTTTGGAATTTTCTTGAAAAACTTTGAAACTGACTTGTTTAGTGCTCTCAAAGATGATTCAATACTCTGTTCTAAACTTCAAGTTCTTCTCATTTCATATCTTTAGCTTTTTATACTAGCCTCACTTCGTTAAGCAAAATACAGTTGTGTGTTTAGTGTTTATTTATTAGAGATCAAAAATGTCGAAATCTCTTGTCTATGGGAGCCACATCGATTTCATTTCATTGAAGAAAAATCAGATGGTCATCGAACCAGAAATTGAAGTAGTTGGCTGGAAAAATTTCTTCAACATCTGCGAGACGGTATATTTGAATGAAATATATGAGTTTTGGAACAATGCAAAGGTGGTGGACAATACCTTGGTATCGATGGTAGATGGGTTGTCAGTTATAGTCACACAAGATTCTATCGAGAAGGCTATTGGGTGTCCAAGTATTGGAGCAAA
>JANVCQ010000007.1:7301522-7317866 GCA_025531925.1 Erythroxylum plowmanianum
TTATCCCTAATGATTACGAATCATTAGTCGCTACAAGTGAATTTCAACATAACAATTACGGATTATATCAAAATTCTAGCAATGGGTTTGAAATTAATGATCCAAAGAATGCATTAAAATCATCAATTCACAATACCCGATGAGTTCATACACAAATAACTGAATAATAACAAAAATATGATTATCCATACACAAAACACAATCAATTAAAATAGGATAACACAGTCAATTCCTAATGAGAGAAAGAAACAACAAAATAATAAAAAAATACTTAACCCGGGTTGTCGGCGTTGATATTACTTCTGAACCGACGTCGGGACGTCTAGCCCTTCACAGATCTTTTCCAAAAAATTGCTTCAGCCCCATCTTTATCCCTAACCAAAAGCCCCTCAACTTCTTCTTCACTGTCAACAACCCAACCTTTCTCCTCTACTGTTGATGATGTGACAAATAAATGTCACCCCTCAACTAAAACTTTCTTCTCCTGCGTTGTTCTTGCGTTGCCCACTGTGCTTGCTCCCTGTTTTATTCCTCCAGCTTGTTGAGTCTACTGTGCATTCTTTTCTCCTTGTGCGCTGTCCATCTGCGTGTTATTTTTTTTTCTGTAGCGCTGTCGTTTTGGCTACTCTCTTGTGCTATGGGACGCTGCTTCTCCTTGCTTCCACACTGGCATTTTGCTCACCAGCTGCTCCTCTTGTAGCATCGTATTGGTCCCTTTACTTTCAATTATGCTGCATCGTTTCCTTCCACCAAGAGAGCTGTCCTTATCTCCTTTGTAGCTTCTTGAAACGCAAGCTTATATGTGTTTTGTAATGTTGCTATGTCGTTTGTGTACTTCATTTATCTTGTCTTCTTTTTTTTTCTTCTTGCTCCATATCGACAAGCAAAAATAAATCTTCGAAAAATAACCCAAATGTAATGCTTCCGACTCACTTTAATTACTTTGCTCTCAAATTGTACCTAAAATCAAATGTGAATTAAAGTGATTATCTTAAGTATTTTTTATATCAATAATTGCTAAGTGTAAATGATTAAAAATATCGACAATTAAACACATATCAGTACCTACTTCATCTATCGAACATCGTTTAGATGAACTAACATCTTTTGTTAAACAAATTGTAGTTAGATAGGCCTAAGTAACAGCATGTGGAATATGCGCAAACACAAGTCATCCCACTGATGAGTGTTCGATACTACAAAAGGGAAGTATGGAGTATTTGAATGTTGCAGGAGGGAACTTTCTGACTCAATACAACCTGTACTCGTAAACATATAACCTAGGCTAGGGGGTTCATTCTAACTTGAGTTACAGAGGTAACAAACAATGGAATTACTTCCAGAATCAGTCATAAAGAGCATGACAACTTTAACAACGCCGCAAGGAACACAACAATTTCAACTAAGGCCATAAGGAGCACAAGGAGCCTCCTCTTCTAGTTCAGGTACATCTCTAGACAAACTTGTTAAGACTCTTACTACTAACAATCTACAATTTCAATAGAGTTTGTAACAATTTCAACAAGTATGCAGCAACAACTTCAACAAGGTATACAACAGATTTATTAGGAGACAAAACCAAGCATACATAATGTGGAAAACCAACTAGTTCAGATGGTAGTAAGGCTCAACCATCTGGAATCACAAAGTGAAGGAAAGTTGCCATCTTAACCCAGGGTGAACCTGAAGAACGTAAGTGCTATAATCCTGAGGAGCAGAAAGGAGATTGAAGGTCCCAAGAGAACTCCACCAAGCATTAATAATGAGAAAGAAATCGAGAAGGTGTTGGGAAAGGAAAAAAACATTTCATCAAGTATTAAGGTAAACTTTGAAAGCCCAATTATGATTAAAACTAATCCTCCACCTTTTCCTAGTACATCGACAAGATCGAACAAGGAGCAGAAAGATAAGGAGCCATTGGAATTTTTCTGGAAAGTGGAAATAAACATACCCTTGCTCAAGGCAATTAAGCAAGTACCAAGGTACACTAAATTCCTCAAAGAATTATTCATGCACAAAAGAAAGTTGAGACACTACAAGTGTAGCATCCCGTTTTCATACTAAGGGTTAGAACCTTAGATTTCAATAATTGAGAAATAGCAATAAGAGATTAGATAAATGCATTTCATTCTCAAGCATAATGTTAGCATACACATATGTGAATTTGATTATTGCACACATTAAAATGATTGTACATGCTTTCATTGACATTGTTTGGGTATAATTAATCTATAAATGTTATTATATTTCAAACTTTGGAGAGTATATGTATTGACTCAAAATTTTTAGTTGAAATACGAAAAGTTTTCTGAAAATTAAGAGTATTTTTGGACTGGGAAAAATGTCAAGTGGCAGAATAATTGAAGAATAGTAGTAGAAATAAGAGTCAAATGGCAATGGAAATTTTTATAAATGATATTGGGATTTAATGACAAGTATCATTGAAAATTGGTAGAAAATTGGGTTGAAAATTAGAGACAAATATACTAGTTAATAAAAGACCAAGAAGAGACCCTAAGAAGGTGACATTTTAAATTACAAAATTCATTGTGTTTTACGAGACATACTTCATTTCTCCAACTTCTTCTTTTTCTTCATCTTCTTTATGTGCTCTCTTCTTCACTCATGACACCTCACTCTGATCCTCATCATGTTGACTTTTGTCCAACTTTTTCACTTTGCTTCTTGAAGATTTATGTCTTCTCCATCTTGTTATTAAAAGACCCAACCTATTCCACCTTAAAAGGGTGATGATCGTATATGTTAGAGGAGCTAGGGTTTCATGGTGATTGAAGAAGCTTTGGGTCAATCAAGTAAGTAACCTATTAATCTTCATGGCTTTGATGAATGAAACATGTTTTGATGATAGTTAGAGGTCAAATGTTCATAAAATGAGGATGGGTAGATTCACATCTTGCTTTGGTGTTTTGATGGGTAATAGATTATAGAATGATGGAATGTTGGATTAAGTGAGTAAATGGTATTTAAAGTGTGCTGTAAAATTGTTAGCTATGACATTTTCCATTGATTATGCATCTATAATTTAGCCATAACTTTTTTCTATAGATATCTAGATGAGATTATTTTTTATTTTTATTAAATTAGAAACATATGGCTACAATTTTTATGAAGACATCGAATTTGAATTCTGTCTTTAAAAGTTTCGAATTTTGACTTAAAGTTGAGTACTAGGTGTGGTAAATTGATGGATGAATACATATATTTATGTTTTATTTTGAGAGTATGAAAACTATGAGTGATGAGTTGTTATGTAGATGTTATGAGTTTTGAATTAAGGGTATAATGAAAGTGAAAGTTATGTTAACCAAGATGTTAAGTTATGTTCTTGAAATGAGATGAATTAAGGTGATAGTTAGAAGTGAAATGAGAGTGGAAATAAAGATGAATATGTGCAGAAAGTTGATGAAGTATGTATATATATGTATATGTTTTGTTTTTAGTGTTCATGGTCAATCATGGACTATAATTTCTTTATGGATGATATTGAGTTTAATTGGAGTTAGATAATAGGGAAATGATGAGAAAATTAAACTAGAAATGATAGACCAAGCATAAGGTAGCGAATGTAGTAAGTAAAGAATTTGAAATCTGGAAAATAAGGATGCAATTGGATATATGTTAGGGAAAGTGGCATAACTTTTTCTATAAAACTCAAATTGAGGTTATTTAAGTATTCTTAGAAAGAGGATTTTGAGTTCTACAACTTTTATGAACACCTTGAAAGAGATTTTTCTGTTTAATGGGTCAAAATTTAACATTACTGTAAGAGGCCTGTGAAGGTCCGCTTAGCGGACATGGATGTCCTCCTAATGGACATTCACTAGTCATTTGGTCTTAGTTATGGCTTAAATGAGGCTTTAATTGAACCTAGAATGATGCTTGAATTAAGTGACTAATGTGTGATATGTTTGAAGTGATAATTTGGGTTGTAACTTAGTGAATGAATTGATGATATCAAAATGCCAAAGCCATGAGTATAATGGGAATGCAGATGTTTATAGGATTATAGTTACGATTCAAAGGAGTTGAATAATATGTATGAAGTGTTTAAACATGAATAAGAATTTGGTATTATGAGAGCATATAATGTTAGAAAAGAAATGATGAGAAAATGAGTTATGATATAAGAGTAACTTAGTCACATACAAAGGATAAGGATTGAATAGTGAACTTAGAATGATCATGTGCAAATGAAGTGTAAAACTAAGTTCAATTAGACATATATGAATTATGAAATGATAATGAGCATAAGATGTGAATTTAGATATTATACTCGGGATCGTCATTGAGCATGCATTATACACAACACATATACATATGTAAGTGATTGAGTATTCATAAGATTGTGCAATTATTAATATGTGTGCAATGCGTGTATTGCATAATGTTAATGTGTAGGATTGATGTCCGCATCTAGACATTTCCAGATCATGGAAGCTAATGCTAATTTGAAGCGTATTGTGAGTCAACCTAGATGGTCTCATTTTATTGTTTGTTAGGTTTAAATTTTTATTGAATTACTACTAATATAATTAATGTGAATGTGATTACATTGATTCCGGACATTGAATATTCGAGGCGTTTGATGCATGAATATAATATCGGAAGTGCTCATTGAATGTGAATTGGACTGATTATATGTATACTCAACTTGATTGTTGAATGCCAGACCAAGTTTTGAAGAAAATATGAATGTGCATGTGAATGAAATAAGTGATTCTCAGCATAAAGGTTGAATGTCGGACCAAGGTTCGATGACATGTGTAAAGTGAAATAAAGTGACTAATTGATCATATGTGATTGATGTATTTCATTACATGAATGCATGATAGCATAAAGGATGTTGTGACCAGAGTAGCTATCGAAAAAGAGCTTAAAACTCAGAAAGTGAAAAAGAGCTAAAAGCTCATAATGTGATTAAGAGCCAAAGGCTCACTATGTATAATGAGCCTGGTATCTCCAACGGATACGAGACAGTTATTAATGAGCCTGATATCTATAATTGATACGGGATAGTTATAGGCACTCAGCCACAACAATAACAATTGAAAGTGAGTCTCATGAGCACTGCATATGCATTTGATATGTATGATTTAAATAATTTTATTGGTTTCTAAATGTGATATATGTTTAAAGTGAATATGAAATGTATGTGATTCAACATGATGAATTGATGAAGTGATATGAATTATGTGATTATAAGAATTAATGTGTTATACGATTGAGTGAGCCATCGAGGATGGTCCACTCACTGAGTTTGCAAAACTCATCCCAAAATTGCAATATTTTTCAGGCTTAGAGAAGATCTCCAGTTAGACAAATTAGAGACTAGCGACTACATTCGAGTGAGAGATAGAGATTGGGATTAGTTCGTGTCTACATTTATACTTCTTTAGTTTTTATATCAAATTATGTATTTTGCAATTATTGTATCATGTGTATTTGAATAATTGTGTTTGTAATAACTTTCCAAATTGGAAGTGTTTGTAAATGAGATTGATCAATGAGTGTAGTAACACTTATGAATGAAAATGTTTACGAATAAAGTGGGCTCGATTTGTCTATTCATTTTTTCACATATGCGTGTGATGTTTAAAAAAATTGTAATGAGTTGGATTGACTGACTGTTTTAGCATGCCACTCTCATAGAGTATGTTCTCGAATATTATCGGATGTTTGGGGATATGCCCGATAAGAGTGGGGTGCTACAATTTGGTATCAGAGCCCAAATTTAGTATCTTACATGGATGTTTTCAAAATATGTCTTAAGTGAGATCCATTGTAGACATGTCTTAGCATGTAGTAGCAACTGATCCCTAATTTGAGTTGATTTTACATGAGTCACATGCGTGAGCATTTGTTAAGAGTTTGAGCTAATAGAAATAGTGAGAAGAATGATGATCTATCAAAATGTGAGAAAATGAAATTTTGTGGATATTTAGAAATGAGAAATAGTATGTAGCTAGATATGATAGATAAAGATTTAACGTAATTGCATTAGTGGATGTATTATTGAATATGACATCAATATTGTACTATAATGATATATCCTCGAATGTGATATAGATGTGAATGCATTGTCATGGATTGTTTGAGGGAAATAGAGTTATAAGTAGAAATGGTGAGATTAAAGTATACAAACAGAATGAAATGAAAACAAAAATTTATTATGACCTTAAGAAGATGAACTTAGAATTGAAATGGTTGCTTGATTAATGTGACAAGAGTTATAATCCGCCATAAGAATATATTAGTGGAATTGAGATTGAAATTTTAGGATGATTATGCAATTATAATTTTGAATTTATTGTGAACATACATATGTGTGACGATATAATGGTAATTGTAAGGTGAGATAATGATAGCGATATACGTAAAAGTTGTCAAGGTTAAGTTGAATTGTTATTATGAGCCCATATCTGATAATGTGATCACTTTGACAAGTGATACTATTAAGTACCTGTGTATTATATACTTGGATATGAAACAAAAAGTGATCCATAGCTTATTGAATGCTTTTAAGTTTTAATCCCTATAGTTCAAATTCTAAGATGAATTAAAGTAATACATGAAAGTGCTTATAATGATCAATCGGAGATAGATTGAGATCGCTAATGATGTTACTATGTGTGATGAATTCAAGGAAAAAGAAGAAGGGCACGATTGTGGCATGGTCCCCACAATCGAGGATAGGCGCAAAAGGAGAAGTGTTGTATACAATCAAATGAAATTAAGGTATCCTTAGTATAAGTTATTAATTGGTGAATTTTCATAGATCTTGATGGTATATACCAAGGTATAAGTTTAAATGAATATACTTATTGCTTCACTGAGCAATAAGGCTATTATGATCATATAAGTTATGACAGAAATTGATCTTATTGAGATATTATGAATAGTTGAAATTGATCTTCTTAATGGCTGATAAGCAATAATGAAAACAGTTCATAGATAAAGATTACATGAACAATATAGATGATAGTTGCAAGAAATCTTCTTTTGAAGAAGAATTTCACCAAATTAGGCTAAGTAAACTAGATGGTTTATTTTAAGAATGATCAATGAAGGAATAAACCAGAAATGAATATGTAATGAATCAAAAGTGAATATTGGATCTTCGTTCCTAATGGAGACTCTCAAGTATAAAAGGTAGAATATGCTACTAAGAGTGTATAAGTTTTGTTTGATGTAAAGTATCCAACTACGTAATTGAATTCTTAAATTTGAGGAGACATTATTGCTAATGTGAAGAGAACTTAAGTCTATGCTATATTCCACGTAAATATGTTCAGGGCATAAAAAATAGATTAGAAGAATGTGTTACCAAAACAAGAAGTTCAGATTACAAATAAATTGAAATGTGTGCAGAAAACTAGTATAAATGAACATACATTAGAATAAGTCATTGTGAAATCAGAGGAAATCAAATGAAAGGAGAAAATCATTCAAGAAAAGAAGTCAATTGGGAAACCAAAAATATAACAAGAGATAATATTACCTCATTGAGGAATTAGTTACTTAAGGGATTACGAGAACTAATCATGGGCACATTAAGTTTTGGCAATATCTGTTTAAGTTAACAATGCCCTTGATAGTATCATGGTATTGAAGAATAAAGTGTCCCAATCTGCTTGGATCAATTGGTGACTTTGATCATAGATGATATATTGAATGTATTCAAAAAGTTGAGGAGAATATTTTTGAACACTTGAGGTAAATCTTACATATCATGAAGGTAGAAACAATTATATGCCAAGTTTAATAAGAGTGAATCTTAGCTTGATTAAATAAAATTTTGGGTTGTATAATATCTGAACATAGCATATTGAGAGACCCAAAGAGAAAATAAAGGTACTGAAGAAGTGAGAAACTCCAAGGAATTTATAAGAGATCTAGAGTTTTCTAGATTTAGCTAGAAATTGGACACTACCAGAAGTTGTTAAGGGTTTTTTTTCCTGATCTTATCCTTTTGACAAAAATGTTTGAGAAAAAAAGTATAAATCGTATGGAATGATTTATGTAAAAAGAATTTTGAGGAATTATAAAACTAATGTTAACTATATCGTTTGGATTTAGAGATTTTGTAATATACATTAATGTTTCGTATTAGAGACTAAGATGCAATTTGTTGCAACATAATAAAGTGATTTCATAAACATGGAGACAGTTAAAGTCTCATGAGTTGAATTATTCGGAACATGATTTAGAACTTACTGCAAGAGTAATTGCTTTGAGAGCTTAGAGACATTATATGTACAGTGAAACATTTCAGATTTATATGTAAATATACAAATCATTAAAGTTTAAGGTAATTATTGAGTTTGAAAGAATTGAATTTGAGACTGAGACAATGGAAAGAGTTACTCGAAGATTTTGATGTACAAATGAGTATTTCCAAATAAAGCTAGTGTTATAATATGATGCACTGAACAGAAAATTCAATAGCAGTGTATCAAAAATTTAGATATTGAGGTTACCAAATCAAGTGAAATGAAGAGCATAAAATGTTGAATTAAATTTTAGGCAAATCAAAGTACTACTAGCTATTGAATTTAAGATCAGTTTCACATGAAAAGATTAGCAAAGCCTAAATTGAGGATTCAAAATTTGTGAATCTTACTCAGAAATTGAAAATGAATTTGGATTTTGAATTTGAATAGGAAAAATGATACCTTGAGATTGAAATCAGAAGTATGTGTACCTAATAAAGATGATTGAGCAAAGAGATTACTAGAGAAAGCATAAATAACAATATATGTTATACATCCTAGTAGCAATATGCCGAAATAGCATTTAATGGCTAAGAATGTGCAAACAAGTGACTACATGTATGAGTTACCAACAGTCTTAATTGTTGGAGATATGCTCAAAACTTATATTTTGGAGTTTATAGGAATATGAGGTTAATGTATAGTTCTAATTGACTTTAAGCATAACAATCATTATCACGGTGATATCATTCGAATATCATATATGGCATTATAAGACAGAGAGTCGTTTGCCTGTGTATTCGGATGAATAAGACCTAAAAATGGTTGAAGGCCAGAATTGATTTGAGAAACTGTTGATAAGTGAAATGAATCTGAAATAGAAATTAAGTGATTCAAGAAAGATAAATAAGTTAGGTGGATCAACATGTTAAGGTATGGAATATAGTGAGATGGATATAAGAGTTAAGTGAATTAACATTAAAGAGATGTGAATTATCAAGGGAAAGATGAAATAATTCTGAAAGTACTGCCATAGCAAGGTGTACTCAGTTTAGGAAAAAGGGAGGTAAGCATGACATAAATTTGTCCATATGAGATCATTATGAGATTATGACCATTGACTTATGAGTTAGTATTATAAATAAAAGATGTTTCAAATTCACACAATGTTACAAAGATATGTTTAGGAAATATCGTTATGATCCAATATATGAATTATTGATACCGAAAGTGAAATTGAGTAATTTGAAATAGATTGAGAAAACAGTTAAGATAGTGTGATATCTGAATAGGCGACTAGAAAATCGAGTGATTCCATTGATCATAGTCAAGTGAAAGAAATTATTCAAGTGATGATAGTTAAATGGGAAACGAAGAAGCATATGAGGAAACAATACCCCTGCCTTTTTAATCAATCAGATAAGAATTTTGAGGATGAAATTTATTAAGGGGAGGAAATTGTAACATCCCGTTTCCATACTAAGGGTTAGAACCCTAGATTTCAATAATTGAGAAATAGTAATGAGAGATTAGAAAAATGTATTTCATTTTCATGCATAATGTTAGCATACACACATGTAAATTTGATTATTGCACACATTTAAATTGACTGTACATGCATTCATTGGTATTTTCTAGGTATAATTGATCTTTAAATTTGATTATATTTGTTTTTGTAAATTATATGTGTTAAAATTTGATTTGGAGAGTATACGTATTGACTCAAAATTTTTGGTGAAAATATGAGAATTTTCTAGAAATTATGGGTATTTTTAGACTAGAAAAAATGCCAAGTGGTAGAATAATTGATAAATAGTAGTAGAAATAAGAGTCAAATGGTAGTGGAAATTTTTATAAATGATATTGGGATTTAATAACAAGTTCCATTGAAAATTGGGAGAAAATTGGATTAAAAATTGGAGACAAATGAACTAGTTAATAAAAGATCAAAAAGAGATCTTGAGAAAGTGATATTTTAAATTACGCTCACGACACCTCACTCTCACCCTCTTTATGTTGACTTTTGTCTAAGTTTTTCACTTTGTTTCGTTAAGATTTATTGTCTTATGCATCTTATTATTAAAAGATGCAACCTATTCCACCTTAAAAGGGTGATGATCGTTTGTTGGAGGGGCTAGGGTTTTATGGTGATTGAAGAAGCCTTAGGTTAATCAAGTAAGTAACCTATTAATCTACATGTCTTTGATGAATGAAACATGTTCTGATGATAGTTAGAGGCTAAATATTCATAAAATGAGGATTGGTACATGCTAAAACGTGAATGAGAAATGTGGGTAGATTCATGTCTTACTTTGGTGTTTTGATCGGTAATAGATTATGGAATGATATAATGTTGGATTAAGTGAGTAAATGGTAAAAAATGCCAATGAATTGTGCGTAATTAGGGTGTAGGCTGAGATTGAACCAAATAATCGGATCTCTACCGAATTTCCCAATTTTATCATTTTTTGCATGTTTTCTTTAATTTGTTTTCATTAGGTTTATTTTATTTTATTTTCTTATTAAATCCAAACTCCAATTACCTAAACATCAATTAATTTCATTTCATAAGCTAACTGAGCACTCCCTGTGGGATCAACCTAGACTCACCGCTACTACAGTAGTAGTCATTATTTTATTTTGACTAGCATTATGATGCGCCTGTCAATTTTGGCGTCGTTGTCGAGGAGTGCGGTGTTTAGTTTTTATTATTGATTTTAATTGGTGTTTTGTTTATATTTGTTCATAATTGGTTTCTTTTCAGTTATTTCATAATCTTTTCATTTTTTTTTGTTTTTGTGAAAAATATTTAAAAATTAAATTTGACATGGATGGGAGGACACATCAAATCTGATTTTTTTTTATTTTTCGAAGAAAACATCAATCTATAGGATGAGTTCGGGTTGGAATTTGGATCCAATTAAAGAATAGGCCTTTTTTTTGTTCTAAGATTGGCATTTCTAATTTTCTCTTTAATTCGTATTCTCAATCCTATCACAATGTTTGGACTAATCAACCTAACTTTTGTCATGGATAGGATAATCAGTCGAATTACTTCCATGATAGTTTGCAAGAAGGACAGCAATTCCTGTATAGACCAAAAGCTTCCTATCAAGACTCAGGTACATCTTTGGAAAAATTAGTTAACGTGTATGTTGCTAACACTTTACAATTCCAGCAGGAAACAAGTTTTAGAATCCAAAATTTGACAAGCCAGGCAGATCAATTGATGGAAGCTATCAATTGCCTAGCATCACAAAGCAAAAAGACGCAACCATATCAACCTGAGGAGTACCTGATGGATATTAGCGTGAAAACCTTACAGAGTGAAGAGAAGCTTAAGAATCTTGAGTATAGTACTCAAGGAATTGCTTGTGAAGAAGAAGTTAAGAAGGAGCTCGAAGTCAAAAAGGACATCATTTAGCTCGAATGTAGTACTAATTCCATGATTATTTTTGAAACTAACTATTCACCTTTACATGGCAAATTGAAAGAATAAGATGAGGAAGAAAAAGGTGAAGAGATGTTTGAAATATTTCCTGAGTGCATGGACTCAGTTGAGATTGAAAGTCTAAAGATAGGGAAGGAGCTAAATGGGAACCATTATTAGCCAAATCCTGAAGAACCTCACATTGAAGAACCATATATGCCATCAGGAGATCATAACTTTATCACGTAAGGAGAAGAAGCAGTCAAGCCAGCAACCCTAAACAAAGGCTTTTCTTGGGAGGCAACCCAAAGGAAGTAAATTTCTTTGGTTTTAAATTTTTTTATTAATTTTTTATGCATATGTGCTTCTTTTTTGGTTTTCTTTCTTGTTTTTAAGTTTTCAATCAAAATGAGAGAAAAAATAAAACAAATAAAGAAACATTTTCTCATTTTTTATTGCTTCTAGGATTATTTAATGATGAATAGAGAATGAATTGACTAGAGAATTTCATAACAACTTTGAGCTCTTGTGATTGGTTGATGTGCATTATCTTTAGAAGAGTAGTGACTAATGGTAGACAAAGCCGGTGAGATTTTGAGCTTTATTAAACTGAAACATCCTTATCAGTCTCATTGTCTTTTGACAATTTGTGACCTTCATGACATGTACATCCCAATTTTTCATTGAATTTCTATTCGAGACCACATTTTTATTGCATGCATTAACATGAATATGATTAAGTATTCTTTGTTTTTCATAAACTACATTAGCCAAATAACATATCCTATTAACATTATTTTTCCCTTGATAAACCCCTTTGAGCTTTATACTTTTTCTTTATTTACTAAGGTTCATTCTGGTGGTTTCAATGTATTGTTGGCATAAATTGTATGAGTGATTCGTTCATATTAGTATATGCTTTACATGGTTTGTGTGTAGGAGTTGAATGTGTTTGTGAAATATAAATATTGCATTTGTCATAGCTGATGGTACCTAATTTTTGATGATTGTTGCTTTGTTTCACTAACTTAATAGAATTCATGCTATTTGACCCAAATCCATCTCACCTTACCTTTGCCCACATTATAACCTTGAAAAGTTCTTTGATTCATGATTTTGCATTTGAACATTAGTGGTGCAAAAATGAAATAATATGCAAAGTTGTGGAATGACATGATCATGAATGGTGTTGAGTGTACCCGTGGATATATTTATTTAAACACATTTTCTAAGTCTACCATTAGATTGCTTAGTTTTTGAAGATGATGAATGTTGATTGATCATCAGTAAAATCTTGGAATGTTGACATCTTTCTGTGATTTTTGAAAGTCATTAGTCTTTGTTTATGATTAAATATTCTTGGAACATATGGGAAATGAGTTAATGTTTTTTGGGTCTTTGAGCTTAATTTTAATGTTTTGCCTAAGGAAGGCTAAAAGTTAAGTGTGGGGAAAATTGATAGCTTCTTACTTGATTATGAAATTATTCCATAACACTTAGCGATTATTACCATAAAATTGCTTAAGATACTCAATTTGACTCATATATGATTTTAGGTACAATTCAGAAGCAAAGAAGTTAAAGTGAGTCGAAGTTTTATATTTTGGTCATTTTTCGAAGATTAATTTTTACTTGTCTTTATGGAGTAAGAAAAAGAAAATTAAAAGACAACAAGAAAAAATGTAAAGAACAGTGAATGAAGATGGATAGCTGGAAAGAGACAAAAACTGTAGTACAAGATGAAGAAAACGCAGTACAGGAGGATAAGGCAAGAGATAAAACATATCGCAGCAGCTAGAGGTTAGAGAAAAACGCACAGTGCAAAGAGGAAAAGGTAGGAGATGAAGTGCAACACAGCAGCTAGAGGTTAGAGCAAAATGCAAAATGCATTTTACGCAGAAGTTTCACACAGAAAATGTATGTGAAACGCAGATATTATGCAGACATTGGTGCATTTTGCTCAAAATGCACAGAATACATCAACGAGGGTCAAGAGAGATGTGTACTATAGTTTGGTCTAAACATATTAAATCATCACGTCACATGAACAGTAGCGTAAGAAGAGAACAAAAGGGAGCTTACAATAGAGAATAGCTTAGAGGTGTAATGAAGAAATAACGTAGGTGATCTTCGGCTGGGGAAGATTTTGAAGGGGTTGAAGCTTTTTCTTAGGAGTCCTATAGAAGGTTAAGTTCTCGATGCCAGTTCGGAGGCACATCGATGTCGACAACTCGGATTAAGCATTTTTTATTATTTTGTTATTTCTTTCTCTCATTAGAAGTTGATTATGTTATCTTGTATCGATTGATTGAGTATTTGAATGATGATGATTTTAATGCTCTATTGAATTGTTTCTTATGAAAACCAGTCGCTAGAATCTAATGAAATATGTAATCATTTTATTCCTGATTCATGTGTAGCAACTAATGGTTCCGAATCATTAGAGATAACATATCCTAGCTTAAATAATCCGAGTTTGTGTGATTATTACCTAAATTAGTCTATTTTTCTTATTCATAAGGTGGTTGTCCTGATAAACTTATAGCGTTTGTTCTATGTTTCTTGATAACTACAATTAATTAACGAGTGCTTCGTAATTAGCTAGGACCCAAGGAAAAATCAGGATTAACAGATGCTGGACCTCGCTTCCAGAGCCCAACATTTGGAGTCATAAAATGTGTTCTTATGCTTTTTACCATGCATAGTTATTCCAATTAACCCTCATTAGTCATCCTTGGTTCAACTTCATTCTCTGATACCGTAAATGTCGGGCTCTATTTTCCAAATCATTCTTATACTGAAGCAATTATTCTATACTGAAATTCCATCCAAATATTGAAAGTTTAGAGACTAAATTAAAATTTGAGTCCCTCAGATAATTTGTAGCTCTATGTCTCTAGTTTATTTAAAAACAAGATTTATATCATTTAGAGCTCTGCAGATCAAGATATCATCAAAATACTGAAGTATGTTCAGTAAAATATCCAATTCATGCTCTTCCAACTAATGCCCTTACTTTGATTCGTTCAATATTTTTTGAATCAATACAAAAAGCTATAAATTTTCATGTAGAGATAGAGAGATGTGTGTTTGGATCTATTCCTTCAAGAATCACTTCATTTGGGGGTTAGATAACAAAGATTGGGCTGAAGGAATCAAATAAGGTTCTGTCCTCCATCATATTGAACCTATTCGTGACAAATGGCCTAACTTTCCCTACAGATATCAGATCAAGGTCATTCTTGAAGGGTTAGAAAGATGACTTCAATATCTACATCTTTTATAAAGATATTGAAGTGAGATTTTGTCATCTAATGGATCAGAATTAGACCAGATGATACAAGATGAACAGTGATTAGAAGAAGGCTACGAACAGTACACAGAAGATATCTTGCAATTGGCATAGCTTTCTCTAGAGACATCGGATAAGGTGTTCTTTAGATGGTTCGAAAGAGGACTTCAAGATCTACAACTTTCATGCAGACCTTGAAGACAAATTTGAATGTCTACAGGGTCAAAAATGGGACCAGACGATAGGATCAGATGAACCCAGACGAAGGGTTAGATGAATTGGAAAAATGGTCATAACTTTCTCTAAAGAACTCAAATTGAGGTGTTCTTTAGATGGTTTGAAAGAGAACTTCAAGATCTACAATTTTCATGAACCTCGAAGACAAATTTGATCATCTACAAGGTTAAAAATGTGACTAGATGATAGGATCAGATGAACAGTGCACTAGACGATATGACATCATTACCAGATGATATGACGTCATAAGACGATATGATATCACCACCAGACGATATGACGTCACTAGAAGAAGCATCCTCACCAGATGAAACATCCTCACCAGACGACACGTCATCACTAGATGATACGTCCTCACCAGATGAAGCGTTCTCACCAGATGATATGTCCCCACCAGACGAAGCGTCCTCACCAGATGATTCATCATCACTAGATAATACGTCTTCACCAAACGATACGTCCTTACTAGACAATGTGTCCTCACTAGACGAAACGTCATCACCAGACAATATGTCATTACTAGACGATACGTCCTATACTCCTGAGCATCTCCACTTATAAGGACCATAACTTTTGACTTCGATATCCAAAAATTTCATACTTTATAACGTTGGAAAGTTAGAAAGACAAGCTACAACTTTTATGAAGACAACTTGTCAAATCCATCCTAGATCAATCCAGATTTTCCCATAAAGTTAGAACACGAATTTTTCCCTTATGGAAGACTTAAAATTTTGCACTATGCAAACTTGGAATGTTCTTAGCATAACCATTTAACTACCAAAATGATTTCATTAAACTCTCAAATCTCAACTCATTGGTCTCATCATCTTCAACTACATTTGATCAATTATAATTCCTATCTTCCTTTCAGTAATGTCTCACTTGTGCATGCATACATACATACATACATACATACATATATATATATATATATATATATATATATATATCAACAATTTATGTTCCAAAATCATCAACTCAAGTTGATTACTTCTTCACGTATGTCTAATTTCAACTCATATCATCCATGCACTATTCACATTTCATTAACATCAAAAAAATAAAGTTTTACACATCTTTAATGGCATTCCAAGCCACATTACATCATCGTCTCAAAATATCAAATTACAAAAGGTCCTTGAACAAACAAA
>JANVCQ010000007.1:7317966-7343707 GCA_025531925.1 Erythroxylum plowmanianum
TTATGTTTTGAGAAATTGATTTGAGGATAATTTCCAAGAAAAGGGAAAGTGTATGGCATTTGCATGAATTTGAATAAAGATGCTTAAAAGGAAAAGAAAGAAAAAAAAATTATACCGGATTTGGAATGTCTTAGGGTTTCCAACGCGACGTTTTTCGATACGTGTATGTTTACGGATGTCGGATCCGCTTTTGTTTGTCTCTGTATCCGATTCGCTTATTCGATTCGTTTTCATATTCGATTTCGCTTTGTTTCGCATTTCGCTTTCGTTCGCCTTGTTTCGCTTTATGTTTCCGAGTTTCGTTTCGCTATTTTGATTCGTTATTCGCTTTGTATTTTGTTTCCACATTTGGTTATTCGTTTTGCCTTCAAATTCAAATTATCCGATTTGAATTCGCTTTGGTTTCGGCCGTTTGCATTTTCGTCTTCCGGTTGGGATCCAGTTTTCGGATCAGGTCCCAATATAGTGGTTTATTTACTCTGTTATAAACATGTACCCACCTTGATTTCCTTGCTTATAAGCTTGCTCAAAATGTCTCTACTCTTGCTTCTCTTGTCTTTCTTGATTTCCTTGATTCTTCACCAAATGAAGAGATCGTTGGCTCAAATAGAAACTCTTCTCTTTCTCTACCTTTTTCCTTTCTTGAACAACCTCAAAATCTCTCTTGAAGGCCAAAAAAATTGAAACCCTAGCTTGTTTTCTCTTCTTTTCTCTCAACCACAGAAATCTCTCTTCTTTCTCTTTCTTATTTCTCTTCTTCTATCCTAATTCATGTTTTCTCCTGCTCTTAAACGTAAAACCACATTTTCCTCTTCCAATCCTACCCTTAATGAGTGTGCAATGTCTATTTTACCCTTCCTTATATGCCTTATGTTCTTTATCCTTAAGTGTTTTGCCAAAAATACCCTTGAACATTTTTATAACCTTAACACTTTAATTCCACTTACCCATTCAATAATTCTTACTAACTTGGACATAATAATTAACTCAAAAAAATTTAATCTATCAAAACCTAAAAAATTATTTAAATCATATTTATTCATCAAGAAAAAAATTCGAGGGCCAACAACAGAGCTTGTTAATCTACGACCGATAATTGCTAAAAGAGATAAAATAAAAACAAATCAATGAATTATGCTTAATTAGGGAGTAGGCCAAGATTGAACTAAAGAACCAGATCCTTGCCGAATTGCCCAATTTTATCTTTTTTGCATATTTACTTTAATTTGTTTCCATTTGGTTTATTTTATTTTTTCCTTATTAAATCCAAAACCCCATATTACCTAAACATCAATCAATTTCTTTTCATAAGCTAATCAACTACTCCCTGTAGGATCGACCTAAACTCACGACTGCCACATTAGTAGTCTAGTTATTTTATTTTGACTAGCATTACGACGTGTTTGTCATTTATGTTTTTGATTTCAATGCGATTATTGATGAGATTACTATTAATATTTCTTTGGAAGTTAATTTTAGGATAACTTAACTCTAATTATATGTTAATTTGATTCAATAGGATATGATGATTTATTGTATAAATGGATAGATCAAAATTAATGGTAGGTAGATGTTGTAAGATTTAATGGTAGGCTTAAGTGTAGGGACATTTGATAGTACATACTTGATCATATTTATACCTTATATTTAATAAAATTTTGCTCGATATTTTATCCTTTTATCATATATTTGGTATTTAACTAGCTTTAAGTGTATTTATAGGTTATAATTGCCTTTATGGACCAAAGGAGAAGAATTCGAATGAAAACCTAGCATGAAACAAAGATTTGAAGCAAAGAAAAAAAACACGGCTGTGTACCTTACAGCGTAAGTTCCTTAAGCCACACGTATCAGATCGTGTATCTCCAAAACCCCTAAAAATTACTATAAAAAGACATGCTTGGAGATTATTCTAGACATGGAGAACATCCAGAAGGGATAATATTGATCGAAAGAAGTGGGAAACAAGAAGAAATGATCAAAATTCTATATAATACATGATCAAACCTGTATTTTGCAAAAACATTTAATAGGAGATAAAGGGAGATTTAGAATTATGAATTCTTTATTTTCTATTCATTTTTCTTTTTATTTATTTTTTATTTCGTTGTCTATCATGTGTAACTAAACATCATTAGTATTTAGGTAAGATGAACCCTATGCTTGTGTTATAATGTGCATTGATTCTTTTATTTAATGCAATGGTTTTGATTGATTTATTGTGATTGGTTATGTGTTTAATATATGTTCTAATAGATCCATAATATTAGTTCATAATCTTATTTCATAGCTTAGAGATTGAGAAATCCTGGATATGAATAGATCTAGCATAATTGAAAGGAGTTGATTGCTAACCAAGAGATAGGTTGATATAAATCCTCTAGATTAGGGTTAAACATAATAGCAGAATTCACAAATCAGTAAAGCAATCTTATAAACTTTAACCTAACTAATTCAGTTGATAAACATAAGATTAGTTGTTAGTAGGCTCGAGAGAGCTATCAACATATGATAGGAATTTCTATGATCTAACAGTCGATAAAACCATTGCATAATAAAAGGTTAATTATTTAATGATTTTACGGAGATTCATTCCGTAGACACTAATTCTTGATATTGGCTGTTTTCTAAGTGATTTATTTCGTTTTTGTGTTCAATATTGTTGCATATTTTATTTTAATTGTTAAGTTTTATTTTCTTAATTAAAAATTAAAATCTAATTTGTATGCTAAATAATAGGAGAAATGTAATTACTAATAACTAATGTCTTCGTGAGATAGACCCGTACAGGCCAGTACTAGCTATAGTTACACCATGCACTTGCGGTTACTTCATAATTGACTAACTAAGTTTAAGTCAATCATCGGCCGGTCATTTTTCAAGAATTAAATTTTGATATATTTTTCTTTTCTAAGTGGGAGAATATTATAATTTTTCTAGATCGGTTATAACTAATTAGTCTTTTCCTTTAAAATTTAGTCAAACAATGGCGTATAGATCTTTGGTTATAGTTTTAATCCTTTTATAGGCTTGATGTTTTGAGCATGTTTATTGGGTTTTATATGGTCATTGTGTATATGTCAGTCACTTGTAAGAGCAAAGTTATTCCTATTTTACAAATTTTCTAAAAGGTGATTATACAATTTTAAGAACAATGATCATATCTTCCAACCAAAATATTCTTCTTATTGTTTTAATATTAGTATATCAATTATTAAAATGTATATGATTCTATTGAATGATCCTATAATTATTTTTGCTTGATAGATAATTTTTACATGTAGTATCAGAGCGTGTGATTACACCAAAGACTGCCCATTTGCATGTAAAATAAACAATATTTACAGATGGGCAAGGTTTTGAAACCTGAATCGGACGTCGAATCGGAAGTCTTACTGGTTACTGATTCGATCAGTTCGACCGGTTCGACTACTAGTCGAATCGGTATGACGTCATAATTACGTAATAATTATATTTAATTATATATAATATTAGTAATATTAAAAAAAATAGACAAATATACCAAATAATATAAATAAATGTAAAAAAATTCATTTGATCGGTTCAAATAATATAAATAAATATAAATAAAAAAAGTTGTTGTGTTTTAGAAAGAAAAAAAATTAAAAAAATTCATTCAACCAGTGGCCAACCGGTTCGATCAGTCCCCGTTTAACCGGTCAATTGATCAGTTCTCACCGATTCGCATTGATCCAATTAGGAACTGGTTTTTAGGAATTATTCGGACCGAATAACCGATTGATCACCGATCGAATCGGTCGAACCGGCCGGTCTAGTTCGAGTTTCAAAACATCGCAGATGGGCATAAGGTCAGCTCCTTCCAAACGTTTTCTTTAATTATATGAAAATGAAAAACAAAATATAGATGTATTTACAACATGTTCCTTTTTTGGATCCTTAACATAAAAGTTAAGCTTATAAGGTTCAACGTTTGCATTAAATACGCATTTAATATTTGTTAGGTATCTAAATTGAACTGCACTTAATTACACTTAATAGCTTCGGGAACTAATGATAATGAACGCGTCACCTAAGAAAATTTAGGTAAATGCTCCTTTTGCTCATTTAATAAGGATTCAACTAAAGTTGGCGTTTGGTCCCATCCTTGTCTACAATTTATTTCTTCTTCTACAACCTTTAAAACCAACTTATAACTCTAATTTAAATCTAAAACAATAATCTTTATTACTCATTTCAATTTTGCTTTTCAATGTACCTCCGTATTTCTTTGTATCTTACAACTTAAATTACTATCTAAATACACATTTAAGTATACTAAGTGATAAAGTCGTCTTATACAGTCTCACCCCTTTTCTGCCAGGAAGTGATTGTGTGATTAAAAGAAAAAAAGGAACATAAGATATGATTAAAAAAAAAGTGCAAGGATTATAATTAAATGGTTGACAAGGAGGACATGAAAACGTATACAAATAAGTAGTTGGGAAACTTTAAGATCTTGATCAAATTAAATTCTCATTTATTGAGAGTTAGGTAAATTAATGAATTGGTCTAGTAAATGGCCATAATTAGCTTCGTGCAGCAACTATAAAGTTTGATAATTTGACAAAAGTGTAGTTGAATGCAGTTATCAAACATTTATAGGACGCAACCACAAGTTTTAATTTTGCATATATAGATTGCTACCCCCTCTTTTTAATGATGTGTTGTTCCAGAGTCAGTGCAGAGATGGCACAGAACTACTAGTAGTACTTGCTCCAAACCCCACCAAAGATGGTTCTAAATTGTTTAAATCTACTCGATGGTTGCATGGATACAAGTCGCATTCTCTTATTTAATGTGTTTACATTCATGGCGTTCAATTCTTTGCGAAAACCTGTATACCTGTAGCTTTCTGAATTTAGTTGGTTTTAGCAGAAGAAGTTGGTCAGTTTCAGATGGTATCGTCACTTCCAAGTTCTTATGGCTTGTTTACACTCTTTACCTGAATTGGCGTGCTTCCTAGCCCATCTTTTATGTTATAGTAAAAGCCTTCATTAAATGCATGCTATTATGATGCCTCAACGTATAGCTTCCACGCAAGTTGAAGTTCAGGGCGTACCAGTATAAGGTCTTACTGCCCGTGAAAAACATGCACAAATTTGATGACCTTCCCAGTCACCCTGGACCACCATTGTAAGTGACACTGTAGGCAAGGATATCTTCTCAATTAATCAACCTTGTAATATGAAAGAGTGTTTTTCAAGTCAAGCTATGGGAAACGGATGGATGACACAAGCTTGAGAATTTCGAGGGTTTTGTAGCAATTTATAGATAGTAAAACCCTTTGATTGGATAATAAAATTGTGGAAATTTACATTATTGATCAATCCACCATCAAACTTATGAACTTTACTTGTAAACTACTTTTAACTACCATTTCTAACTTGTAGGCCCTAACTTAACTCCTGTCATTTACAAAATCATAGGCATATCATATTGAAGAATCGTCCATCTCAGATTGATATGTTGAGATCAATTCTTGGCTTCTTCACCATCGGCATAGGAACAACTGAATTGCACCTAGGGCATTTTGGGTTATGTTTCATAATCAACACATATGATAGGCAACCAGGGCACCCTGCTGCAACTCGCGAAAAATTTTCCTCAGTTTCCTCTTCTTTGATTGAAGATGAGGATGGACAGTGTGAAGGCAATACTAACGAAGATTTGCGTAGCAATGATCTTTTCCTAATCGGTTCTTTCTCTGCTCTTTCAAGTGCAGATTTTACTCGGTCTAATGTGCATACACTTTGGTAATTGCCCGATGACGATGAAGACGACGATGAAGGTGATACTAACTTAAGCTCCAGGTTGCTGTCATCAAATAGATTTAGTGTGATCTTGGACGGTGATGGTGGGAAGTTTAAATCTTGAAGCTTGGGCACTGTTTCATTAGTCTGGTGCCTATGACCTACGAAAGATGGGGCTGAATTTGAGGAATTGCATCTCTGTATGTACACTTTACCTGACTGCAACCAAATAAAACGAAAAAGGAGAAAGGGCAGATCAAATAAACCATACTTATCTTGAGAATAGAATGGACTAAATTCAAGTAGTGACAGATTGTTTGGCGTAATCACTGAAGAGCATGAGGGTAATAATAAATGAAAGTGAACAACATGTAAGGAGGCTTGGAAGTTGCAGAGCATTAATGAACGATATTAAATATCAAGACAATACTCATCCTTATGACCTCAATTACTGACATGGAAAGAAGTGACATGCAATGAACTCCAAACAACTTTTTCAATGAATCAACTAAAATTTTTCAATACTTGCTGCTGAGTACTCGTACAAAATAAATAAAAACATTGTTTCGGAAGCTTGGAAATTTAAAGCCATTAAATTGAGAAGCAAAACCGAGGGAAGTCCCCGCAGTTCCAGTTGAGGATTAAAAATCTCTGAAAGAAGTACAAGAATAAATCTACACTTATGATTTCCTCTGCCTTCAACCTTCGCAGGAACCAAATGAAAAAACAAAAGGATATCCGTACAACCCTACAAACAGAGAAATCATTAAAACTATTTTAAAACAACAGAAACAATTTTGATATGACCTGAACATGTTCTACATGTTATGTATTAGACTTACAGTAAGGGCGTTGAAGATTCGAGTCTAAGGCCAACAAAACAACAAACGTAAAGTGAGAAAACAAAGAAAGAAACTTTAAGCATCTTATGCAAATTCAGATGACTAATTTATTCATGTTTAATTTTGTGGAGACTTTCCGAGGAAATAAAATAAAACAAACCCAGAGAAGAGGAAGAAAGAATAACCTTCAAATCCAAACGCTTTTCCCATCCACTAGGGACCTGCAAATCAAGGTCCAACTCCTGGGACTGGTTGTTTGCAGAATCACCACTACTCCCAAGCAAATCCATAGTGTTCAAAGCCGTTGTTTTCCCACCAGCGCTTTCATTAACTACCGTCCGATCATCAACATATCCACTCAAAATCCTCATAAGAGAACTCACATCAGCTGCCATGTCAAGCAAAACGTCTTCTACTTCTCTGGGTATTCGTTTTCTTGTTCTTGGCTAGGGAGAGAGCAAGAAGAGTTCTCCTTCAGTTCCGCTTTGAGACAGAGAGAGAGGAATAGAAAAATTCATATGTATAAATAAATAAATATATATGTATGTATGTATGAATGAATTAATGGAAATTTGGAAATGGTTGTGTTATTAATTGCAATTAAGCGGAACAGAAAAGTATTCAATTTGGTTTGTATTTTCTGGTTTCTCCGTCGCATTTATTGTTTAGTTAAAGGTATTTATTTATGGTCTATGGATGAAGATGGGAAGGGGCCTTTAAGAAAAAGAGTGGCGAGGCAACTATGTAAATGCAGCATTTAATGCTTTGGAATGCAAGTCGATCCACATTTTTTGGTGATAAGATAATTTTAAGTTCCTTCTTCTTCTTCTTCCACTCAAAAAGTGAAATCGACCATCTTAGACGCTCCTACACTCCGGTCTGATAAAATTATGAGGGAGTAAATCACAGTTTAATCTTATTTAGGTTATCAGAAAAGCGGTATTTTTTTTATGCACACAAGGAACCACCACATTAGATTAACTCCCAACTTTCTTTTATGATAACCAGCTGATTTGTATAGATGAGTTAATTGAAACCCCACCTTTATGTTAATTTGTGTTATTGGTTGGTTAATAAGACAAGGAGTAGCTAAAAGGCATTCCTAGATTTTGCTGAAACTTAAATTACTTCTTTCTTTTTTGTTTTTGTGAGAATCCATGAAAAGGCTCTTTTATCTTTTTCACTTAATGACACTCATCATCTATCCATTTAAAAGGAATAAATTAAATCAATTGCTATTATTCTCCTTGTGCTAAATTTTCTTTATTTATTAGGATAGAATGATAGTCTCACAAATCACAGGAATTCAATATTATTCTTTTAAAAAGAGAGAGCGTGACCACATTTAATAAAATATACATCAATATAATTTATGTTTATGTGGTTATTCAATTTATGATATAATAACATAGAAAACTAGTATATTTCATTTTATCATTTTTATGAGGTCACTTTTTGAAAAGGTAAAAAATTATAGACTTCATAAGAGCAAAAGAGTCCTATAATGCGGTGCTACATCAAAACAACAAACAGTGAGAATCAGGCTGAATTAGGTTAATCATACATCATTAAAAAATCTGAAGACTTACAATGAAAGTAATAATAAAAACATATTCATTTCAATTTTTCTTGCTTATCCTTAGTAGTTGTTTCTTATCTGTTGTCAAGTGATCGAGGGAAATTTCTAGTTGTTACCGATAGTGAGGCTGCAACCTTGGTTGACCCAATGAGCAAAGAGTTGTATCCTAATTCTTGCTATAAGCTCTAAAAAAGGCGATCCTAGAGTCTGCTCAAAGTTAAAAGACCTATTTTCCAACACCTCACCTATTGCTGCATTGAGAAGAATTGAGGATTTCAATGAGGAAAGCTCTAACACTCTATCAACGGGCCTATATAGGCTCTCCAATTATCAAAACAAATAGAAGAAAGTGTTTCATTACCAATCCTATACAAGTATTTCTACCTAACACTTTCTCTTAGCTTGGTGGTTTAAGAAGAGTTATAATTGGGCTAAATGATCAAAAAATTATCATCTTTCAAGTAATATGCATGCACTAATTTCACCTAAAGAGCTTGCTTGTCCTTGAATAATCTCCAAATTCTTTTTTCTCTGTAATACTTTATCAATGGTTTTTAAAGGCAAAACTCCCAACCTCCTTCATCTTTTATTAAACAAATTTTCGTATAATTAACTTTCTATATTGAATCCTTGAAAAAATTCTATTTATGAAAAAAAAATCCTTAACCTTTTTAGCAGTGCTAGAGGGAATATTAATTGGGAAGCATAGTACATAAGTAAGCTATTTAAAAATAGAGTTTATGAGTTAAGCTCTTCTAGCTAAAGTGAGACTTCTATTACATAACTTCTAAATTCTAATATGTATCTTTTAAGTAAGAGGGAAGAGAAGTTTCAAAGGGTGTTCATACCAGTTATAGAAGAGAATCAAGAGGCAATAAGAAATTAATTTATTGAAAGATAAATAGTACTTTTCTCCTTGTTAATGGCCAAGACAAAAAGATTTTAAAGATGATAATGGTCCTTATTAAGGAACTTAAAGAACTAGTATTAGCTTCTGAAAATATAATTAAATCATCTATAAATGTCAAGCTAGTGATCTTCACCTTCTTACACTTAGAGTGATACTTAAAAGTACTTCTTTTTCTAAATAATCCTCTTTGAGAGCTTAACCAAGACCTTTAAGGTTAAGATAAACATATATGTAGATATGAAGTCTCCTTGCCTTAAGCCACTAACACCCTTGAATAGTTTTGTTAGCTCACCATTAATTAGGACATTACAAGAAACTATAGTGATGTATTATTCAATACATGTTACAAAAATACGTGAGAATCTATAAGGTTTGAGTGTATTTAAAATTAAGGATCAATAATGAGAATGAAAGCCTTTATCAAAATTTATTTTAAGAACACAATTTATGCTTATATTCTTCCTATTGTAATCCTTTAATAATTCTAAACAATTAAGATATTATCTCCTATTTGTCCATCATAATAGCTCCCAGTGATACATCAATATAAGCTACCAAAACCAATTTTAATCTATCCATAATGATTTTAGAGATCACTTAGTATGTGGTGTTGAAATAAGCTATTAGTTTATACATCTTTAGAGTTTTAAGGGTTAGCATTTAGGAATTGTTGTGCCCAAAATAAGTTTTAAAAATACCTAGGCTAACTTACTCATGTAAATGAGGTAGTTGTACTTGATTACCCAAGGTTGTCTCCCACGGAGGTAAAATTGGTTCACTTAAATTAACCTTGAACAAAAACAAAAACAAATTCAATCTTAAATACTCTATCCCGATTTATTGAGTGAAGGCTTTAAAAATCACCAAATTAAATTGAAAAGTAAATGAAATTAATTGGGAGAACAAATGGATTGATAAACCGAAGTGGGAAACTCTTGAAAATTAATTTCACTAATTTAATCTCATATGCATGGCAAAGGGGAAATGATTGGATAGTTATCTTATTAAAATTATGAATTAGGTTCTAAAATCGATTCAAATAAAAAACTAATCTACAAGTTTATCATCCAAATTAATAACTAAAGCCAACTAAAAATTACCCATTTAAGTTAATATATTTCTAATTACTAAAATGATGCAAAGTTTGGTCATGCCATTACATCCATTTAGCTTAGAAACTATAGAAAACATAAGATAACAACATAATCCCTCAATCATGCATATTTGACTAAAATAGCTACATTAATCCTAAAGAAAGATATCAGCCATCATAGAAATAACAAGATTCATCATATTCAAATACTTCAATCCCACCTTGATTAGTATAAGAGAAGTATTAAAGTAATAAACCAAGTGAATAACTGAAACCTTGATTAGTATAAGAGAAGTATTAAAGTAATAAACCAAGTGAATAACTGAAATAAACTATCAAAAGCTAACAAAGTATGAGTCCATCAACTAACAAAGGAGTAACTTCAATAAAACAAAAGAGAAATAATAAATAGAATGAGCAAATGAGTGTTTGGATGAGGGAGTTACAGTGATCTCCAGCCACTCTTAAGCTTCCGGCATTGGCTCTCGCCTTCTGCTGCTGCTTCGTTCTCACCCAGATGATTGACTACTCACGCTGCTTTAACATATGGTTCCTTTCTTTGCTTTTTCTCTCTTTTATCTTCTCAACTGAAGCTCTTCTCTACTTCTCTTATCTTCCCTCTTTCTCTCTATTTGTTTTGTCCCTGAAGGAGTCTATGTTAAGAATGTGTGTCCAGTGATAGAACGAGGAATGTTAGAATATGCCGCCACCCTTTTCTCTTCTTTCTATTTGTAGTATGACTCTAGGTTTAGGGTTTCGAGCCCTCACCCCTGTAGCTGCCATGTAACATAATTAAAATGAATGCTAAGGAGTATTCACGAGGGTGACTATATTTGTCACCCTTGTGAGGGATGGTGGTGTATTCACCACCGTGACTTAACTTGTATGGTGGTGACAAGTGTAGTCACCACTATGACAAAGCTTGTCACCATCGTTGCTAACTTGTTATAGTGGTGACAAGTTTACTCACCATCTTTTTTTTTCTTCTCATGCAAAATTTATTTGAACTTTCTTTTTTCATACAAATTTCACAAAATAATCTAATTAACATGCATGCAATATTTACACTATTTTCACTCAATTCATCTCTCATTTGGATCAAAACATAAGAATTTATAACCAAAATAAAGATATGAAAGCAATAAAAGTCAAAAGAAATTTGACACAATAATTCTCCCACACTTAAACTATGCTTTTCGTAAAGCAAAATAAAGAACACCAGACTATACAAGAACAAATAATGAAAACAACAATTTTCCCAAATAATAGTCAAAGATATCGACGATCATGTCAATAACAACCTAAGAACTTGAGACTCATAATACTCCATGAATAAGATATTCTTTGCATATTTATCCAAAATCAACAAATACTTCAATTCAAAGAACTGTGAATAAGTGTGATACACACTCACTCCACTCTCTATCGTCTCAAGCATTCAAAGGTAAGATACATTCACTCATAATTCATTTCATGTAAGGCATCTATTATAGGCTTACTTACTAATCTAATCTCCACCACTCATATCAAACATAAACATCAATCTGAAGGTCTTTATTTTGGTTGCAATGAGGTCAGGCTGAGGGTAGGAAAAAAGGAAAAATCATAGTTTAAAACTACAAAATTAATTGACCATTTCAAGTAATATAAATAATTGAGCATAAAATACTCAATTCTTTCCTTTCAAGTTAATAAGATTAGCACTCCCTTTTTTATGTCTCTCCTCTTCCTTTTCATTTTTTGGCTATCTTCTCTTCCTTCCTTTTCTTTTCTCTTTCTTTTTCTTTTTCTCTTTTCTTTCTTCTTTTCTTCTTTTTTCTCTTTTCTTTTCTTTTATCTTTTTTAATTTTTTAAAACAAGGAAATCAAAAGAAGAAAAATATAGAGGAGAGATAATTACTATAACCATACTCATTCCTAATGCAATAGCCAACTATATCCTATGACTCCCCCCACATTTATTCAAACAATTATTCTATAAACCTAATCATACACATTCAAATGCTTAACTTGCCTTATGGTAAGTACAACAAAGAGGATAAATAATTAAGGTCAAGGCTCATATTTTGGGTTTAAAGAAAGAAAAGGTTTCATGTTAAGCTTAAAGGGGGTTCACTAATGGTAACATTATGGTGGCTTTTTAAGCAAAAGGGGTAAATCCTAATTGCCTTCATCATTTCAATGTATGTATAAGATTATATGATCTTAACTAATATTTGCAAGTAAGTTCGAGAGTTCCTTAATTATGAAAGAATACTCTCATCAAAGAATATTTGAATTTGGTGTTAAATATTTCCAAAGGGCTCAAATTCTTACCAAATGAAAAAGTTTCAATCGTCTATAACAACAAGTTAAAGTCCTTTTAATCGAAATCCAAGTCAATCAGCCTAAGCATGCAAGTAAATTCATTCACTCATATTATGCATTTCTAATCCAAATTGAGTTTATTTAATAACCATGCATCTCTAACTATTAAAGGGAAAAAACAAACACACATTCATAAAAAATAATAAATTTCTTTTTTTTTACTAAGACTCCCCCTACACTTAAATATCATATTGTTCCTATTGTGATACAGAAAGGTAAACGAGGGATATAAAACACAAAATAACATGAACAAGGATAAGCATTAAAACTAAAAGACATTAACTGACAAACAGTAAAAATAATAAAAAAAAGATAAAAATACGATACGAAAGGGTGGGCTGTGTTGATGCAGTGTGGAGCATGGCTTCCTACATTAAGAAGTGGAGAACAACTGCAAGGAAGACAAATATAAGAGATTAAAAAGTAGGCCTGTGCATACAAAGCAAACAGATTATATCAATTTTCACTAAAAAGGAATAACAAACAAATAATTAAAAACCATAATATAAATTATACAGGTTGCCTCCCATTTAGTGCTTCTTTAATGTCTTTTAGCTCGACACCTCAACCATCATGCTCAAGGTGGATCGCTCAAGGTGACTGACTCCACTGTTTTTTTCTCTTCATTGGGATTTTTCTCTAAGAATTTGCCAACCTCTTCCTTAGTTGCATTGTTTAGCAATTGACAACAATTATCAAATTCTTTCACCAAGTCTTCTTATCTTTTTCTTCCTGCAATGCAAAATCAAATATGCAGTATTAATTTGATTAACAAAAGAATAGTCTTTAGAAGTAGTAGTAGTAGGAATAGGTTCAACATTAAAGATTGAAAATTCAACTGTTCTCCCAAAATAGTCATGCTTAATTGTCTATTCTTCACATCAATCGAGGTATTGGTAGTGGCCATAAAAGGACTCCCTAGGAATATGGTATGCTCCTTCCCTTTCTCTTTAACCTCCCCATGTCTAGGATAACAAAATCTATAGGAACAATCAATCCTCTAACCTTCATTAACACATCCTCCATTATTCCTTTCAGATAACGGATTGACCTATTAGCTAATTGCAAACACATGTTTATTAGCTGTCCTAGATCCAGTTTCTCATAAATAGATTGAGGCATAAGTTTTATACTCACCCCAAGGTTAAGCGTACCCTTAACTACATCCCCATTACCAATTGATATTTGGTCTTTCAATTTAGGGGTAATTATTACTGAAGCACTACACTTGCAACCTATGAAACTATCACCTTCTTGTTTGGTTCAAACTTCCATTTTTTGGTGCTTAGTTCCTTGCAGAACTTCATATATGATGGAATATTCTTGATCATACCCAACAAAGGCAAATTAATGTTAACTTTTGAAAACATGTTATATAGATCAGAAAATTGCTTATCTTGTTTCAAATCCTTAAGGCGGCTCAGATATGGGATGGATAGTCTATAAGGATTAGTCATCTTATGCAGTCTTGGTCCTTCATTGCAGCCAGTTGCATGCCCTGATTTTTCACCTTTCTAAACGTGAATTGAAAAGTTGTGCCCATTCCTTTCTTCATTATGCTCACCTTTTTTTATGGATGAGGCTCTCCTCCTTTTTATTACCTGCACCAAACAGATTAGAAGGGATCTTAACATGATTATCAATCACCTTACCACTTCTCAGAATAGTAACTGCTTGGGCTTGCTCGGGTTGACTGAGCAACTTCCCTTTTTGATTATTGTGTATTTGAGTAGCAAGTTGCCCTATTTGGATCTTAGTCCTCTTCATAGATGCCTACAAAGAATCAAATCTCTTATTATTCATTCCTAATTTGTAACTTGAATAAACACATTCAGGCTTTCCTCCAAAGAAGGCTTACTTGGTGGGTTTTGAAGTAAGAATTGTCCTTAGTAATAATTTGGCCTTTGAAAATTTTGGTATTGTAGTTGGGGCTACACTGGTAGATTTTTAGTCTTCTATGAAAAATTAGGAGTGGTTTCTCCAACCAGGGTTGTAGATGTTTTAGTACAAACCATTTTGCTTCCTTGGTTGAAAACCGTCGAGTCTTCCCCATATGTAAAAGACTCACAAGAATATGAACAAACATTAGCTTCATAACTATAAGTTCCTTATATACCACAAACCTCTTGATTTGGAATGTTTTGGGGTAGTCTTGTAGTTAGCATCTTTATATGCCTCGTTAACTCAGCTAACTACATAGCCCATTCTTGATTCAAGCTCATTTTATGAACTCACATCCTTCTTCCCTCACTCTCTTATCTTGAGAATTAGCCACCAACAGTTCGAAGATCTCATATGTTTCTTTGCCATTCTTCTCTCCATAGCTCCTCCTGCTGTATTGTCATTTATGTACTAGCATTCTTGTGTTAATCCATCATAAAAGAACCAGTTCTGCATATGGAGTGGAAAATGATGGTGTGGACATTAAATGAGTAAAAGTTTGATGCATTCCTACACCTCACGGAATGGCTCTCCCTCCATCTGAGTGAAGTTGCTATCTTCACCTACAACTCAAAAATATTTTAATAGGAATAGAACTTTCCCATGAATTTATTGTAAACCTCCTCCCATGTAGTCATTGAACTAGATGGAAGGATCATTAGCAATGCCTTGGTTTGATCCTTCAATGTGTATGGGAAGCACCTCATCTTGAGTTAATCTTCATTTAGGCCATCTAACGGGAATGTCTAGAGAGTGTAGAATTCCCAAATGAAGTTTAAAGGGTTTCATTGGGAACCCCATAGAAAGATGGCGACATGGTGTAGTGGATGATCTTAAATTCATAGTTTCTGGCTACCTCTCCCAAACATATGCATAAAGTGGTAGTACCAATTACTGGTCCAACATACTCCTTCATTATTGACTGCCTTCCACCTATCTCTTGATCTTCTGGTTTGGGTCCTTGGGATTTTCTTCAAAGTCTCTTAAAGGTCCTTTTATATGATGTACGTTGTCAATAAATAGAGTAAGCTTACCTTCTCGAGACCTCTAGTAAGCTTACCTTCTCGAGACCTCCTTTCTCACATAAACCAAATAAAAACAACAATGAATTAATAAAAAATTACTAAATCAACTCAATGAAATAACATAAAAAAATCTATGCATGAACAAACGATACATTCAACAAAAAATTCAAAATTAAATTAAATGCAAAATTAAACACCTCCCCAGCAAAGTTGCTAAAAACTTGTTGTGCCCAAAATAAGTTCTAAAAATACCTAGGCTATCCTACTTGTAAGTATACAAGGTAGTTATAGTTGATTACCCAAAGTTATCTCCCACGAAGGTGAAATTGGTTCACTTAAATTAGCTTTGAACAAAAATAAAAATAGGTGTAATCTTAATCGATTTGTTGAGTGAAGTTTTAAAAAAAATCACCAAATTAAACTGAAAAGTAAGCGAAATTAACTGGGAGGAAACATGGATTGATAAATTGAAGTGGGAAATTCTTGAGAATTAATTTCACTAATTTAATCTCCTATGCATGAAGAAGGGGAAATGATTGGATAATTGTCTTATTAAAATTACCAATTAGGTTTTAAAATCGACTCAAATAGCAAACTAATCTAACTTTCGTATTCGATAAGTTTATCATCCAAATTACTTATTAACCTAACTAATAATTACCCACTTAAATTAATATAATTCTAATTTAAGACTTAAGTGTCTATAGTTTCTCATTTCATATTAAACTATCCTTTATTTAATACCAAAATGATGTAAAGTTTGGTCATGCTATTAAATCCATTTAGCTCAGAAACTATAGCAAACATAAGACAATAACATAGTCCCTTAATCATGCATATTCGACTAAAGTAGCCACATTAATCCTAAAAAAAGAGTTAGCCTATCATGAAAATAACAAGATTCATCATATTCAAATACTTCAATCCCATCTTGATCAGTATAAGATAAGTATTAAAGCAATAAATCAAGTGAATAACTGAAATAAATAATTAAAAGCTAACAGAGTATGAGTCCATCAACTAATATAAAAGTAAGTTTAGTAAAGCAAAAGAGAAATAATAAACAGAATGAGCAAACAAGTGTTCGAATGAGGGAGTTGCGGTGATCTCCGTCCACTTTCAAGCTTCTTACATTGGCTCTCACCTTTTTCTTTTGCTTTGTTCTCACCCAGATGATCGACTGCTCGTGCTTCTTCAAACTTTGCTTCCTTTCTCTGCTCTTTCTCTCTTCTATCTTCTCAGTCAAAGCTCTTCTCTACTTCCCTTCTCTGCATTCTTTCTCTTTATCTATTTTATCTATGAACGAGTTTGTGCCAAGAATGTGTGTCCAATGATAGAATGAGGAATGTTAGAAATTGTCACCACCCTTTTCTCTTCTTTCTATTTGTAGTATGATTCTAGGCTTAAGGTTTCGAGTCGTCACCCCTACGACTACCACGTATCAAAATTAAAGTGAGTACCAAGTAGTATTCATGGGGGCGACTAGGTTTGTCACCCCCTGTGAGGGCTAGTGGTGAGAAGTTTACTCACCACCTTTTTTTTCTTTTCATACAAAATTTATGTGAACATTCATTTTTCATGCAAAATTCATAAAATAATTCAATTAACATGCATGAAATATTCACACCATTTTCACTCAATTCATCTCTAATTTAGATCAAAACATAAGAATTTGTAACCAAAATCAAGATATGAAAGCAAGCAAAATCAATAGAAATGACTAGCCAAATGGTAAGAGGCGAGCATGTGGAAGCTATAAAACCTTGAGGTCATGGGTTCAAGTCGTGGCCTCACCCATGACCAAAGAGGACAGTACCTTTGAAAGTTGGATGCCGCGGTATAACCCGCAAACACCCGCCGTGGTATAACCCGCAAACACCCGAGAGAGGGTGGGGGGTGGGGTCCAACATTTGTAGCAACATTAATTAATGTATTGGGCAAACAACGTGCTGTATTGGTTTTCTTTTAAAAAGTTTCAGGTGTGTACGCACACATTTCAAAGATTTAATCATGTGAGCATTAGTGTCTCATATTTGTGTGAGTAAGACATTTGGAGCTATTAAATAAATAAGTGAGATATTTCTGAGTCGTAATACTTTCGTGGGGTATTGAGTATTGTACTTAGAGGGTGATCCAAGTGATATTGAGGTTCCTCTTTACCATATAAGAAGATTATAAGAAGGGTTCCTTTTTATGGAGAAAGATTATACAAAGGTTATTTTTCATTTTTTTCACCTTGAAAGAAGAATCATAGTGGAATTCTAAGAAGAGTCATAGGAGTAGACATTGGTAAGGGATGTTTATTGAATATTATAAATCAGTTTGCATTCTTTCCTCCCTATCCTTTCAAAATTATTGTTTAATTATTTGATCAAAGTATATTAAGAAATTTTCTCATACTTATTTATATTAATTATTGTTTTTTGAATACATTCGTTAGAAAAATTGTTGAATTTTGTAAACACCTAATTCACTCCATTTTAGGTGCCATTAGGAACTAACAAAAAGGAAATATGTTTAGAAAAGAGATAAGGATTGGATGTTAAAAGATGTACAAATGTTGATAGGGCTAGTTTTATTGATGACATATGATCTACATCTATGTACTTCCTATTTGTAGGTGAAATTCTAGTTATTTAAAGAAGTGCAAAAAGGAAGTCATTGTCTAGTCTAGTTTTGAAGTCAAATAAAGGGGATAAATTAATGTAATATAGGAATTAATATAGATTAGAAATCTAATGTACGAGTTAAATATTGAGTAGGATAATCTTATAAAGTTATGTTATGGTAATAAGATAGCATATGATATTACCCACAATTTAATTAAATATAATTGAACCAAACATATTGTGATTGTCAGGCATTTTATCAAAGAGAAACTTATGGAAAAGCTTATTGAAATGCCATAATATTGATTTAAGGACCAGCTTATAGATATGCTCACAAAGGAACTATCAAGTTAAGCATTCAAAAGCTATTTGGACAAGATAGGTATAAGTGACATCTATGCACCAACTCAAGGGAGAGTGATGATAACTAACATAATTGCTCTAAGATGGTGTAATATTTGTTTAGAATTTAATTATATAAATCTATAAATTATTTTTTATCTACATCTTTATATAATATTAAAGGACACTAGTTTGAAGCAATACCTATTTCTACTCATTTTTATGATCCTTTTCAAGGAATTGAAGCTTTAATAACTAGGGCAAAAATGAAACATATAAAGGTAGTTTTTCAAGGACTAATCATAAAGATGTAAGAAAACGAGGCCATATAAGATGAATAAGATACACTACCAAGATTGATCACTTTTTTTACATGTTGTTAAAGATGTAATATGATTAACACATAAAGAAATGATCTTGGAAAGAAATTAGAGAATCAAGAAACAAAATGTAATTGATGTTAGTGTCATTTTGGTGTTTGATCCTAGTCTCACACTAGATTTAGGAGATTTGAGAAATAAAAATCAAGCTAGTTATGATGAGCTACTTATGTTTGGCACTAGACTCATCATCAATTTGAATGTGTAAAGTTCTAGAAGCTGGTTGGTATTATTGTGAATGATGGACTAGCACTAGATTCATGAATTAGTTATTTAGTTTTAGTAGGATTTGACTTTTTCTTAATCAGATTCTGATAAGAGGGAGGTGTTCTTTTCCATTTATGACCTAGTTTTTAGGGTTTTATACTTATTCAAGGCTATCTTATTGATGTAATTCATTACATAATTAATTTGAATACAACTTGAGAGTTTTCTTCATCTTATAAGAATTTCCTCTTTATTTTTAAGAAAGAATTTAATACAATTTTATAAGGTTAATAAATCATGTTAAATATTTAGCTATTTGTTTTTTTTCTATTTTAAAGGAGCATAATTATGCTAATCTTAAAAAGTGTTCATTTTATATGGAATCCATTATTTTTCTTAGTTTTATTATAAATTTGTATGGAATAAATGTAGATAAAAATAAGATTAAGGCAATTAGGTGATTTTGAGAATGTCAAAGTAATTTTGACTAACCCTTTCGTGTATGATTTTTTTCATACAATGTTCTGTTTAGATATAGGGCATGAAATTAATGCCTTGAGTCTAATCATATTAGTTCTCCATAATTAGTACTTGATTATATTAATCATATTTGTAAACTATTTACAAAGCGTCATTCCACCTTAGTCAAGGATTTCCCAAACCAATACTAATTGAGAATGATGGAACATTCTTCCTAATTATTTTAGGGTAATAAATCCTTTATCAACTACCTCCATATAGTTCACGCTATATCTAACGACTACTAATTGAGGTATCCTTGACTAGAAAAGGTCATAATTAATTTCAAAACATAGCAATGCCTATATAAGCTAACTTTGGAGATTTCAAGTCAAATGATCACTTATACAATCATCACAATGAGAATTTTCATAAACATACAAGTAATTTTCCAAATGAATTTATAATATATGGACAATTCAGTGACCTTGTTCTCTAACAAGCACCCATATATGTATTTAAGTTTCTCCACACTTTATTCTATGAGATCGACTAATTTCTTTATAAGAAAAAATATAACATATGTTAGTCTTTTTATACTCTATTAATGTTCAATCTCAATAGGATGATGACTAGAAACAATTTAGAGATAATAGATAAATGCAATATGAATCTCATAACTATAATTTCATCATAATTTTGCAATCAATGTATAATTATCGCATAGAATTTATCATATATATCTAAATATGTACATGGTAAATAATGCCTTTAAATTATTTTGTCACTAAAGTACAACCAATCAATTGACCGTAGGGTATAAACCAAAATCACCCATTTGCATTAAGCCAATCGTTTAAGCATCTTATATAATCATTTAGGCATCTTATACAATGCTACTGCTGGGAAAGTGGTCTAGTAAGAGAATTCTGTAAGATTCTTTACAGTGTCCGCTTATTTAAATCTTACATTTTTCATCTTAATTATCATCATAATTAAAAAATTGGCTAAATACATCCTTAGATCTTTTATGAGATTTTAGCTCTTTTTACATTCCTAATAGATCTATTGTTCCATAATACATTACTGTCTTAAACAATGCAAGGAACTATATCAAGTTCATTAAAGAAAATATTGATCTAATTAATCATTTACACTAAATGAAAAATGTATTATAGCTTAATTGGTAACCACTGCTACATTGTAGCCTTTCCAATCTTAAAATGATATTGTCATAAGTAAAATAGACCTTAATTAGGATTTACTTTTGAAGTTAATATCCATATAACCTTGAACTCAAACATCTCATATATAAAATCATGGATGTCTTTAATACTTCACAAATATCAAAGATATCAAATACTAAATTTCATTAGTAGATTATCTATATACTTGGATTATAGTAGGTAAATAACTTCCATATCTATCTCTATATATCTAATTTCCATAACTAAGTTGTTACATTTTCATATCCAATAAGAGTTATTCTTGGGCAATTATATTTTCAATAATTGAAAATATGAATCATTATTCTCTTTGAGTAATATGTGCCTATATGCTCTCATTGAAGAGGAAAATTATACTCCCACTAACTTTCTTACAGACATATAATTCATAGTCATCTCCAAAATAAACTATTTGAATTCATTATGAAAGTGTGTTTCAAAGTCTCATATCTTTTTAACTATACATCAAATTTATCAACAAAGGCACTAGTTTCAATTGGATATATTGTCATGATATTTGAACTTTTCAAATTTTATCTTACCCCTACTACTTACCTAGAGAACCAAACCATTCTCCTATAAGTGTTCATTGAAATAAATAATTTGTTTAATAGATCTGTAAGATTATATCTAACCTTTTGGATTTCTCATAACCTTTCGTTATCCAATTTACTTCTAACTTATAGAATAATACATGCTTTAACTAAGCATCACATCCCAAAATTATTAACTTTGACTCTTTCAAAGTCTTAGTGTTTCATATTTAATATGAAATCCTAATAATTGATTTAATTGGAACTACCAAAGGTAAGTTATTATACTAAGTATAGCTATATAAGATTTATTACATCATATAATATCTCATATTGTATTTTCCTCCATACAAATCCATATTCTTATGGAATTTAGTTATGGAGATATTCACCAGAGAATCTCAATCCTTATAAATAATAAAAATTTTAAAACTCACCACATCAATCTCATTAAAGTGCTTTAGCATTCTCAATGCTTGATTTCTACGTATATTTAAATAATTTGAACTTTTCAAAATTTTAAATCAGTATTTCATTTAATACATGTGACTATATCACATAAAGTCATTAGCAATATAATGAAATATAAGTATCATCATTTTATAAATTGTTACCATGTCTAATACATCACATGTATAATATTTAACAATTCAATTCCATCATCATTCTTTCACCAAATATTCATTTGATTATTTTTCATCTTAACAAGTTTAACAAGTTTCATACGATTCATAATCAAAAGGATACATATATCATTATCTTTAACTTTATAATTGTTATCATCTTAATTCCTCCAACATGGCATAAAAGGATAGTCTCAGTTACTAACTTTATATTCTTGCCATTTATGTTAATGATAAGTCTCCTTCGATCTAACATATACAAATTATTTGTGTAAATTTGGATCAACTAATTTTTCTCAATAATTTACTTCTTATCACGCTTTAAACATTATAATAATGTTAAATCCAAATTCAGTATCAAATACTTAAGCATGAACTATAAATAAATATGATCTCTATCATATCACATATAGGTAAGCAAATCTTGCAATCATTTCTTTTAATGATAAATATGATCATTTTATAGCAAAGGCCTGCAATTTCAGTCCAGATTTATACTCTTAGTAAAGTAAATTAAATGAAATAATATCATCAAGGTACTATACCTTTTAGCTTTATTTTATGCAACCTCTTGCATCTTGCTATCATGGTGTTGACATACATCTTACATGTTATCACCAAAGTTTATAAGATATTATTTAACTCAAAATGTCAATACATTTTGTCATTCATGCGATTTTGACATATCTTTAAAACTTTAACACCATATTGTCAATAGGGATTATAGTAAGAAATTGGGTTCACTAACTCGTATTATCAACTATACTAAACAAGATAAGTTCTACTCCCATCATTACTAAATGAGATCAGGACTTTAATTATGTATTTGGTTACCCCTACTATTTTGTTCGAAATAATAGCCCTCATTACAATTCAGAAAGATTACTCTAATATATTTAGTAGGCTAAGATCCCATTTTAATTTAGTTAACCTTAAGTCGCTTAACAAGCCAAATAAACTTAAATTAAGTAGATAACAACCTTATTAATCACATATTATGTGACTCTTAGATCTATTAGGTGACAACTCGTACCAAAACATATCTTATATGTTACTCGTAAACTTGTCTCTAAATTCATATAATCATGAGTTGCTCATCCAAATCATACAAATTTGGTTAAATAGGACTTATTAATTTAAGATAAAATATATTTGGGTTAAAGGGCCCTTTAGTCACTCAACAAGCTTAACAATAAATAGAAATCTGGTTTTATTCTTAAATAATATAAGGAAACAATCATGTTCTCAATGTGTACTTAATATTTTAATGAGGGATTTAATTTTAAATAGTCTCATTAAATATAAAATTGCAAGTAAAATATCACACAAATTAAATATACAATTTAACATGCATCTAAAATCTATATCAAATATATAAATAAAGTATGCAACTTATGCATTCATACTCAAATTATATGCTTAAAATATCAAGCTTTATTTGTTACAAATGTTTCTAACTCAAACATAGGCACACTAGCAGGATTGATGGATATAGGGGAAATTTTTCTTAGTTTATACTTTTCGTAATTATTTTATAAACCATATTATAGTAAATAATGAGTATATAATCATTTACAATTGAAATATTTGGGACCTTATGGATTAAACTAAAGTAGGTTTGGTTTAGCTTAGTAAGAATTATGTTAAATTTGAGCACTTCTAAGTTTGCACTTGTAACTAACTCACCAATTTGATTCCAAATGGATTAAAAAAAACTTGGCATTATAACAATAAAGACTAGGTGCTTTGTCAGGGGAAAATGAGACAAAGTGGCTTTAACTTCTTTAACTGTAATTTCCTTTATGAACTCTTGATAAGTTTCATGCAAATCTAGGATTTTGAGAACACTTTCAATTCTTTAGAAACTAGATTAGTTATATAAGAGGTGCCCAAATAATTTAGAAAGATGCCTCCATGCTAACTCTTTTAGTTTAACTTAACATAAGATAAGGTTTCCATCTAGATCAGTGAGAGTAAGATATTATTATGATTCCTTCTAGCTTGAATTAATCTAAAGAAAAACTTACAACTCCTATCATCTTTTAACCAGATCAACCTTTATTTTTGTAGGAGTTAGGAATTGTAAGCTTCAAGTGCATTAATATAGCTTGTTAGTTCCTAGAGTTCTTGTTACATGAGAGACTTATCTAGAGGGTTTAAACTAATACTTATTGGAATATGTTCAGCGCATCAATGGCCTCTTTTTTCCATAACATAAGATCTAACATCCCTCCCCATAACTTGATTAGCTCCATTTTTGTTGCCTTATGATTAGTGATACATTTATAGGAAAATAAACCATATACATTTAAGGTCAGACCCTTATTTACAACATCAGCAAGATCGGGGTGTTTGAGTAGAGAACTATATAACCTAAAAGAGGATTTCTTTTTACCTTCTTCTAGCATGATTTGAAGGTAGATTGACAAGTGATCTGAAGTATGTTGAATACCAAAATTAGCATGGCTTAGAGGAAATTATTTCATTAAAAGAGAGTTCACTATACACCTATCCAATTTCCTCTATTGGAAACAATCCCTAATTTGTCTATTTTTCCAAGTATAGAGGTGTCTTAGTTATTTAGACCTATCAATTCCAAAGTTCTAAAAAGGTGAGTTAGCTCCTCTACCCGAGGATTGAGATTTCTTTTAATACCTTCCACTTTTAGGGGTGACATGATATAGTTGAAGTCCCCAATTATGAGCCAGGGGTAAGATAAGCTCCTTCCCAACTATCTTAAATCCTCCTCTAACTATTTCCTTTGAAACTCCATGTTTGAGGATAAATGACTGTAATGCATATAAGGAATTGAGATTGCTTCACAAGGACGTTGTAGTGTAAGAATTCATATAAAAATTTCTAACGATAAAGATGGAAGGATCCAAAGAGATAATTATTCTTTCATTAAAGTGTGCACCATAATTGTTAATTATTATCCATTCTTTTTTAAGAAACTAGAACCTTTTTTATATATGATTCAGCTTAAGTTTAGTTTTAAATAAACCATAAAATGACGTCTATTGATGGAAAATAACTCTTTAAAAAGAGCTTGGTTGATGGCCCTATGTAAGCCCTTAACGTTCCATATGAGCAATTTCATAAGGAGGGAGGGGAGGAAGTAGGCATTTTCTTCTTATCTTTCCTGCAAGCTTTGATCCTAATGGAATTTGGGATAGGTAATGATACAATAGAGGATTGATTTAACTCCTTACTACATTATCTAGGGTCTATGGTCTTTAGGGAGATTGAAGTGTTATTATGAGGATGTGTCCTACTATTGGTGCCTTTTCAAGAGTAGTAGAGATAACCTCAACATGTGATGAAATAAATGGAGGGGGATTCTAGTGGTTCAAAGGATCTAAAGCAGGTTTAGCATCTTTTAAAGGGGAATCAGTGTCTTTTTGTAGCGCCCCCTCACCGTAGGGTACGCACCGGGACGCCCGTGGGTCGTTCCGACACATATCCCACAGCAAAGAAGTGCTACGATCAAAAACTATCGCTACAACTCGCATGGCATCAATACAATTTAACTGAAATATGCAAACCACAATAATCTTTCATATTACAGACTCACTGAAATATAAACAAATCTATCAGTCTCCTACAGTCTCAATACAATATCTCAAAAAGGAAACTGATACAAAAGTCTATACTAAGTCATCCACAAAAATCGTCCCAGCTGACCGACCTGTGTGCCATCACTTCACTGTCCAAGCGCTCGCACTGCAAGAAAACTCTAATACACGGGAGCTACGGATCTACTAACGCTGTCCTGAAAAATATTTGCAATGTTGGGTGAGTTTGCAAACTCAATGAGAAACCATCATCGATGGTT
>JANVCQ010000007.1:7348749-7360835 GCA_025531925.1 Erythroxylum plowmanianum
TAGAAAATGCAAAAGAGAAGCTAATGTGATGGTGTATAAATATGAAATTTATGTTTAAGTAGTATTTTCATCGTATGTCTTCTTATGTGTAAAGGCTTGAGGCTGTGAATCAAGGAGTTCGTATCGAGGATTGTTGAAGTTAAGGGAGTGAATATCTTCTTTTGAGGTGAGTTGGGAAAATTACGTTTCTCAAATAGGATTAAAACATCCTAAGACAAGAATGATGAATTGTACGTGAATTTTGAACCTAGGCAACGTATGGTAGAATTGAATTTCAAATGGATGCTAATATGTTTAGGTATTTAATAAACATTATTTTTTTGAACAACTATGCATTTGAAGTACAAAAGATAATTTTTTATTGTATGAAATAATGTTTCAACATGGATTTTGAAGCTGATATTTTTATTACATATTTTGAGAAATGTCATTGTCTTTAACAAATATGAGTTTAAAGTGCCAAGAATAATGCTTTATTTTATGAAACTACATTTTTTAACAACTTTGCATTTGGATTTTAAAAGATGACTTTTATTGCTTAAAACAGTGTTTTGGAATTTACTTAAGCATAAATGAGTCATGTATTCTGCATGTATTTATTCTCTTTTAACTTAGAGCCATGGTACGGTTTCATTTTATCGGTTGGAACGATAAATAAAAATATGATACTTTACTTGATTTTTGTATTTAATTTTTGTATATAATTTTTATGATTGGTGAGGAAACAATTGGCCAATCGTGTGCTAGGCACAACTGATTAAGCGACTGTCATACCCTTGACGCTGGTACATGAAAGTCGAGTTGCCGTATTGATACCTTTCTACAGGACTTGCGGGTGATTCCACACCTAGGGTCTAGACACCGATGAGGTCATCACCTAGGGTTATGACGCTCTTATCAACTGTAATCCGGACTCATCACGGATGAAAGTCGAGCCAACATTATCGAGTATCGGTGGGTGTGCACATTAGTTTGTCCAACTAGTGGTGTCACACATGATTGTTTTGGCTTATCCTGATATTGGTTTTTTTATCAATATTTGATTTATACATATGATGTTTTTATGCTTTTGTGTACTGGAACTGGAACCTATGCTCACTGGATGAATGAGTTAATAAGCTAGGCCTATATGGTTCCTAACCAATATACATTGAGTCATAAGCTAGGCCTATGTGTTTTCTATGTGATATATATTCACTTCATAGGTTATCTACACTGTCTTGGTATGAATCAAATTCTATTTTTGATATATGTCTTTCCTACTCACTGAGTACCTAGTGTACTCATCCCCTCCACTTTCCAATCATGCAGATTAATTTAGTGAGTTTGAAGCTCTGAGTGGATCATGCGGTCTTTTGACATTTTCGGGGTATTACCGCATATGGGTAGTTTCCTATTTTGTACTTTTATGGTCTAGTGGCTCATGAACTATGTTTATATAGTTATGCTTTATGATTTCGTAAGTTAGCTTTTGACTGTCTAGTGTTTTATAAATGATTTTATGTATGAACTTTTAATACTATTGTTGAGATTGCCTTGAGTGGACTTTAAAGTCCTGAAGTTGTGGTTGGATGTGAATATAGAAATGTGTTTGAAATTGTCTATAGGTTTTGAGATTTTTAAAATACAGCTGTTATGCTACCCAAATTTTTCAAAAAAAAGATATTCAGTTAGCCTTGCATAGTCAAATTAAGGATACCGTTAGTGTCTTTAGCCCGATTATCCGGCGGTTGTCATGGGTCCAATGTGGTACTGATCGTGACAATTAGTATCCAAGATATCCTTGAGAACCTCAAGTTTAAGGATATTTGCACCATTGCTATGATGAGATTAATCACTAACATTTGATAGATTATCTATATGATAATCTCATAACGGGTCATTCGATGTACTTACTAGTCTTAGTAAGCATCCACATGTTAACTATACGCATCTCATGTTTATAGTTTATGAGATCCACTACTTGATCAAATCAAAGAGTATAGCATGTGCTAGTCTATCCGGATTTACAATGTCCTTTCTTATTAATCCTATGACTTGGGATAATTTAGATAATAGCATAATTGTATATGATAGGAATCTTATTATCATGATCTCATCATGATTTCCTTTATGTTATGTTTTGTATCATGGACTTTATTAATTCGTTGTAAGAATAACATCAATTCATAAATAGAAAAACATCAAATTAATGAAAATTACCTTTCGCTTTATTAATCAAAATAAAGTTTATGCAAAAATGTTAAAAGTGATTGCCTTTAGAGCACTACTCTAACATAATTGATAACGAATTTTTTATATGAATCAAACCCTATTCTTATAGGAATTTTTAATGTTTAACTTAATATAAAAAATTATAGCAAACTTAATATTTTATGCTATTATTATTCCCTTTTGTCTAATTTTACGTGCATCATCACTATAGTCATATAGTGTTTACTTTTGAATCGAGGTTAGTTAATGTCACCTTATTTCAAGATAATGATCAACTAACGCATCTGTCAATTTTATATCCTTAAAGAATGTTAGAACCATGGTCTCTTTCATTTATGGTTTAAACTTTTCCCTTTAATTAAACTCTCTCTTAATTAGACTTTGAACCATTCAATCCTCTACTCAATGCCCTTGGATACTTTTAGGTGATTTCAATATCGTCCTTTATAGTTCTTGTTGAATTACATATATGTTAATATGTTCATATTCTTTGCCAAGTCCTCAACTTATTAGATAAGTGTAAATATGATGAGGGTTATTATTGTATTTCGCTATTGGAATCCTAGTTACCAAGCTGTTGTGCGTATATATTTGCTTACTCAATGAAGTAGTTTGTACGCTTGCCTACCAATTTATTCTACATGGTATTAGAGCATACCGATCAAAAGCCTTGGTCTTTTCTTGGTCATGAGCGATGGCAAGAAAAAATCGGCATCAGGGGTTCCACTGCCATTGTCTCCCGCTCAAGATGTGTTGTCTCTTTTCTTCCTTAGTCCATCTGACAGTCCAGGAATTACACTACGAAATAGTCTATTGAAAGGAGAAAATAATTCGACTTGGCGCAGAGCAATTCTTAATGCGCTAAGTGCCAAAAGCAAACTGGCCTTTGTTGATGGTTCAATATCGAAACCATCAAAAATAGCCAACACTTATAAAGCTTGAGAAAAATGTAACTTTATGGTTATTTCATGGCTATTTAATGCTATTGCACCAGAGCTACTCGACAACGTAGCTTATATTGACTCCGCTTGAGAGATGTGGGTGGATCTTCAAGATTGATTTTCTCAAGGGAACGTGCCAAGAATACATGAACTCAAAAGAGAGATCACTCTTTTGCAACAACAAGGACTATCTGTCACCGACTACTTCATGAAATTGAAGGGTTATTGGGATGAGTTGGCTACCTATTCCAACATTTTGGAATGTACATACGGAGTGACTAAGGAACTAATCGTAGAATGCGAAGGTGAGAAGTTGCACCAATTTTTAATGGGCTAAATGATGTTTTCAGTGTGATCAGGTCTCAAATTCTTAATATGGAGCCATTACCATATATTAGTGGTGAAAGAAGAGAAACAACAAACTGTAGCTTCTACTAGTCTCAATCCAAATGATGCCACTGCCATCCTGCCAAAAAACCTCAGAAAAAGGATAAGGAGTTGATAGACAAGAGCAAGCTCCATTGCACGTATTGCAAAAATAGTGGTTATGATTACAATATGTGTTTTGAGCGTATAAGTTATCCAAAGTGGTAGGGACAGAGGAAGAAATCGCAAAACAATTTGGCAAGAAGCCATGACTAAGTATGCAGAAACCTGTTACTAACAAGGTATCCAGCGAGTCTACATCAGTAGGGTTTACCCTCACAAAGAAGCAATATGAGCACTTGATGGAAACTACTCCTCTTCTCACTATACAAGCAAACTTTGTGAATTTTGCAAGTAATTCTCTTCTAAATCTCTTGAATAGATTAAAGATAATGATGCTTCTGAGCATATGACTTCTAATCACAGTTTGTTAACTGATGTTTGGGCAACATTTCATACACCTCCCATCTGATTACTATATGGTAAAACTTTTAATGTTCATTCACAAGGTCAACTGCATTTAACACAGTACTTAAAACTAAATGTTCTCTTCGTTCCAAATTTTACTTGTAATTTTTTATCATTAAGCAGGTTGTCGAAAGACTTAAACTGCTTATTTTTCTTCTCACAAACTAGTTCTCTTGTATGGGAATTACTAACGAAAAAAGTGACTAGAATGGGTGAACAAAAAGATGGTTAATACTATCTAAATTTCAAGCCAAATGTGGCAACCACCATTAGAACTGAAGATAGTTTTATTAATTGGAACAGGTGATTAGGCCATCTTCCCTTTAAGAAGTTTGTTTTTATTTTAGATATTCCCAATATGTCTTATAAGAACATGAATAATGGTTGGGATATTTCTCATTGCGCTAAACAAACTAGAAAGTCATTTTCTATTAGTAAAATTTCCAATATTGTCTGTTTTGATCTAGTACATGTTGATGTATGGGGACCTTATAAAACCCCATCCTCCATTGGAGCTCGTTATTTCTTTACTATTGTTGACAATTTTATTAGAGTTACTTAGGTTTATTTAATGAAACATAAATATGATGTTACGATTTATTTTCCAATTTTTTAAACCATGGTTAAACCCCAATTTGGGAAGGAAGTGGTTAAAGTTAGAAGCAACAATGCTCAAGAGATCGTCGCAGGACCATTCTTTAACTTTCTTCAACAAAATAGCATTCTTCTTCAAATGTCTTGTCTAAACACACAACAACAGAACTGAGTGGTTGAGAGAAGACACCAGCACCTATTGGAGATAGCAAGATCGCTAAGGCTCTAAATAAATCTTTCAATTAAGGGGGCGTTTGGTTTGAGGGTTTGGGAATGAAGGAATGGAATAATTGTAAAAAAATAGTGCTTGCTTTGGGGTTTTCAATTCCAGCGGAATGGATTTATTCCATTAAATTTGGGAATCTACTAAACTCATCAAAGGGGGTGGGTATCAAGCTTTCATTCCAATCTAGTGGTTACTATTTATCGCCTTAATACTCTCCTTATCATCATCGAACTATCGTCTTCTCATTCTTCTCATTTTTTACAAACATATGGAGATAGCCCCAATAAATATATGAAGAACAAATTATTTTCATTTTTATTGAGGGTAAAAATAGTATTATATTATCTTTTATTCCCATTAATGCAACAAATCAAACAACATTATTGGTATTAATACAGAAACTCAAGTTACAAACTAAACATCATTTTTTTTATTTTTCATACCCATCCTCATCCCCTTTAACTATTATACCCATATCCATACCCAACCCCGTGCTCAAATCAAACGCCCTCTAAGTTTTGGGGGGAGTACATTTTAATCACTGCTTATCTAGTAAATTACATGCCATCCTCAAAGCTTAAAGGTAAGACTCCATTTTAAATTCTATTCTCCAAGGTACCAACTTATAACCATCTTTTATTTTTTGGGTATCATTGCTATGTTCACTCACAAAAAAAGGACAAATTTCAAAATATGTCTAAACCTTGCATTTTTTGTTGGTTATCCAAACGGCCAAAAAGGTTACAAAGTTTATGATCAAAAGACTCAAAAAATATTTGTTTATAAAGATGTCATTTTTTTTTAGAATGATTTCCCTTATGTCTCTGAAGTTGAAGAAATAAGTAACAAAACAGTTCATCCGGAACCAACGATAACAAAAGAGGATGAAGCATCTAAGTTCATCATAATTTATGACGATCAGGATATGACAGACATAGAAGGAAAATCAATACTTAGAAGTTGAGCTTGAGAGTGCTAAAGCTCAATTAAAAATTCAGGTAACTGATCAAGAAAACAATGCTCTAGTGGCTTAGCTAGAGAGACACTCACAACTTGCTCGATATCCTCCGTCGTACTTTGCTAATTATGAGGTAGAGTAACCTTTAGTTGGAGCAAATCAAGTCAAACCAAGTGCACCATATCCTTTGACTCATCATATTTTGATTATTCTAAATTTTCACCTTCCTATAAAGCCTTCCTTATAGCTATAGCCACTAGTCAAGAACCGAAAAACTATTTTCAAGTCGGGGTAATCTCCACCGTTAGGGAGCATCTTAGCCTATTCACTGAGGGGAGGTAATTTTTCTATTGTTGGTTTTCACTAACTTTGCAGGTTGGGTTCCTAGTCTATCTGCGCACAATTCGAAGGTTCAAATCTCTCTCCCTCATGGCCATCAACGCTAAGCTACCACAGATTCCTCCAGTTATCTCCGATGAAGGCCGAATAGGGGGGTTAAGGATGCTTTCAATTCCTTATGCTTTTGTGGGTTGCATGTCAGCTAGCTTAGGCCCCCCTATTACTTCCTATTGGTTTGATTCTATTTGCGTTTTGCCCTCTATTGTTGAGTAGTTGTGGGAGTTTCCCTCTTTTTAATGTAGGAAGGTTCTTGAGTAGTGTTCAGATTGTAGTACGGCTTGTTGCTATATATCAGCTTATTGTGTCCTCCGAGGCACTTGTATAAGATCTCTATGTACATATCTTGGTTTTATTTATTAATTCTTCTGAATTACTAAAAAAAACTATTTTCAAGATCAAGGTAATCCCAACTAGCAAGAGGATATATGGCAAGACGTGTCTGCTCTAGAAAGGAATCAAATATGGAGCTTGGTCTCCCTACCTTCAAACAAAAGGGCAATAGGTTCCAAGTGGGTATTTAAAATTAAACATAAAGCAGATGGTACGGTTGAAAGATACAAGGTGAGGCTCATTGTAACACCCCCTATACAGAACCTACAACCATCCACATACATAGCAACCAAATTCCTATACATGCATTCAAGGTAAACAATTCTATTCAATGCTATACATATACACATTGCAAAACTCCCGAATGTTAACATTATCATTTAACAGTAGTGATACATCTTTACATTTACATGATAATCTAAAAGAAAACATACAATTTCCTTTAACCATTACATGTACAATCATCGTTAATTAAAAACACCTTCCAAAAGTACTTTTTCCTTTATCTATTAGCCTTAGTCCCTGTAGATGTTCCCTGTACCTCACTCCTATGACTTGGACCTACACAGATTAACATCTATGCTAAGCTTGAAAGCTTAGTGGGGAAAACACTTAATTTGGATGACCACTCACAACAATCATCTGCCAAGCACACACATTCAGAAATATCATAACTCACATACCATAAATTCACATTCATGAACCAAACATTGATATTCAACTCTCATGTAAACAATGATGGCATACTTAAGCAAAGTACATAATGCAAATATGCTTCAACATATTATCCATATATCGAATATGCACATTTATAAGCCAAATATTGATATTTAATGTTCATTGATACAAATTATAAATATAATTGCACATCACAATTCATCATTACAAATAATAAAAATTCTCATTAATATCGATTATTTATATTGTCATACTGTATTTCTTATTTATACCTATTTATTTTACGTTCTATGTTAAGCATGCACATTTTTTGTAGCCGTGGATAACTGGTGTTGCAGATATCCGAAGATATCAATTGTAGATACCCGAAGGTATCGAACTGTGGATACTCTAAGGTATCAAATTTTGGATACCCGAAAGTATCAAACTGTGGATGCCCGAAAGTAACGAACTGTGGACACCGGTGGTATCAAAATGTAGTAGCTACACTGTAACCCTATAGCTATGCCTATCTATCCATAACCTATAATAGAGCAGGCACTATAACATTTCCTTTAACCATTTGCAAATTTCACAATTCATATATTAACGAATCATATGATTTACATTTCAAGTCATAAAATTTATATCTGTGTTCATACATGCAATTCATGCTTACCAACATTAGAAGGGTATCAAAATCGCATTTGTATAATCATACTATACACATATGAGTAATGAATATGCATAAAAATCATTTATGTACATGTAAATTTTCTTTAGAATGTATTATGCTTAACCTTATATTTCAGTGTTCAATTACCCAATAAACATATGGTAAGTCCTATTTCATTTATTTCTAGATGTTTGAAAAGTTGCATACACATTAAAAAGTATTTGTATATGATTCTTTAAAAATAATAAATGAAAACAAACTCAAAATAGTACAATTTGAGCTAATCTCACAGTGGGTCTAAAAATAGGGAAAAATCAGTCCATAAATAATTCACATGATGGACTCCACTTGTTCCCTAATATGTATATCAAAAACGTTCAAATTAGGCTTTTATGTCTTCTATAAATTTGTTACCTTATGTCTCTAGTTTCTATATCACTAACAATCAGGCCATTTGGACTCCTAAATCATGAGATATGTACCAAATATCACAATCTTCTCCAAAATAGGGGCAATATTAGGTCACCAATTTTGATCTCAATTTTCAAGGTAATAAATCCAGAATTAAGTCAGAATCCCTTCTAGAGATGTTTAGCTCTATATGTTAGGTTTCATATACAACTGAAATCACACAATTTAAAGGATTGCAAGCTAATTTATGACTCAAACAATGTGACTGACTCAAATAAACCTAGACAGAATTTTACTACACGATACTCTCTTGTCATATGCAACCAAGTTCATGCAAAGGAAAACCAAAATAACACCAAAAATCATCCTAGAAACCATTCCATATCCAAATGAATCTTTATAACCATTCAAACAGACACACAAAGAAGAATTAAACTAAGTGTAGTACCAAACCTCAAAATTGACAAAGTAGGTCTTCTATTGCCTTTCCTTCCCTTCCTCTTTGTCTTTGCTTAAATCACTAAGTGAAAAATGATGTGATGAAGAAGGTGAAATGGAAAGGAGAAAAATCTGAAGTTAAGCCATCAAAGTGTTGTCCACCTCCCCTCTCCATATGCCTTTTCATGAATTTTCTAGTCTTAAACACATGTTTCAATCGCTTTGGACCATATGTCACAATGCTATTGAACCATGTGTTACAATCTCATTGGACAACATGTTAAAATTATATTAGACCATGTATTAAAATTATATTGGACCAAGTGTTAAAATTCTATTGGATTATGTGTTACAATTTTATTAGACACAAATGCTTTAATCTTATTAGTCCATGAGTTGACTTTAGGAAAGTTACATATTGGTCCTTCGTCTTCCTTTAATTCCCACATTACCCTATAATCTTATCAATTCATTCTAGTATGTCTTAAGTTTCTAATGGTATAAATTCCATGCAATTTGGGTAATTATATTGGGAGTTATACCCCAGAAACTACAGGTTGTTTGAAAACAAGGACAGTAGCTGGAACTCAACTTCAAAACAAAATTCAAAACTTTTAAAGAATTAGATTTCAGTGCCTTCATAAAAGTTTTATATCTATGTCTCTAGTTTAATCTACAATTGAAAGCATCCAATTTGGAGGTCTATAGGCCAAGATATATCCAAATTACATAAATATATTCAGTGGAACCTATCCATTCAGCGAGGTATACATCCCCAAATCAACTAACTTCGGTTTTATCATTCAAAAGCAACACAAAAATACATCCAAGTTGACCAAAAACATCCCAGTTACTTATGGGATACTTCTTTTATCAATTCCCTCACATCAAATTCATAAATCGAAGCAAACATATCAAAAATTTCCATACATATTTCACATCTAAGTATGTATGTCCATGATGAAGCGAACAAATTATCCATTTACCCTTGCCTTTTACATTAAGTACCATTATATCTCTTACTATACTTAGATGTACTAAATTCATTATGTTCACTTCTTAATACACCTTAAACATACTATAATACTTCTAGGGTATATATTGGGGCGTTACACTCATGACAAAGGGTTTCAATCAAATTGAAGGGATAGACTACAATGAAACTTTTGGCACTCGTTATAAAATTAACTATTGTTAGATGTTTATTAGCAATAGTAGTTGTTCAAAATTAGGAATTACACCAACTTGATATTCATAATGCCTTTTCGTAGGGTGATTTAGATGAAGAGATATACATGAAACCTCCACCAGGAATCCTCCAACCAAGCAATACGCGCGTGTGTAAACTGAAAAAATTCCTTTATGGGTTGAAACAGGCACCGCACTAGTGGTTTTCTAAACTATTGATTACACTTTTAGCTTTTGGGTTTAAATAGTCAAAATTCGACTACTCCCCCTTTACCATTAAATTACTTGTTTCATTCATTGCTATTTTAGTTTATGTCGACAATATGATTATCGACAGGAATAATCCTGAACTAATCCAAAAATTTATGATCTTCTTAAATGAAAAGTTTTTTAGTGAGGATTTAAGAAAGCTCAAATACTTTCCTAGCTTAGAAACAGCTCATTCATTCGAAGGGATTTTTCTATCCCAATGGAAATAAACTTTAGATATTCTCAAGGAAATAGGAATGATAGGGTGTAAACTCGCTCGCTCTCTGATTTAACAACAACACAAACTAACATCAACAATAGGTATGACGTTTCACAAGCCAAATCAATATCATAGGCTAGTAGGCAAACTACTTTATCTTAATATTACTAGGCCAAATATTACCTATGTGGTAAATCTGCTTAGTCTGATTATGCAAACTTCGAGTGAGCTACATTTTGAAGCAGCTATGCATGTAGTTTGCTTTTTGAAACAAGCTCTTGGTTAACCCTAGCTGCCAAGCTCTTGTACCTATATATTTGCTCACTCGATGAAGTAGTTTGTATGCTTGCCTACCAATTTGTTCTACTGTTCTTGTTGGACCCCGAATTTTGAGTAAAAATAAGAAATAATCAAAAGTGGATGAGTTGATTGAAATTAAGTTGAAAATCAAGAAATAAATAGAGAAAGTGTGAAAAGATGAAAAATTGTAAAAAGTTTGACTTTTGACCTTTGCAGGTTGACTTTTGATTTAGGCAAAATTTGAGAAAATATTCTACATGAAACTTGTAGATTATGTTAAGAGTTTTCTGTAGCCATAAAGTTTGCAATTTTTCGATATTGGGAGTGAAAGTTATGATCAGTCAAATTTTAGGTGTGTTTGGGTTGACTTTTGACTTTTGTTATGGCTGAAACTTTGACTGAGAAATTGACCTAGTTAGAGGTTAATTTGGCCTTAAAGTTCTTCATGAAAGTTGAAGGATTTGATTTTATCTTAATTTTGATTGAAAGTATGCAATTTTTCGATCAAGGAATAATAAGTTATGATTTTTACAAGTTTGTGTTATGATTTTCGTATGATTATTCGAGGACAGAACGTTTGACTGAAAAATTGACTTCCTTAGAGGTCAAATTGATTTTTGTGTTCTTCATTTAAGTTGTAGGTGACTTTCTTATCTTCGTTTTGATATAAAATATGACATGATTGGACTTCGGAGTTGAAAGATATGAATTTTGGAAATTATGTGATTTGATCATTTTAGAGATGGAATTGATTGTGGAGTTTTTTATGGAAGTGATAGAGTTTCCTTCAAGCTTTCCATAGAGACTAAGTTTGTTGAAATTGGAGTTCGGGATCAAGAGTTATTAATGTTGGAAGTTTTGGAAGTTTTAGGTTAAAAAACAAAAAAAATTAGAAAATTTTGGTTCAGGCGCCGCGCTCGTGAGGGCGAGCGCTCGCCTAGCGAGCGCCCTTGCTAGAGCGAGCGGCTCGCCCCAACGAGCGACTCGCGAGGGTGAGCTTGCCCTCGCTCGCCCAAAACGCGGGCGTTTCGCCCTTGCGCGATGCCGTTTAGGCATTTCTTCTTTCCTTTGCGCGCCTGGCCTCTCCGGAAACGACGTCGTTTCTTTCCTTTGCAAACGACGTCGTTTTTGTTTTTCTTATTTTGATATTGCCTCCAATCTGACCTTTGCTCACTATTTTGCTAATATCTTTTCTGTCCGACATCCGATTGATTTGATTCTTGCGGCGTTGGATTTCTAAGACAATTCCCTACATTCTTATAGAAAATTTGTAATTTTATGAGGTTAAATTAATGATGATTAATTTAATCAAAATGAGTTGACTAATTTTCTGAACATGGTTCAGTATTTTGCGAAATTCGGGATCTGTGGTGATCCGATTGAGGTGATTC
>JANVCQ010000007.1:7360935-7384902 GCA_025531925.1 Erythroxylum plowmanianum
TTGCATTAGTCGGTTCCTTCGCATTCCGTTATTCGATTTACTTTCGATTCCTTTTTGTTTCGCTTGCTATTGGCTTCTGCATTTCACTATTTGCCTCGTTCTGTTCATTCCGCTCTTCATTTTTCGGTTGAGATCCGATGTTCCGGATCGGGTCCCAACAGTTCTAAAGTAGAGGGCTATGTTTCTTTCAACAATTTTAGAAGTGATTTTCAAGATTGTGTTGAGAAATTGAGAATCCCTCACTTGAAAATTAAAGGGAAATTTTTTACATGGAGCAACAAAAAGAGTGTATGATGGCATATTAGGAAGAAACTTACCAAGGGACTTAGAAAGCAATCTCATTGTCAAACATCCCCCTTCTTCCTATTTTCTAAACCATAGCTTCCACACCGTTTCTTTTCATCTGTGATCGTTGCCACCTACTAGAGTACAAGTCGTTGCCTATCATTTATAACTATCGCAGCTTTAACCCAATGGCAGTGACCACAAGAGATGCAAGAGACAAGCAACAAGCCTCACACAATGCCAAAGAAGTCACCAATTCTAACATTCTCCCTATAGCACCAGTGGCATCTTCTTTTTCTTCTTGTCATCATCGCTACTACTAGTCCACAGCATCACGCAACTAGCAACTTATTCCTTCTCTGACATCACTGTCGCTGCCCCTCACTGCCATGCTAGAAGTTGCTTGTCGCTATAGCATCGCACCTCCTCTAACCAGTCCATGCTAGTGAAAATAACTCCTCCCAGCACTGACATGAGTTACAATACCTAAATGCAATTAACAAACGGTCGTCAGTCATAACTCAACCACCATAGGCATCCATAAACCTGATACAACCAAACATGATCAAGAAAGTAGCAATATCATACTCCCTCCTATCCAAAATAAATGTCGTTTTAGAGAAATGCACACTTATTAAGAAAGTTAGTGAAATGTTTGATATACCCTTATTAATTGTATGTTGAATTGCCTTGAAAATGTAATCTGTATAATTAGGATGTGAGAGAAATTAAAGGGTAATTTTGAAAATAAAATTATAAACATGCATGAAAAATCATGAACGACACTTATTTTGAATAATTAAAATCTCCTTAAAACGACACTTATTTTGGATAGGAGGGAGTAATTTTTACTGCTAGGATTTCTGAGTCTTGTTTTTGGTGCTTATTGTTGATTTCCAAGACTCATATTAATTTCGTTTTTATGGGCTTCCAAAACCCAAATTTTGTTTCCGAGTCTTGTTTTCGCATTGCCTGTGGTTTAGGTTTTAAACTTATGATTAAAGGACATTAATATGAACTTTTCATATTTTAATATGTTATGCAATTAAGATTTACAACTATTGCAATTTAAATTCCAAATTTAATACTAAAAACAATCGAACAAAAAATCAATTCATAGATTGAAAGATGACTCCAATACTATTATTAGAAAATTGATGAAAGAGGTACTAAAATTTTTAATTAATTTCTTCATAGTCAAGATCCCTTTAGATTATGTCACATTATTGATGCTTAAGCACAATAAAATATAAACATAAGTCATACTTTATTGTATAGCTTAATCATTTTTCTTGAAGTTTCCCTTGAATTGTTTTTTAAATTGATTATCGCAACTACACACATTTCTGGCCTATAATAGTATTCATGCAAACTAGTTAAGGGAACTTTATAAGTGGAATAAAGAAGTAAGGACTGCTGGCTCTTTAAAGCTTATTCCAATTTATAATAGGACTTTGACTTTTTAATGATTTAGTTAAAATATAATTTTAATTTAAATTACACTTTAATTTGAATTAAAATTAGTTCTTATTAAATACCATTAATTACACTTTAATTTGAATTATAATTAATTATTATTAAATACCATTAATTACACTTTAATTTGAATTATAATTAATTTTTATTAAATACTAATTATGTACAAATAACATCTAATATATAATTTGGTCCTTATATATCAAATATTTTATATTTGATCATCAAGTTTTTTAAACTTTACAATCAAATCTAACTTGATTAAGTTACCATGTTATCTTATTAATCGTTCTTTGTGTATGACCCATTAAGTTCCTAAATATATTATTAATATATAAATCATAATCTTAACATATTTAAGATTAGATAATACATTCCCTGTATTTTTTCTTTTATTCTCTAACTAAATATTTTATATCAATAAATCAAGATTAACATCTAGCAATATATCGTTTCTACCCAAATATTAGGAATTTCATAGTGGTTTTAACTAATCTTTTATACATGATTTTTCCATAATATTAAATCCTTTCATTATATAATGTTTTGATTAGATATAAAGCATAATATTATAGTCTACTTTATTTTAAGTCCAATAATATTAGTTATCCACTATTGGTAATTGATTATATCAATCACATTTAAAAACTATCATTAAGGTGTCATTCCACCATTTTCAAAGATTTTTTTAAGCTATATTTGTTGAGAATAATGGAACATTCTCTCTAATCACTTTAGGTAATAAATTTTATATTGATCACTCAATGACCTTCATATAATTCATGCTATAAACAATGACTATCAATTGATTTATCATTGACAAAGATGGGTCGTAACTAGTATCAAAATATAACAATCCTTATACAAAACTCTTTGGAGATCTTAATTCAAAAGATCACTTATATAATTATCACAATAAGAATTTTTATATATATATATACGAGTAATATTCCAAATAGAATTCTCATAATGAGTAAGTTCAATAACTTATTCTCTAATATGCAGACATATGTTTGTTTAAATATCTGTATACTTTAATCTATTACATTGACTACTTTTTTCATAAGTAAAAAAATATGTGCTAAACTTTTAAATCTATTAATATATAATTTTAGTAGAAAAATGACTAGGAACAATTTATAGAAAAATACGTAAATGTAATATGAATCTCATAATTATGATCTCATCACAATTTCATTTACTATATACATTTATCCAATAAACTTTATATTATATATCAATTAATTAATCAAATATACATAAGATAAAAAAGCCTTTTAATAATTATGTCATAAAACCAAAACGAACCAGTTGTATGGTATAAATGAACAATCTAGTCATGTATCAGTGTCAAGTGGATCAGTCTCGTTTCCTATTAAAATATTTAAGATTTCTTTATAGGAAACTAATGATGAAATTATATAAAAAAATTCATATAGGGTCTCTTTCAAAAATATTGTTTATAATGACTATCATGGATTATTATAGTTGATAATTACTAAAAATGCATGTATAGAATATTAATTTTTGTTTTTATAACTAACCTAAAATTAATTTTAAAAATAATTTAATATATATAAATTCTTTAACTTCATAACCACATAAATTTCGATGCACTTAACATATAAAATTAACAAATTTTATGATTAATATTAATTAGAGAGTACCCAACTATCTTTTTGTATTATATGTCTTATGTGTATTTAAATTTTACCTAAATTTATTTTAAATATATAATATTAATTTTATCAACTTTGTTTTTTTTATTATAGTAGTTATAGATTTAGATTATGTTTATAATTAAGAGTATATGATTTCTTTTGAAGTTTAACTTCTAAATAATAGTAATCTTTAGAATGAATTCATTTTAGTATAATAACTTTATTTTGATTTAAATCATTTATTTAATCATAAATTTAACATAATTTTCTAGTTAATAAAATAAAAATTCAATTCGTTTTAGATTCATAAGTTATTGGTATCAGCATTTTCGATGTAAATACATGTAATTCAATTTTTACTTATTCTTGTTTTATTTCATTAAAGACTTACCAAAATGTGGCTTTTGGTGTTTGTCTTCAGATGACATATGAGAGAGGGTGAATTATATGTATTTATTTTTTGTCTTATTTAAAAATTAATGAATGAATTATCTATTCTAATAAACGATTATGAAAAATTCATATACAATAATCTTAAACCAATCATAATAATAATTTAAGAGAATAGGTAAGAAGAAATAAAAATCAATTTATATTGGTTTGATCAAACAATCCTCAGCCTATGTCTACTCGCTAAGTTTTACATAGAAATTTATTATCTTCTTCTTTCAACCATCTATACAACATCTTCTTTGTCATGGGTAAAGAGGAGCCCTTATGATAATCTTGCTTTTTCACGAGCAAAGACTAATATAACATACTATTCTCACAGAGCATATGTCCGACATACCAGAGGATATTTGAGAACATACCCTATAGGAATGACATATGAGGACAATCACATTAACACATTTTAAGGCATCACACATATCATAAGAAAACCAATATTCAAGTTGGCCCATTTCATTTACAAACATATCCAGTCATAAACGTTATTACATTTCAAAATTCACATGCACATTTTACAACAGTTGAGAAATTTTATTCTTAATGCATAATCACTATAAACATATCCAGGTACAATTGATCCCGACCATTAACTCATATCCAAATGTAGTAGCTATACTCCAACTAGCCTGGCTAGATCTCTTCTGAACCTAAAGAACAACGTTACAATTTTGATAAGTTTGTGAAACTCAATGAGTGAAGCATCATCGATGTGCTCACCCAAGTCAAATCATAGAAACAAATCATATCACACTGTATCACACTTCAACAACTCTAATATGTAATTCAGTATTTACATCATATTCACCATTGATTTAGCAGATTTTCAGATAATTCAATAATTCATCTCAATTCAATAAGGCATTTCAATTTGATCATTTGATACATATAGGGATGTATATACAAATGCACACATCGTTTCCATTTCCTTTTCATTTTGTCGTATTTCAACAAGTACTGTATTCCAATATTGCATATAACTATTTTAGAACAATTCAATAATTCATCACAATCATTCATATGATACATGTATAATTGTATATGCAAAAACACACGTGACTCCATTTTTATTTTACTTTGTTGTGACTGAGCGCCTATTTGTTGTCCTATATCTGTTGTGGTTACCGGACTCATTTCATTTATTGTCATGTATTCGTTGTAGATATCGAACTAATTATTAACTGAGTCTGTGACTCTTTGTGCACAATTCCTAAGCTTAAAGCTCTTTTTCACATTGGTCACTCTAGTCACAACTCCTTTATCTGATCATGCATATCAATGTAATGGAATGCATCAATTCACATAATATGCTATCAATACCTTTCATTCAATGTGTTCATGTCATTTATCACATTCTTCATACTTGAGTCTAACATTCAACATTCTCTTAAGTACACATACAATTTGAAAAAACTTCTATTTACAGTCTCATATATCAAACTCCTCGGACAAACAATGTTCGGAATCTTAGCAATCATATAAGTAACCATTCAATAACTAAAAGTTAACCCAAAATAATTCAATCATAGTGAGAAACATCTAGGTTAACTCACAGTACACTCCAGATAAGTTATTGTCTTGATGATCTGGCAATGTCTAGATGTTTACAATCACCATGCGTGTTTATCGTCATACATACACACATAGTTCATAAATCACTAACTTGGTTAATCATATGATTATTCAATCATTCATATATATTTATGTCATGTTTCAATGCATGCTCAATTGACTGTCTAAGTATGTATTCATATACAAAGAACTCGACCATTCAAATATTATAGCTTATATATTACCACTTTGCATTCAGGTTTATACCTTGAGTAAGTTTGATTACTCTAAAATTCATCAATCATACATTTATTCAATTCTCATTGATACTTTCCTCATGTTCATCAATGATTATTAATTCATGCCTAATACATATTACTCATTTCCTTAAGATCATGTTTGCATTCATAAGAACACCTTTATTCGTTTGACAACTCATAATGTCTAGACAATCCATTCCTTAAGTTATGACATCAATTAACAATCTAAACTTATCAAGCTTTTAACCAATTAATCAAGCAAAAATCTAAGTTCATTTCAAGCCCCAATCAAATTCAAATGCACCAAAGTAAAGTGACTTATCCTTATGTGGTTCAACAATTACATAAAACAAAAACTTTTCATTTCAAAGCATTGACCACGATCTTAGGAGACCTTCCCATAATCGTGGGATGAGTGCCCCAATGTGCACTATCCAATTTCCCTCAGTTCTCTACAAATTTCATCTACTTAGGATCATCATTAACAGTTCAAATTTTCCAAAATTTATACTCTCAAAAGTTACTTCAATTTATGTTAAAATAGCTTCCATTTTGGTTACATAAATCTCACAAAACTCTACTCATTTGTTTCTTCACCGTTCATTTTAGAACATCATACATGAAGTCCTAACCTTTCCAAATTCAAGTCCACTTCAATAAAACCTATCTTTAGCATAAATTTACCTTCATTTATACTTCAAACCTCAACCTAATTTGTCCATATAACAGCCTATAACCTATTATTTTCATACATCAAAAACAAAATAGAAACTACCATTCATGCATCAATTTTCTAGCACTTATGTAATACCAATATCACAATCAATCTATCCCCAATTCAATCATCATTAAGTTCTATTAACATATATCACAAAACATCAGTATGTTACTTACTTAATCAGCTCAATTGCCTCCTCAATTATCAAGCTAACCTAGCATTCCATGCATGCAAGACCATCTCAACTACAAGGTGATAATGGAAAGAACTTAGGCAAAAGTTGAAAGTTGTAAGGAAGAAGGGAGTTCTTGGTGGTGAGAGGGAGGAGAAGAAGAAAGAAGGCAGCAAATACAGAGATGAAACAATCTTCTGCAATAGTTCAATTCATTAGATGCAACACTTGTCATATGTGCATGCAAGCCACCTATTCTCTTTATACACTGACAAATGTCACTCAACTGTTCTGCCATTTGTCACTCAATTCTACTACCATGTGTCACTTATTCATAGGCTTAGTCATCCTAAATTTTCATGTGTCAACTTGTCTTGCCACTTGACATTTTTCCTAAGCTAAATGTACATATTAACTCATTAATCTCTCAATTGTAACAATTAATTCCAAATTACTTATTATAATCTATCAATTCTTGTTATTGGTAAACCAAAGTACAAGACATTGGAAATGCATATTCATTTTAGTTTCATACCTTGAAATATGTCAATTGAGTGTAATTTTTCTAAATCACAATTCATGTGTGTATTTTATTATCATGCATATGACTGAAATCATAAAATCATGTCGTAACTGTACTAAATTTATTCTATATGATGCAACTTATAAGACTTAGTAATCTAGCACTTTAATCCCTCAATAATTCAAGAGATGGGATATTACAACTAATCCTTTACAAAAAAATTTTAAGGTCAAGAGAAACCATCACAATATGTGTTCAAAAAAATTTCTCAATTGCATCAATTTCACAACTAAAAAACTCAAAACATCCCTTTCTTTCTCACACCAATGAACAAAGAATCAATATATATTAAACAATGGACTTAAGTTCAATTTATCCTAAAGTAATTAAAATTAAAAATAAAATTAGTTATTACAATAACTAATAATAGTAGTATTGGTCGATTACACTATTACACTAGTCAACCAATATGTCATACTAGTATACCATTTTAGCCACCAATATGGTTGCAAACTTTGAATACATCATTTTTCTTTCTTTTTGGGATACTAGTCAACTAATATGACATACTAGTCAACCAATGTATATTTATTATGCTTAAAAACACCTTGAAATGAACAATATATACTAGTCAACCAATATATATTCCATTTTGGTCAGTTTTTCTATTCTTTGATTATTCAATTGGATCATTTGCTCTTTTTTTCCTTTTTCTAAATTTTATCGTATTGCTTAATTCATTATAATAGAGCTGCTAATTTCACTAAAAATAAATTCATTAATACTAATATTTAAAACAATTAGTTATGACCTCATTGGTCCAACATCTGGATTAGTTATTAAAATTCATATCTTATTCACCGCATGTTATCCTTATATTATGGCATCATTTTTATTTTAATTGATAATAAAATGAAGAATAATTAAGTAACATATTTATTAGATCATATGATATAATACAACTTATACTAATTTTAACAATCTTATTAAGATAGTTTCTAATCCTTAACAAATATTTTTAATATAAAATAACAACTATTTCGAACAATCTTATATGTGATAAGTGCTTTAATAGGATAATTACAAATTAATTAAATAGATCTAAAGATGGATGACTTGGTTTAATTAACCTACAATTCGAGTTAATATTAAAGCATAATCTTTACACATATATCTATTTATGAACTGCCGTGAAGAAAATGAATATATAAATATTTTCGTTTATTATATCAAAGTCGAGGGTGTTTAGATCATATTAAGTAAAGCTCTTGTTACTTGTTGATTGTTAGAAAGATGATTTATGAAACAATTATTAGACACCCAAATACTAGTCATATAATATGATGTTAAATTTTTCATAGTCTTGAAAATATAACGGAAAAGAAAAAATTAGTGAAGAACTTTTTACTTCATCTTCACGAAAATTAGAGAACTGATGACAACATGATGACTAAAAGTAACTGTAGCATGAACTACTTCAAATGTGAATACATTTTCAACATGAGCTCCATCATATCACATAGGATATGAAGCCTTCTTGTCAAACTAAAACTCCCAATCAGAGAACTGAACAAGTCCAAGCAGGTACTCGTGCACTTGGAAAATCCACCTACCCTTTAATACTAAAATAAACTCTAGAGCATGCCACATGGCTTCTCGACATCCTAACAAAAAGCAAAACGTCATACATATGTAATTTAGGAATCATCTTATATCTATTTCTCTTTAAAATATTACGAGTCGTAGACTTGTCAACCTAGGTTGTTGTCAAAAGTCTGCCATGGTTAGTAGAGCATAGAGTACCAAAAGAAAAAGATGTCAAGTTTGGTACCCAATGGTCAAAGGCGTACAATGTTAGATTCCCTACCTAAAGACTCAAAAGGCTAGTAGTCAACCAAATTGAAAATTGTTATCCTTAATAAATTACTTGTCATCTTTGATGGTCGCATGGGAAAGAGTATGGCATTGAACCAAAGCATGCAAATGTCAAAGATCTATGTATTTATATATCATTGACACGAAGTTGGGGCGGCTCACCTAAATCCGACGACTACAAATCATTTCTTGTCATCAAGTTGTCTGGGACACGCACGTAAAAAATGTCACCTCATTCCACTTGCTGTTTTATAATGACTGAAAGTAGATTTTTGAAAAGGCCGAATAACCTAATCCCATAGTAACCATGTCCTACTCATAACAGAAGTAATAGTTATAAAATTAATTATGTAATTTTATAATATAACTCTGTATTAATTTCTCTTATAGAATTTTAAAATAAAGAACTTACATCTCTATTAAATTTCCTAACCTATTTTTTAATGTTTATTAGTGTATGGTATCTCCTCTTCCTTTCCCTCTCTATCTCTAAGGTATGAAACATGACCACATTAGCAAATCAATAATGATGATAAAAAAGAAGAGGTTTTGAGTTGTTGACGATGGACGAAGATAAACTCTATTTTATCAATAATAGACAATCTTGACACCTTAATCATTCCATCTTAGGTGAGTACCATTTTGACACCATAGAAAACCTGGCAACTTAACTAAATTAGCCCACTTAAGCTCTACTTCATTAAAAATGGGCAATCAAATTGTGTATAGTTTATTTTGAAATGTCTTCTTATGATTTTTAACATATTTATATTATCTGGTAGTATAGTTTATGTAATGCATACTGATTAATATGGTAGTATTTATCGTATAAAGTAAGGATTGTGTTGTAGATTAATGTTTAACAATTATTGTAAGAATTATGTTGTGTTATTTTCTAGTACATTTTTTTATTTTTTTTCACATGTTGAGTTTCCAAAATGAAGTTTTTGTTGGCAAGAAAAATGAGTTATGGACATCCTATAATGTTATTATCCATCCTTATTAATATGATTTTTCTGGTAAAATATTGTAAGTAACAAATAAAAAGCCTTAATAATGTTTGAATATCATGTCTCTATATTCGAAAAAATATAAGGCTTCTTTATAAAATATTACACCCCCACGCAAAAAAAGTTTGTTCAAAGACAACATAGAAGACTTTAATCCCTTGACTTGACTCCTTACTTATTGGTGACACTTAAACTTTAATATGTGAATATCCTACCAAAAATTCATAGAAGTAATACCGTGGTTCATTATATATTATACCACACATATGTACAAAAACTAACATTGTTCATTTTAATTAATAAATAGCTTTAATTTAATATAGGAATATCATAATTGAGTACAAACAATTTCATGACTCAACAAAAACTATATCAAGATATAATACCAACTACATCTACAAAAATATTGTTAGATATTAAAAAGAAGTACCACGTACAATTTAAAATGGGAATACAGATACTAAGTACGAAGAATATTTTGGCTTAATACAAACTATATTTGTATTATTTTTATCCAGTATCAAACCTATGTAGAAAAATATTATCATTTGTTACACATAACTGGCACCTACATATTTGAAAGGGAGTATAATGACTAAGTAGAAAGAATATCATGCCTCGATACAAACTATTCCATGAATTATAATATTCAATACCATTACTATGTAAAAAAAACTACCATGAAACTCTAAAAATAAGTAACAACTTCAGTAAAAAAAAAAAAAGTAATACCATCTATGAGTGCAAAGAATATCTTGGCCCAATACAAACTCTCTATTTACCTAATGTCATGCATATGTACGAAAGATACCATCATTCATTATAGATAAGTAACAACTATACATTTAATGGGAATATAATGACTGAGTGAAAAATAAAAACTATACTAGAATTTAGTATATTCAATAATATTGCTATGTATAAAAATAAGTAAAAGTTTTAGTGAAAATAAGAAAATCCTCTATAAGTACAAAGAATACCCTGGATCAAAAAATTATATTAGTACTCTATTTATCCAATATCATAACTATTGACAAAGAATACTATCATTTATTACTTATAAGTAACAACTTCACATTTAAACAAGAATAAAATGAATTAATGAAAATAATATAATACCTAAATAAAAACTACATTATGACTTAATATATGTAATACCAGCGCTATGTATAAAAGATGTCATAACGCTTTAAAAATAAGTAACAAGTATAGTAAATAATAGGAGTACCATCTCCCAGTATAAGGAATGCTCCATTTCAATATAAGTTATATAAGTGCTTAGTTCATCCATGTCACACCCCCCACCTTAACAAGGTCCAAGGTGGATCACATAGTATTAACTCAACATTTGGGTGCTAAGTTAACCCTACAAGTGCATATTACATAGCCTTCATTAACAAGATATTTTAAGTACAAATAGGCATCCTATCATTCTTTCATTATAATAGTCTAAGTGTAATCCCATCATCATTCACTACTTAAGTTCAAATCCTACCTAGTAACCATATAATAATTACAGTTTGCAAGTTCACTACAAAACTAATGCAACCAAGGTCAATATTTTTTGGAATTTAACCAAGGTCAATATTGACATTCAATGATAAAATGTTCCAAATACATGAGATCAATTAGATAACTTTGTTCAACCTTGTCTAGACCTTACTCATGCTCATTGTTGTTGTTGCTAGCTAGTTGACTTAATAATTTTTTCCTTTTTCTGGGGGAGGGGAAAATCAATGAAAACTTGATTATTACACTATATAAGGGAAAAATATTTTTACTTATGAGTAGTCATGCATTAAAAAATTCATTTTTATTTTGAAAACTATTTTGTTTTATAAAAACAAGTAGTTAATTTACTACTTATGTTCTAACACAATCATGCCTACTAATGTATCAATAACACTCCAACATAAGCATTGCCTACATTAAGACACAAGGTCAATTGTCACATTTCATATCAAGGTTTAAGTAAGACATCCATTCTAGAATCAAGCATCATCATAGTCATTAAAGCATAAGTTCATTAATAAGCACAATCATCAACCACTTAACAATATATCGTTTCTTTAAATAAGCAATGCTACATCAAGCATAAAGCATCCAAGTAGTTTCATTACACATGCCTTTTATTAAGTTTTTATTCATTTCCATTAACTCTTTAACTTAGGGATCCTTATTTCATTGCCTAACTCTCCTCATTTAGTTATCTTGCCTAATACGCCTCACTTAAGTCTTTGTTTAAGGAAATTTTGCCTAATTCTTCTCACTTAGGTCTTTTGCCTAAGCCACCTCACTTAGATTTTTGCTTAAGAAAATTTGCTTAAGTCACCTTCCTTAGTTATTTTATTCATTTTATTTAATCAATTCATATGATCAATTTTTCATGGACAACATTTCACTTCACTGCACTTTTTCAAACAAACAACATAATTTTCACTATAGCAAAAAGTACAAGGCATATGTTATAGAATTTCACCGCATTTCATAATCAAGACTATATTCATGCATAATAACATTGATAACTTAAAAAATTTCTCATAAGCATTCACATATTTCACCATCCATTTCAAGATATAAAAAAAGACCTTTTCAAAGGACATTCACAATGAATCACAACAATCACAAAATTTATTCATAGAGTAACAAATTCCCATTAAGCATAACCTAAAAATCATTTGGATATAAACCACAAAATTTTTCACACTTATTACTCTCTCTCTCTTTCTCGCTCTCACACACACAAACACACACACACTTACAAATGCATATATAATTTTTATGTTGAAAATCTTCCCAAATTCAATTCTTACAGTCTCCAAAATTAACTCTCAACAACATAACACGTTGATGCCCTAATAACATGGTAAATCAGCTATATATCCCAGGCTATTATGAATTTATCCAAATCAAATCATAAAAAACTACCCAATTTATAAAACTAAAACTTTCATGTTTTAACCAACTTTTACATTAGTTTTCTATGCACTTAAATCATGAGTATAATCCCAGACTCAACTTTATTCTTGCTAGATTTACTAGTTTCAAAATTTTGACCATATCTCTTAGCCTATAAAAGTTGGGTACTTTCCCTTTTATGGGAATAAACTTCAACAAATTTTATGTTTTATGCTTGTAACTCTTAGCTCAAAATAATTAAAGTAAAATGGTTTAATCATTCACATCCAAAACAGAACAACTACACTTATTAACATATATTGCACAAACTAAACCATATTTCCTTAAACCCTTTTACAATCAATTAGAACACATATAGAAAGCATTGAAAGATCAGTATTTCTAGTAAAATTTTCTTTAAATTCATCACAAATTTTTTCAAGAGGAATTTAGGAACAGATTCAATCTCGGTCACTTATTGTTAGAAATCCAGTCTTCTTCTTCCTCCCTTCCTTTTTTTTCATCACTCTCCCTTCCTTTTCTTCTCCTCTAGGAATATCATCCCCTGATAGTTGTAGATTGCATCATGTTTTATGGGAAGCTTAGTTTATATTTAGTTGTTAATTTGATTTTTTATTGCGTGTTTAGTTTAGAATTATATTAGTTAGTAGATATTTGTTTTTAAGTGCTTTATGGGTTAGAGAATGCTTTTGAGCTTCAATTTTATATTTTTGAGGTGTCTTGATGTATTTATTAGTGTTTTAGGATAAAGAATGGAAAACGGAGAAGATTCGGAAAAGACCTAGGAGTTAAACCAAGGCTATGATCGTGATAAAAGGATGAAGGGAGTGCCACGATCGTGACAGAAGGCCAAAATCTTAGCCACGATCATGGCCTGCACATGGACAGATGTGGGGATGCATCCAGTTTTAAGTTTTAGAGGGACTTTTTAGATCTTTTAGACCCGGAAAGACCCCAAGGTTACCTTAATTGGAAGGATTACATAAAGGAAAGAGATGTAACCCTAAAGAGAGTGTCATTTCTGCCACTTTTGGAAAACCCTCAAAGAGAGAGAAAGAAGAGAGAGAATAAGAGAAAGAGGAGAAAGGAGTGGGTCTTCGTGGCCCTCCTGAGGCATCTAAATCCCCATTCTACTATATATTTCTTTCATCTTGTTGTTCTTTTCTTTAGATATGAAGATAAATATGAATATATGTATGAATTTGGGTTTGATTAAGATGTGAGCCACGATCATAGCTTGACTCGTGCAGATGAGCAGATGCTCATGAACTTCATATTTCAAGGAATTTTTGGACCTTTCAGACACTGGAAAAACTCTAGGGTTACCCTAAACACAAAAGAGTATAAAAAGAACATAAAGAGGTAGAGAAAAAGGGCAATTTTCAGGCAACAACCATTGAAACCCAAAAAGGAGAATATCGAGTGAGGGAAAGGAGAAGAAGGAAGAGGAAGATGAAGTTGACTCGATGTGCTTCCCAGATCAGGAAGTTTTCTAACGTTGTTGCCTTCCATCCTCTATTTCAAATTATATTTCCTTTTCGTTTCGATTTTATTTTTGTATAGAATTGAGATGGAAAGTATGATGATAAGATTTGGAATATTGATGATATTCTAAACTCTTCTTCGAGATTTTATTTTGATTTAGTGTTATCTTGATTTTGTGTTATTGAATTGGGTATTGTGATTTGTTACGTTTCTTGCATAATTTGGTAATAAACTGAGAGGCTGAACCGAATAAAAAATAATTGGATCAGATTAATAAGAGTTAAGCAATTCAATAGAGCCCGTAATGAATTAAATCGGTAATTGTGTGGAGAGAGATCAAGTGTAAGACCTGATAGTTTATCAGAGTACTTTAGATCTAATTAGGATCGTGAGTCTTTGTTAATTGAGAGATTACGAATTTCATAATCCAATTTGGGCTTATAAATTATGGTTTATTGGTTATAACTTGAGAGAGAGTAATCAGTCCTAGGATCATCTAGAACTAACACCCATTAACATATAATTGACTAGGTTAGCATTAATGATAGGTAAAATCTTCTTTCTCATAACATGGTTAATTTCTCTTGTTTGATTTCCATTGTATTTCTACATTGCTAAAATTAGATTTCTTTTGTGTTATTTTATGAATTACAACTCTTTCCAATCAATTTCTCAAATTTACTTTTCTTGTGAACTTTAATTCTGTTATTTCAATTTCCTTAGCCTTAGATAACATAGAATTAGCTTAGTCCCGCACCCCGTGGGATTGACACCTCTTATACTACAATCACAACCCATACGCTTATGGTATTTGAGAGCTTATAAATTTTAAAGCTCGACTGACACGATCAATATCCACAAAGTAGAGGAAAAAAAACTCATCTTTTTTAGAAGAAACAAGCATGAGTGCTAAATCCTTTACGTTAAATAGAAAAAAGTATTAATCATAATTAGAATATTTAATTTTAATAAAATCAAATATCTTGTATTTGATCCCTAAAGTTTCTAAAACTTCACAATTAAGTCCAACTTAATTTAAGTTTATTTTTCTCTTTTTAAATTCTTTTTATTTGTGATCTATTAGATTCATAATATGTTGGCAATGATTATAAATTATAACTATAAGTCATAATTAGAATTAGATAAATTAAAATTCATTTAATTCATCTTTAATTCTTTAATTTATATTTATTTTTAATTCTTCAATTGAATAATTTATAATCATAAATCAAGATTGAGGTCTAGCAACATGTCTTAACCACTAAAATATAAAGAATGTCAAAATGGTTTGACTTAACATTTCTATACATGGTTATGATGTACAATTTAATCATTTTGTCATCTAATGTTCCAATTACATTAGAGTATGGTTACAGTTTCTACTCAATTAAATCCAATCATGTTTGTTGTTGCCAATTAGTAATTGATTTATAATTGATATTTAAAAATACCTTTTCAAATGTCAATTAACTATAGCTAGAGAATTCCTTAAATCATTGCTAATAAAAAATAGTGGAACATTCTCTGTAAATACTTTAGAGTGACAAATCATTTATTAACTTACTCATCTATCTCTATATAGGTCATATTTTATTAAAGTACTACTGACTGAGATACCCTAATTAGAATAGGTCACATCAAAACAAAATAATTCCCATATGAGAAACTCCAGTAATCTTAAGTATAAGGAATAATAAGAAATATTCCATTTAGGATCCTCATAATCAAGTTAGTTCAATGAACTTATTCTTTAGCAAGCACCCATACATTTGCTTAAGTATCTCCATAATTTAATTATAAAATAAATTACTTTCTTTATAAGAAAGAAATATAATGTGTACTAGTTTTACCATTTCATTAATATCCCATCTTGTTCTAAAGCTAATCGTTTATTATCTAATATCATATCCATTCATATGTTGATCACATCTCTTTTGAGATAATGGCTTAATAAGAGAATCTATAAGATTCTCTTTAATGAGAACTCGCTTTAAAGATATGTCTTTCTACTCTACTATATCCCTGATCAAGTGAAACTTCCTGAGTAGATGGTCAGATAGTTGATGAGACCTAGCTTTCTTTACATATGCCATGGTGCCATTACTACCTCTAACAATGAATTGTATTGTGCCTCATTTATATAATCTATAATGGCTAGTTATTTGGAACTCTTCCAACTTACCACATAACCATTTAGAGTGAAGATGTACCTTAACTATGATCTACTATGATTAGGATCTAACTGAAACTAGCATTTGAATACATTTGAATTCTCAATTCAGCTCCTCTATAAACTAATAAAACATGTTTAGTCCTTTTTAAGCATTATAAAATGTTTTTCGCAGTTGTCCAATGATCGTCACTAAGATTATCTTGAAACTTGCTCCTTATGCTCAAAGTATAAGAAACATATGGTCTAGTATAAAGCATCATATACATGATTGATCCAATTGTCGAAGTATATAGAACAAAATCTATTTTTATCTCTCTCTTTGTATGTCTTAGGAAACATACTTTATAAGAGAGAAATCTCATGCAACATGGGAAAAAATCCCCTTTAAGAATTCTCTACGCTAAACCTCTTTAACACTTTGTCTATGCACGTGGATTGGGATAAGTTAAGCAACTTCTTTGATCTATCTCTATAGATCTTTATTCCTATAATATAGGCTGCTTCTCCCATATCCTTTATGGAGAAGTTCTTGGATAGCCAAATCTTTACAGATTGGAGCATTGGTATATCAATTACAATAGCAATATATCATCCATATATAGCACTAAAAATACGACTACTCCTACTAACCTTCTTATAAACATATGATTCTTCCATATTTCTTATAAAATCAATTTTTATTGTGTCATTAAAATGGATATTTCAACTCTGTAACTCTTTTTTAAGTTTATAAATAGAATTTTGCAACTTACATACTTGATTAGAAAAACTCTTAGATTTAAACTCTCTAGGTTGTGTCATATATATATATATATATATCCTTAAGTAAATTCTCATTGAGAAATTTTATTTTGACATCTATCTGCTAGATTTAGTGATCATGGGTAAGTATCTATAGTCAATAAGATCCTTATGTATTTAAGCATATCTACTAGTTTAAGGGTTTCTTATTTGTAACCTTTAGCCTCTAGCCTTGCTTTTTACATATGTACATTACCATCATTGTTAGTTTTTCTCTTAAAAAACCACTTACTCTAATAGGTATAACACCATTAGGATGATCCACCAAGTCTATACTTGGTTAGTGTCTATGGATTTCATTTCAAATCTCATAGCTTCATGCCATTTTAAATAATTAATGTTTAACATTGTTTCTTTAAAAGTAGTAAGCGCATCATTTATGAGCGATACATTATCCTTCCCCTTTTCAATATATAAATATAATCTAGTGAGGGGATAATGTATCTTACAAGTGCATCATGGACTACATGTCACTTGAACCCTTAGTTGCACACCATATGTATCAATTTAAGGTTCCTTGTTCCATCTGGATATAAATTTATGGTTCTTAAACTTCTTTAAGTTGTTCCTCACTCCCACCACTTTCTTTGAGAATAAATTATCTTTTTAATAATGTAGCATATTTTGAGATAAACACCTTTTGTTTAAGAGGATGGTAAAATTGAGATCTAAATTCTCTTTAAAACATATCACAAATTTGTATTTATTTAATTTAGATTAGAGATTATCAGATGTTGGACGCTTCATTTAATCATTACATTCCTATATCTTTTGGTATCATAACTTTGTTCGATTATGAGTCTATACTCATATGATATCTTGTCAATCAATTTAGATAGAATTATATTTAGAAGATAGGTAGCAGTTTCAAGAGCATATCCCCGAAAGGAGATAGGAAAAATTGCATGACTCATCATAGAATGTTCCATATCTAATAAACTACAATTTCTACTCTTAGACACTCTATTATGTTGTGGAGTTCTAGGAGGAGTCCATTATAAGAGAATCTCATTCTGTTTCAAGTAACCAAGAAACTCATAGTCCAAGTATTCATCACCTCGATCAGATCTAAGTGTCTTAATACTCTTACCAATTTATTTCTCAACCTCAAGCCAAAATTCTTTAAACTTTCCAAATGATTCAAAATTTTGTTTCATTAATTATATATAACCATATCTAGAATAATAATCTATTAATATAATGAAATATGAGTATCTACCTCTAGTGTGAGTAGACATAGGGCTATTAACATTTGAATGTATAAGATCCATTAACTCACTAGCAGACTCTCCCTTTCCACTAAAGGTTAGTTTGGTCATCTTTCAAAAAAAAAAGAATCATAAGTTTCATATGATTTATAATTAAAAGGATCCAAATATCCTTCCTTATGTAACTTTATGATTTTTTTTGGGAATGACACAACCTATGATGTCATACGTAAAATGGATTTGATCACTTAATTTTCTTTTCTTGCTATTTATGTTAATGATTGGCCTTTCAAGATATAATTCATACTAACCATTTTTAAGTAATCCATATTGATAATAAATATGTCTTTATAAAAAAAGTCTTATTCTTAATAATAAAGACAAATGCATTCAAATTTAAATAAGAAATGGAAACGTTTCTAGTAATAATTGGAACATAATAACAATTATCTAGTTCTAGTTCAAGGCTAGAAGGTAAAGTTATAATACAAGTTCTTACGACTAATGCAGTGACTCTTGCTCTATTGTCAACTTGTACGTCTACTTCGCCTTTCATCAACAATCTACTCTTTGTTAACATCTGCATGTTATTAGAAATATGAGAACCACATTTAGTATCTAATACCAAAAAATGTGAAATAGAAGTACAAAGATTAATCTTAATCATAAATATACTTAAAGAAGTAATTTTCTTATGCTTCTTATCTTTCAGGGTAACAAGAAAAACTTTATTAAGTCCCTCTTTTAGTGTCTATTGTCTCTACAATGTAAATATGCTCCCTTATCAATGTCCTTTTTCTTAACCCCATCTTTTGCTACTTTAGCATAAACAATCTTTTTTTATTCTTATTCTTTTTCAAGCTCTTTCCATTGCTCCTGGAAGAATCTCTAAAAATAATAGAATTTGATTCCTTCTTAAGGCATCCCTCTTCATTCATAAGCATATCCAACAGTTCATGCAATGAAACATCCTTTTGAGTCATATAAAAGTTTATAATGAACTGTGAAAAGCTCAAAGTAAAAGGCTAAAGCAACAAATAAATGCTTAACCCATAGTTTATGATGTAACCAAATTGGCTTAATTTTTCAATATAGCCAATCATCTTCAATAGATGTAACTCAATTAAAGGTCCTTTTGCCATCTTGCATTTATATATTGCTTTGAAAGTCTCATAACTTTCCACCTTATTTTGTGCACAAACAATTCCTTGATGCATAATTATAGTTGGAGCATCCATGTTTTCACGATGCTTATGAAGCTCAAGAGATAAGCTAGCTAATTTCACATATTTAGCTTGTTCAACATCAATATGATGTTGATATGGCTCTTAAATGTCATTAGATGCATTTGTACTAGGCTCTAGTGGAATTGGAGTGTTTGTTAAGAATATATAATTTCTTTTCTGGCCTAAAAATAGTTATTAAGCTTCGAAATCAATCAATAAAAATGGATCCAACAAGCTTATTAGCATCCAAGATGCTTGTTAGGGACAAATCAGTACTCATCTCATTTTGACAAGCAAAATATATAAAAAAACAACTATTCATTTATGCCATAAAATCAACTAAAATAATGACTTTAATAAATATTTGGTTACTTTCATTGTTTTATTCAAAATGATAGCCCTTAATATTAAATGCAGAAATTATCAAATAATTTTCCAACGGATAGGATCCCATTTAGACCTAGTAAACATTGAGTTTGCTCAATAAACCAACTAAATTTAAATTAGATAGAAAACAACTTTTATCAATCGCATCTTATGCGATTCTTAGATTCGTTAGATGATAACTCTTTGTTAAAATATATCCTATATATTTTATTCCTAACCCTACCTCTAAATTCATATGATTATAAGTTTGCTCATCAAAATCATACAAATGTAGTTAAGTAGAACCCATTAATTTAAGATAAAATATATTTGGGTTAAAGTGATCTTAAATTTGCTCAACAAGCCTTATAATAAGTAGAATTTTGGTTTTATTTTTAAATAATAAAAGACAAGTATCATGGTCTTAATGTGTAATTAATATTTAATTAAGGAATTTATAATTTCAAATTTTAAGGTCTCATAAAAATAATTTAATTTCATTATATTAATAATTTCTAACATCATCAAAATTATGAAAGAAATCCTTTAAAATATTTTCTTGATTTTAATTTTTGATTTGATAACTAATTTAATTTAATAATTCAACTCTTTGAAAAATTAAACTAAATTCTAAATTATTTTTTAAAAATAAAAATAATCTTTTGAAAACAATTTTTAAACATTTAAATGCTTTTAAATTTTCATTAAGACTTTAAACCAATTTAATCTCAATTAAATCAATTTAATTAAAAAGGAAGGCTTAAAACCTATAAAATTAACATAAAAATTAAATTAGGGATTGTTCGACGCGTACTCTTTTCCGCCTCAGTCAACTCCGGCATTGACTGGGGCATTTAGCACAAGCGCCATTAGCGTCCATCCACAGATGTTGATTCCCTATGGACACACGCCCCATCATTTTGGACTTTTTGAGTTTTTCTGGCGTTTCCTCACCGCCACCTCCTCCTACTACTTCGTGCCACTTGCGTTTGCTGCTCCCCGTCCCCACTTTGCACCTCCGGATGTTGCTGCCCTTCACCAGTACTGGCGATAATCATCATCAGTTCATTGAAAATCCAGCGCAGGAGCCGCCAACTTTGTCCCAATCAAAAACAATAAACTCATTTCAATCCCATTGCATAACCATCACATACACAGAACACCAAAATGCAAAATCTGATTAGAACAAAAAACTAGGGGCATGCATAATTGTTATCTAAAACACAATAAACTAAATTGGCAGGCGATGAAATATAAGTAACAATTTCCAGAAACAAAAAAGTGTGGGAGGTATCTTCTGGCGTTCTCGAAACTAAGCTGGGGGACGTGCGATTTTGTGTTTTCTAGTACCAAATCAAGCAAGCAAAAACAAATCTAGAATGGGAGCATGAACACAACACAAATCTAGAATGGGAGCATGCGATTTAGTTTCAACACAAATTAAACAGACACGTACGGCAGGCGTGGTTTTCTAGAGAACAGAAAACATGGATAATTGGTTTTAATTTTCAATAAATTAAAACAAACCCTAATTGATAGTTTTAGGTTAAACAATTGAAGGAGATTTTGATATCATTGTTGAGAAAGTAGTTATGATCAAATCACGAGCATAGCAGAAAATTAAAATTTTATGCCTTCTTGATTGGATCTTAATAATTTAATAACTTGAAAAATATGAATTATAAAAATAATTGAATTGTACCTAATTTGAATTCCTATCGAAAGTCTTTTAAAGGAGTCAACCACGAGTAGTCCAAGTATCTATGCTTTAACGATATCTACATAATAGAGAGTAACATGTCATGACCACTCAAATATTATGAATGTTAAAGTAATTTATCTCAACCTATCAATGCATGATTATAATGTATATTTTAATTTTTTTGTCAACCAATTTTCTCATAGAGTATAGATACAATGTCTATTTTTTAAAATAAAATAATGTTTATTTTTGGTAGTTAGTAATTTATTTATATTGATATTTGAAAATACATTTTCTAATATCGATTTATTCTGACTAGAGAATTTCTTAAATCATTACTAATTAAGAAAAATAGAACATTATCTCTAATTACTTTAGTGTGGCGAATCATTTTATTGGCTTACCAACTGTGTTTGTATGGTTCATACTATTTTTAAGTACTACCGATTGAGTTACTACAATTAGAATATCATAAATAGCACTAAAACATAATAATCCTCATACAAGATATTTTGGTAATTACAAATCTAAGGATCAATTATGCAGCCATTATAATAAGAAAATCCACATATATAAAAGTAATATTATGTTTGGGATCTTCATTATCGGGTTAATTCGGTGTACTTATTCACTAATAAGCATGCACATATTTGTTTAAACATCTTCACACTTTTATTTATGAAATAAATTATATAAACTATGAATAATTTATGAATAATACATAAATGAAAACTAATATTATAATTATGATCTCATCGTAATTTTAATTGCACATTAATTATTTTAAGAAGTTTATCTTTAGCATTAAAACATCAAATATAATTAATAAAAAATATAAAGATAAAAATATCTTTATTAATTAAAATAATAATATTATTCATAAAATTGCAATCAATCGGAACAGCATAAACTAAAGTAACAATTAATGAGCAAATAAATGTTAGAAATGGGTCACTCTTTACATGGAGGGACGCCATATTTGAATCAAATATTGCAGCATCGATTTCGGTGTCGTATTATTTGAAAGAAATATAAGAAGATAGCTGCCCGGTGGAGTGCCTATATAAGGCACTCTCTGCTTCAGAAAAACATACAGAAAATCAGAGAAAGAAAACCAGAGCAAATCAAATGCTCTGAAGTTAGAAAACATATTCCTAAAGGATTGGTGAGTGACAAAATAATGAGGTTAGTATTTTTAGGTTGGGAAACACCTTGTGAGCCACTATTTTGGTTTTATTTCTGTACACCTATTATTTGTAATAGTAGAAGACATATTTTGAGTTTTGTCTGTGGATGTTGCCCAAAGTTAAGGGTGAATCACGTTAAATATTCTATGTCCATTTTGTTCATTTTATTTTTCTTTTTCACAAAATACACCCATTGCACCCAACAAGTGGTATCAGAGATGTGTTTTCATTGAAGGTATTTTTTAAAAAGAAGTACGTCATCAGGAAGATAAAATTACAACGAATTTTTTGGCGTTATCCGTTCAAAAAGTTTATGTAAAACAGCAAAGGTGATGAACAGTACTTTTACGTTGTTTTAATAAATTTACAAGGTGATGGACTGTGCATCAATAGTAACTGGGTCCTGCGGCACTATTTGCGGTACTATTCACAAGTTGCTATTTACCGGGTCCTGCGATACTATTCAAGTGGGGTTCGACGATATTATTCCGATGAGTACTATTCACAAATTATTATTTACCGGATCCCGCAGTTCCTATTTCAATAGGGTCCGATGACACTATTCCGGTCTCGTGACGAAAATTTTAGAAAATATCTTTTTTGCTAAATTTTGACGTCTTGGTTCCATATTTGAGGTCGATTTTCTCAAATTTGGCTTAATTTGACAAATGGAGGTAAAGATGAGCAAAATGATCAATTTAAATGGTATTAACTACCGCATATAGCGAGCCAAGATGAAAGATCTATTGATGATTACAAAGATGCATTTGTTGGTATTTTCGATAACTTAACCAGAGGAGATGTCCAACGAAGATTGGGAGTTTGAGCATGAACGAGCATGTGTTTATATTCAACAGTTTGTCGATGATAATGTGTACAATCACATTTGTAACGAGACTCATGCAAGAACGTTGTGGAATAA
>JANVCQ010000007.1:7411097-7432670 GCA_025531925.1 Erythroxylum plowmanianum
CATGTATGGATTGGCATGATGATTTGGATATATTGCTTCCGCTGCAAATATGATTTCTAAAAAGTTTTGAAATCTACTGGTTCTCCAAATATAGCATGCTTTCGTTTTCCGATCCAACAATAGTTTGATATGTGTTTAGCTATTAATTAAATCATTTAGTATGTGTTTAGTTAGAATTATGTTAGTTTGTTAATTATTTGTGTTTAAATTGTTTTATGGGTTGGTATAAGTCTTTGAGCTTAAATATTATATTTTTGAGGTACCTTGATGTGTTGCTAATATTTCAAGGTCAACATCGAAGAGCATAGAAGTTTTAAAGACACTCAGGTAGAAACAACGACCCACGATCGTGGCACAATAGGCCATGATCATGAAAGAAGCACTAGAGTTAGCCCACAATCGTGGCCTACATGCGATGATCATGACAGAAGGCTTAAAAGTAGTCCACGATTATGGCCTGCATCGAGCAAATGCGCAAATGTTTACAAACTTCATGTTTCGAGGAATTTTTTAGCCTTTCAGACCCTGAAAAAACCCTAGGTTACCCAAAACATAAAAGACTATTTAAAGAATAAAAAAAGAGAAGAAAAGGAGCTTTAGCATCAACCACACTTTTGCGAGAAACCCCTAGAGAGGATTGTTAAAAGATTGACAAAGAGAAGAAGGAAAAGAGAAGTGGAGAAGAAGTCGACATTGACGTACTTCTTGGATTTGGAGTTTCCCAACATCGTTGCCTCCAATCTCCATCCAAGATCGTATTTCTTGTTATTTTCCATTTTGTTATTGTATAAAATTGGGAATAGCAATTTGATGATAAGATTTGTGAATGTTAAGATGTTCTATACTCACCTGAGGGTTTTTTAATCTTTGATTTAATAAAATCTTATTCTTTTATGTTTATTGGATTTATTGTGATTAGTTTATGTGATTGCAAAATTCGGTAATAGGATGAGAGGGTGAATTAGATGAAAAATTACTAAATTGAGCTAACGTGAGTTAGGTGATTTAATAAGAACGAGAAATTAATCAAATTGGTGATTATGTGAAGAACGATCTCATATAGGTTCCTGATAGTTTATTAGACATCATTAGATATAATTAGGTTTTTAGATAGATTGTTAATTTAGAGATTGCAATTTTTCATAATCTGATTAGGGTTTATAATTTAGGTTAATGGTTATAACTCGAGAGAGAATAATCAACCATAGGATCGTCTAAAACTAATAATTCGATAATTCATAATCAATTATGTTAGCGTTAAAGATAGGTAAAATTTTCCCTTTTTCTCAATTGATAGTAGGTTGATTATTGAGTGTGGGTTGCAACTTCTAATTTGTTAATATCTTCATAATTGATCTTGGAATTGAGTTGCGTGATTGAATTAAATTCTTACCTTAGTTTTGTTACATTTCGAATTATTACAAATTATTTTGGCCTTAGATTTTAGGATTAGATTATCCCACCTCGTGGGATCGACACCTTAGGTACTACGTGAATAACCCACACGCATACAGATTATCGATGTTATTAATTAGAACTTACACACATCGAAAAACCACGATCAAGTTTTTGGCACTGTTGCTATAAGCGATTAGTTTAGTTCATTAGTCTAAGGCTTTTTCACTATCTTTTGTTTTTTAAAAAAATAGAGAAAGAAGTCTGGGATGTAAAGTAGAGACACAACATGACATAAAAGAGAGCAATATGAGGCTATCGCACTTAAGAATGGGGGAGAGCCAGAAGGACCAATGGAAAACTAAATTGAACCTCACCTTATTGAAAACTAAGAGACGAAGAAAGAGATTGAAGAAAAGAATGCCAACCCTCCCTATTATTCCCTAGATCTTGGTATACCATGCTTGAACATCGAAAAAACTGGGGTAGATGTCTATTAAGAGAACCTCATCATTTGGATTAGTGATGACCAAGTGACATTCAACATGACTGATGTATTAAAGAATTCAGAGGAGGGTGACTCATTCAAAAAATTTGATGTGCTCAAATCTTTTAGGAATGAGAGGACAAAGAATTGATAACAACGGACATCAAGTTTAAAGAAGCTATGGAAGTCTCTATTCAAGAAGCTAAAAAAGAAGAGGAGATAAAGGCAAACGAGGAAGATCCAAGAAGAGAATAACTCACCCTCTTACCGAGCAAACTACTGGATTCTATGGAAGATTTAGGGAGTTTTGTTATTCCTTTTTTATTTCATAGTAAGCTCGAAAAAAGGACATTACTGAGCTTAATTGGTTTTCATAATTTTATCAATATTGTCCTTCTGATCACTTTTCAATTTGTGGCTTACTTACAGGCTACAAAACAAATGTTAAACAAAGAGGGTGGAAGCAAGCTGCTTATAATTGATCCCAGCTGGGCTTCCAAGGATGCAAGATTAAGCTAATGACCCTAAATTAGCATGTTTAGTAGTTAGATTTAAATTGTTGTGTAGTTAGGTTTGTTTTAAATTCTAAAATAAGTTTTGAATGATTTGGAGTGGTTTGGATTGTTAATTCTTTTACTTTCTTGAATCACTTATAAAATAAGGAAACACTCTCGATGTCAAGTAGATTTGGTCTCAACACTATCGCCATCACCATAAACAGTTTCATGTTCTCACCCTTTTCTTTTCATTTTTGTTAGTATTTTCTTCTTATGTTTTTTGTATATTGTGTTTATTACCCCTGGTGTTTTTATGTACCCTTCTCACATTGAGGACTATGTGTTGTTTAAGTGTGGGGAGGGTTGTGTGTTTTTATCTTGAGTGTGAATTTTGCATATTATATTATAGTTTATTTAGGTTGCATGATGTGAATTTTGTAAATGTGTCAACGACTAGGACTTAATGGGATAAATTTAGCCTTAAACATAGCCTTTTAGGTTGCAAAGATTTATTAGCGTGTGAAATTATTGAACTAAGTTACTTATGACTAAATATGTTAGTTAATTAGACTATGAAGTTAGTCCTTTCACCTTAGGAATTTGCCATACTAATTTATAATTTTAGGCCAAAGAAATAAGTTGCATTATTAGTACATTTTCATGAGAATGATTAGCTAAAGCAATAAAGTAGGCCAAATTTGTGTTAAAAAATTGTATAATTTTAACTAAAATAACTATTTCACTGACCTTCGAGTTATAAATAGAGCTAGTAGCTAGTTGAGAATGTGATGTAGCTGAGTATCTGAATCGACACGCATCACAAATGTGTACCTTCATGTAAAAAAGTTATAATGACATTCCAGCCAAGCATCTTAATATCAACATGACTTAGTTGAGTAACCGAATTAAAATTCATCACAAATGTTTGCCTCCGTGTAAAAAGACTAGGTTCATATCCTTAAAGAAAAATTAATAAAAAATGTTTTCAAATAAAAACCTACCAAACTTGTTAATAGTGTTGGCCTCGAATTTTTTTAGTGCATTAAGCATGGTTTAAATTAATTATGAGGTTTTGATGGATTAAATTTTTTTTGAGTTAATTAACATGTCAATGTTAGTAGGATTTTGTTTCATGGGTTAATTGAATTAAAAGTGGTAAGAATGCATAAAGGCCAAAGTTGGCAAGTCACTTAAGTTTAAAAAGACATAAGGCATAAATGAAGGGCAAAATGGACTTTTTACACTCATTAAGGATAAAATGGAAAAAAAAGAGTGGTCTTACTCTTGAGAAGGAAGAAAAACGAAAATAGAGAAGGAAGAAGAGAATTAACGAAATAAAGAGAGAAAGAAGAGAGGTTTCGGTGGTTGAGAGAAAAGAAGAAAGTTAAGCTAGGGTTTCATCATTTCTTAGTTTTTAAGAGAGATTTTGGGGTTGTGCAAGAAGGGAAAAAGAAAGAGGAAGATAAGAGCCTCCAATTGGGCCAATAATCTCATTATTTGGTGAAGATTCAACATAAGTTTAATTTTAATCCTTTGGATTTGTGGAAGGGTTTTGGTTCATGAAGCTTAGGAAATGAATGGATTTTAGTATTCTAGGATCAATTTTAGTGAATGTACCTTGTGGGTTCTCAAATGGAAATTCCTATTGAATTGGGATGTCTACCAATGTTGAAGGAAATCAAGAGAGGCAACAGGAGCAAGAAGAGAGGCATCTTTGAGCAATTGTTAAGCAAGGAATTCAAGGTGGGTTACATTTTTATAATTGAGTAAATAAGTCATTAATGTTTCTTTCAAGAAATAGAAATAAATGTTTTCAACTACTTTATAAATGTGCAATTATTTTTCTTTAAATGCTTTGAGAAAGTGCTACATGTTTGTATATGAATTGTGTTATTGATTTATGAAATGAACGATGGAAATGATTTTGAAAGAATATGATAATGATTTTTGAAAAGATATTATGGTTATGAAATCAAGTTTCAAAAAAGTACCATTTTAGGCAACAAATTTACAAGTTGTTAAATGCATGATTATGTGGGTTTGTGGTGTTCCCCTAAGTTATGTCAAGTGCACTTCGACTAAAGACTTATACTTCCTGTCCACTAGTGGCATGAAGCTCCTTCATGGACTCTCCTAAGTTCACGGCTACACAAGACCATTAAGTGGGATTGCAATAGTACGTTTTGTTCAAGGCTACACAAGACCATTATGTGGAAATGTGTAGTATATTCTATTTTGGACCCACCGAAACTATTTTGATGTGCCTATGTGTTGACAAATTTGCTGAATGTATGAATTATGTTGCTTATGAATTGTTTGATGAATGAGAATTTGGAAAATATGTGCTTTATGATTCAATGTGAATTTTTACAATGGAAATAAATATTTCAATGGTTTTGCTTCTTATCGATAATAAAACTATTACCCACGAGCTTTAAGGTTACCCCCTCCCATTCTGTCCCATCTTTAGGTGAGGAGCAAGAGATCAAGTGATCAAGAGTCGAGGCATCACTCCAAAGTTGCATCTTTTGTAATTTAAGCTAGATTTTGTAAACACGAGGCTTTAGTCGCATTTCAAGTCTTCCTAGTTGAAGTGTATTTTGTATTTTTGGTTCATGAACTCAACTGATGTATTGTGGCTTGAAATGCCATTAAAGCTTTGTAAAACTTTTATCTTTTGATGTTAATGAAATATATTTTGTTTTGCCCATGACTTTCTAAGTTTGTACATTGCATTCTCAAGTCTTTCATAAGGGTAAAATGTGTGTTCTGATTTTAGGGAAAATTTTATATCAATCTAGGATAAATTAGACAAAGTTGTCTTCTTGAAAGTTGTATCTTATCTTTCTAACTTTCCAATGATATATAGTATGAAATTTTTGAACATTGGATTTGAAAGTTATGATCATTTGAAGTTAGTGATGTCGCATAGGATATATATACGAGACAGTTTTGGTCGCACTCATGCCACTATTCCTCGTGATCACACCATTCCTCACAATCGCACTTTGATTCCTCGCGATTGCACCTTTATCCTCGCGATCACACCTACCTTCCTCGTGAGCACACCTTCATCCTCGCGATCGCACCTTTGTTCCTCACAGTCGCACCCGAAGGGTTTTCCAGCTTTGAACATGTTTGACTCTTTTGGCCATAACTTTGTCATCCGACCTCCAAATGAAGGGATTTTTAAACCAATAGATTCCTAACACATTTATCTACCTCTCCATAAAAATTGGTAGTCTTAGGCTTTGATTTTAAAAATATTGACGGACAGAAAGTGAGGGAATCAGTTGGAATAGCGTGAATTGGTTATTTTACTAAACATACTTCGGTATTTTAATCATATCTTGAGCTATAAAGCTTAGAATGAGATGATTCTTATTACAAATTAAACTAGGGACATAGAGCTATGATTGATTTGAAGAAGTCTTTTTGAATTTCCTCTGCCTGACTAGTGTGGGCTTCAGAATCAAGGCCCAACACTTTTGGTATGAGAGCAAGAAAATGAACTATTGATGGTTAAGGAGATTACATTGAAATAACCCTACAAGGTGATATGCTCACATTTTATGACTCTGGAGTTGGACTCTGAAAATGGGGTCCGACATCTTATGGTATCAAAGCTGCAATTTCCATTGAAATAACCCTACAAGGAACCACGCTCATGTTTTATGAATCAGGAGTTGGACTCTAGAATCAGGGTCCAACAAGTTGCTTGATTTTTTCATGAAAACCTACTGAGGAATAGCTACACTTTTTTTTAATTGAATGATTATCAATGTGTGTGTGTGTGTAAATGATAGGGGTGAATAGACTTAACATTAAATTTTTTATCAGTTTGTATATTTTTAGTATAAAGTTCTTAAATGCAGATTTCGCTTGTTAATAAGTTAGAACAACTTGAAGGAATATGTTTATAGTTGAATTTTTTTCGCTCAGTTGAAGCCATTGTATCATTATTGCATATATGTGTTTTGTGTTTTTTTGATTTGTTTGAATGTTTTTGTTTACTTGAGGACAAGCAAACATTTAAATGTTGGGATGTTGATAAGCGTAAATTGCATCATGATTTAGGGCATAGTTTGATTTATGTTTAGTTATTAATTCAATCATTTAGTATATGTTTAGGTTAGAATTGTGTTAGTTTGTCAATTATTTCTGTTTAAAGTGTGTTATGGGTTAGTACAAGTCTTTCAGCTTAAATATTATGTTTTTAAGGTACCTTGATGTGTTTGTTAGTATTTCAGGGTCAACATCGAAGAACGGAGAAGTTTCAGAGACATTCAGGTCGAAACAACGACCCATGATTGTGATACAATAGGCCATGATTGTGACAGAAGCACCATAGTTGGCCCACGATCGTGATAGAAGGCTTAGAGGCCACAGTCATGGCCTACGTCAGGCAGATGTGCAAACACTTACAAACTTCACATTTCAAGGGATTTTTTGGACCTTTTGGACCAAAAAAAAATCCTAAGGTTACCTCAAACATAAAAGACTATTTAAAGACCAACAAAAGAGAAGAAAAAGGTCTTTGGCTTCAGCCATACTTTTGAGAGAAAACCCTAGAGAGGATTGTTGAAAGATTGAGAAAGAGAAGAAGGAAGAGAGAAGTGGAGAAGAAGCCGACATCGACATACTTCCTAGATTTGGAGTTTCCCGACATCGCTACCTCCCTCTCTATCCAAGATCGTATTTCTTGTTATTTTCCATTTTATTATTGTATACAATTAGGAATAGTAGTTTGATGATAGGATTTGTGAATGTTGAGATGTTCTATACTCACCTTTGGGTTTTTAATCTTTGATTTAATAAAATCTAATTGTTTTATGTTTATTAGATTTGTTATGATTAATTTCTATTATTTCATAATTCGGTAATAGAATGAGAGGGTGAATTGAATGAAAAATAATTAAATTGGACTAACGAGAGTTAGATGATTTAATAAGAACAAGAAATTAATCAAATCGGTAATTGTGTGAAGATAGATCTCATATAGGTTCTTGATAGTTTAGTAGACAACCTCATATCTAATTAGGGTTTTGGATAGATTGTTAATTGAGAAATTGCAATTTTCCAAAATCTGATTAGGGTTTATAATTTAGGTTAATGGTTATAACTTGAGAGAGAATAATCAACCCTAGGATCGTCTAGGACCAATAATCCGATAATTCATAATCGATTAGGTTAGCGTTAAAAATAGGTAAAAATTTCCCTTTCTCTTAATTGATAGTTCCTTTAAGTTGATTCTTAAGTGTGGGTTGTAATTGCTACTTTGTTAATATCTTCGTAATTGATTCTTGGAATTGAAATTTGTGATTAAATTAAATTCTTTCCTTTGTTTTGTTACATTTTAAACTACTACAAATTATTTTGGCCTTAGATTTTAGGATTAGATTATCCATACTCATGGGATCGACACCTTAGATACTGAGCGAATGACCTATACGCTTGCGGATTATCGAGATTATTAATTAAAACTTACACACATAAGAAAACCACGATCAAGAATAATCAACCCTATGATTATCTAGGATCATTAATCCGATAATTCATAATCGATTTGGTTAGTGTTAAAGATAGGTAAAAATTCTGCTTTCTCTCAATTAATAGTTCCTTTAGGTTGATTCTTGAGTGTGGGTTGCAACTACTACTTTTTTAATATTTTCGTAATTGATTCTTGGAATTGAGTTGCGTGATTGCATTAAATTCTTGACTTAGTTTTGTTACATTTTGAATTATTGTGAATTGTTTTAGCCTTAAATGTTAGGATTAGATTATCCCTCCTCGTGGGATCGACACCTTAGATACTACGCAAACGACCTATACGCTTGCGGATTATCGAGGTTATTAATTAGAACTTACATACATTGGAAAACCACAATCAATTATTTTGGAAGGACTACTCTTTATAGTTGCAATGTATTGTCATCAATGATTTTTATAAGTGATTCCTTTTAATTAATTATGTTTCATGTGGTTTATGGTGTGAGAGCTTGAGTTGAGCTATGAAACATAATTGTTGCATTCATTATAGCTAATGGTACCTAATTTTGAATGAATGTTTACTTTTGTGCTAGATGTTGCATTGAGTGCTACTTTTACTTCACTAGCTTGATAGCCTTTATGCTACATTACTCAAAATACATCTCACCTTACCTTTGCCCACATTACAAGTTTAGAAAAGTATTTTGATTCATGATTATGCATGTGATTTTTAGTGGTAGAGAAATGAAATGATATGCAAAGTTGCGAAATGTCATAATCATGAATGATGTTTGGGTGTATCCATGGATATATCTTAGCTCAATTTCTGAAGGTGATGATTGTTGGTTAATCATGGGTGGAAGTGTTGAACTATGATTTTTGAAAGTTATTCATCTTTGTTTATGATTATCTATTCTTGGGAAATATAGAGAATGAGTAAGTGTTTTAATTTTGTGACTTTGATTTTGATGATTTGCTTGAGGACAGTCAAAAGCTAAGTATGAGGGAACTAAATTGATATGTGCTTAATTGATTATACATATAGTTGATAACACTTAATAATTGATGATATGAAATGCTTAATACATTCACTTTAGTTTATATTTAGTTTTGGGTATAATTCGAAAGCAAAAGAGCTAAAGTAAGTCAAAAACACAATACTTGAGTCGTTTCTTGAAGGTTCACAATCATTTGTCTTCATAGAGCAAGAATGAGAAGGATTAGAGCAAGAGGAGATAATAAAACGCATGAAGATGATGAGTATATGTTGAAAACATCAAGATGAAGAGTGCTGGAAATGACTCCCAGTCATGACATAAAATTCATAGGCATGAGCATGTTAGTCACACCCATGCAAGTCATGGGTGTGACACCAGCATGCATGCCCATGACTCACATGCACGCCCGTGACACTATAAAGCACGCCTGTGAAATGCTGCCAACTCACTCCAAAACCTGGTTTTGAGTATAAATACATCGTTTTTTTATGCCAAAAATGTTATAAAAAGTTAAAGGAAACATTTGGGGGTTTAAGGAGAAGAATGAGAGGCAAAACTAGATGCTGCTGGAGAGCCAAAGAGAAGACTGAGAGTTAAGCTTCCTGACCTAATTCGGAGGTGATATCGATATCCAAGAACCCAATTAAGCATTTTTTCATTGTTTTTATTGTTATTTCTCTCTTAGGGATTGATTATGTTATCCTATGCTAATAGATTTGGGTTTTCATGTATGAATAATCTTTATTCTCATTCTTGTTAGATTGTTTATGTGTGAACCCGTTACTAAAATTTTGAACACAACCAATAATTGTTGTGTTTGGATATTGCTATAATCTTCAATATAATTAGTAATTGTTTTGTTGAGATTCATTTGCAGTAACTAATGGTTTCAAATCATTAAGCATACAATACTTTTGTTGTGCTTCCAATTGCTGTTGAATCATTAGGGATAACATAATCTATATTAATTGACCCGAGCTTGCGTGGTTGTTGCCTTAATTAATATATTTTCCTAATTCATAATACAACTGTCTAATTAAATCTGAAGATCTTATCCTAGATTGTTCGATGGCTATGTTTAATTAATAAGCATCTCTTAATTAAATAAGACCTAAGGGAAAACCAGGATTAATAGAGCTTATAGAAAACTGGGATTAATAGAGCTTATCATTAACCTACGATTAATAATTGCTAGGAGAGTTATGAGAATAACAATTCAATGAAGTATATTTGATTGTGTGTAGATCGAAATTGAACCAATGACCGGGTCCCTAATGCATTCATTGTAGGCTAAAATTGAACCAATAATCGGGTCCCTAACGCATTCATCACTTTTCATCATTTTTAAATGTTTTCTTTAATTTGTTTTAATTAGTTTAGCTTCATTTTATTTTATATTTGAACTCAAACCAACCTCCCCTTCCCATAACCTAAACACTAATTCTTTTCAATACGAAAGTTAACCAAACACTGTCTATAGGATCGACCTAGACTCACCATTGCTATAGTTATAGGTTTAGTTATTTTGAGTAGTGTTAAACATGCTACATCATGTTTTCGTACTCTTTTTAAAACCAAACTATGTCATGCCACAAGACCTCTTAACTTGGTGAATTGAAGAGGTTTATGCAAGATCTTACTAAAAATCTCTTAGTAAGATGTCTAGTCCAAATAGGACTGTATGTGGGGAAGAGATGAAAGATAATATTTAGAATCCTTGTTAGGCATATCAATTAATCATTTAGGATAGCTACACCAACCTTAGAAGCCTTTGGGAGGGCATGCTAGAAGGAGTTAAAATTTGGTAGTATTTAGAATCCTTGTTAGGCATATCAATTGATCATTTAGGATAGCTACACCAACCTTAGAAGCCTTTGGGAGGGCATGCTAGAAGGATTTAAAATTTGGTAAGAGATGAATGGGTCCTTACATGGGCTAATTATCAAACCAGAAATTGGTTTGTTCCCGGTTACTTATTATGTGTTTGATTTCCGTCCTTCTTCTCTTAGGCTCAAAATATACTTTGTCGCTAAAGAGGAGTTGGAGAGAGGCTTTGTATACACCCTATATCTTTTTTTGCCATTAGTGCCTTATTTATAGCTCTCTGAAATTTTAGTCCAAACCCTCCCTACCTTTTTGGTGTACAACTTAAGGCAATTTGACTCTAGGAAAAGCCTTCAAGCTAGCTAATTCACTCTATAGAAAGTTCCTGAATACCCTCTTTATGTATTTTATGATTATGATAGGGACAGTAACATTAGAGCTCCTACCAACATGCATTCCATTGAGAATAGGCTGGATTAACTGAATTCTAACCACATGGGAAAGTTTTCTAGTAATTTCAACTCGAGATTCTTCTTGTGATTGAATCAGAAAGTGGTTTACAATCTTAGTAGGAGAATCTTAAGGATGAGATAGGCAGTCCCATACAATACAAAATCGATCTGAGGAGACTAAAATAGCAGGAATCCATTAAATTTTCGATTTGAAGAGGCAATACCGATAGAGAATAAAGAAATTAGAGTAAGAAACCTTGAGAGGTAGAAAACAATTTTCTTTTATCTTTTTTCTTTACTCGATTGTTGACACTTTTTTTATTATTCACGAGGTATTTTAAGAGAGTTTTAATTATAGGAAGACATTTTTAAATTATCTACATTCAGACTAATCTTCGCTGAAGTCAAATAAGTTCCTTATGGAAGATAAAATTCTAACCCAAATTTTAATTTAACTTACTTACATGTCTTTATTTTGGTGCCAGACAAGATTTGTACGTTCACTTCGTGAAAATTCTGTATGTACTTCTTAAGGTCACTTGGAAATAAATATAATTTAATTTGAAAATTGGAAGGCGTCCGAAGAAACAACAAAGGTGAAGAAAGCAAAACGGTAAACGATTCAGAAGTCGGAAATTGATGCAGAAAAAAGTCACCAATTCCAATTAAAAATGTAGTTTGATCCGTAAAGAGGCCTTGAATTCAAGTGTAACGTACTAGTGACCTTTGATTGTGGACCTGCCATAGGTTTTCAAGCTTATTCTTAATCCTTCTGAATCTTCATCAACCGAGCACTTGGAGCTGGCAGGGTTTTTCTCAAAAATCTCTGCTCTTTATCCTCAATCTTCGCCGAAATCCTTAGCGCTGGCAAAATTATACTGGAAACTGCCTCTTTTTCACTCTAAAGTTCCTTTGCCATTCACTTTTGTCCGCCAAAATAACGCAAGGCCAAAGTTCTTTTCAACAATCCCATTATCATGGGCAGAAGGTGACGACGAACAAGAACAATACCAAGAACGATCCAAAAATGTAAAAACAAACCTTGAGGGATTTGTTTCCCTCTCAGACCACCCAAACCCCGAAGTCTCCTGTTTTTATCAAAAGGGTTTCTCGCAAATCACCAAAGAAGTCACTGGGAAAGCCTTGCATGCCCTTTGCATCAAGGGTTTAATAAAGCTAAATGTGTTCTACATCAACACTTTAATTAGCATGTACTCAAAGTTTGACCAACCTTACGATGCTCTCTACGTGTTTGACAAAATGGATGAAAGAAATGAGGCTTCTTGGAGTAATATGATGTCTGGGCTTGTTCGTGTTGGTTTGTATCATGAGTCGGTTGGTTTGTTTAACGAAATGCGGGGATTTGGCATCAGTCCTACTGGCTTTGCGGTTGCTAGTTTGATTACTGCTTGTGAACGGTCAAAGTTTATGGTCTCTGAAGGGACTCAGGTTCATAATTTTATTGTTAAATCTGGTCTCTTGTGTGATGTGTTTGTGGGCACTTCACTTCTGCATTTTTATGGGAGTTATGGGTCAGTATACAATGCTAATAAAATCTTTGAGGAGATGCCTCAGAAGAATGTTGTTTCGTGGACTGCATTAATGATTGCATGTTTACATCAAGGAGATCCAGTTGACGTAATGAGGATATTCAACCGTATGAAATGTGAAGGAGTCAGTTGCAACGCTAATACATTTGCAACTGTTTTTTGTTCTTGTGGGCTATTTGAGGTCGAATCAATGGGCCATCAAGCGCTTGCTCAAGTCCTTAAGTGTGGTTTGGAAACTAATGTTTCTGTCGCTAACTCTCTCATATCGATGTTTGGAAGTGTTGGTAGCTTGAGAGATGCTTGCTCTGTTTTTAATGGCATGAAAGAACGTGACACCATCTCATGGAACTCAATAATATCTGCACTTGTACATGATGGTCATTGTGAAGAATCCCTCAGATGTTTTCATTTGATGCGTCATGTTCATAACGAAATAGATGGTACTACACTTTCAACTCTATTATCAGGTTCTGGAACTATTAGTAATCTAAAGTGGGGCAGAGGAATTCACTGTCTTGTTGTAAAACTTGGATATGATTTAGATATTTGTGTGTGCAATACTCTTATATGCATGTATTCAGATGCTGGAAAGTCTGAAGATGCAGAATCAGTATTCCAGGTTATGGGGGATAGGGATCTGATTTCATGGAATTCAATGATAGCCTGCTATGCTCAAGATGAAAAGTGCGTAGATGCCCTAAAAGTATTTTTCAAAATTTTTTATTCAAGAAAAAATCCAAACTTTGTGACTTTTACAAGTGCAATATCTGCTTGTTTAGGCCCTGAATTTGCTACCGAAGGAAGAAGCATTCACGCATTTGTAATTCTTAAAGGCCAACATGACAATCTGATTGTTGGAAATGCATTGATTACGATGTATGCAAAATGTGGGATGATGGTTGAAGCGCAAAAAGTATTTGAGTCAATGACAAAACAAAATGAAGTAACATGGAATGCACTGATTGGTGGTTATGCAGATAACAATGAACAGGAGGATGCAGTTAAAGCCTTTAAATTGATGAGAATAGAAGGTGTAACTGTTGACTACATCACACTTGCCCATGTAGTTGGTGCATGCAAGTGTCCGAATGCTCTGATGAAGCTTGGGATGCCCCTTCATGCTTATGTAGTCCTGACAGGATTTGAATCAGACATGTATGTTCACAATTCACTTATCAAAATGTATGCTAACTGTGGCAGTCTTAATAATAGTAGATGCATCTTTAATGAGGTAACTAATAGGACTCCTATTACATGGAATACAATTATAGCTGCCAATGCTCAGCATGGCCATGAAGAGGAGGCTTTGAAACTTCTCCTGGAGATGAGACATGGAGGAGTAGACTTGGACCAGTATAGCATATCTGAATGCCTTGGTGCTACAGCTAAGTTGGCAATATTGGAGGAAGGCCAGCAACTTCATAGCCTAGCAGTGAAGCTTGGTTTAGACTCTAACCATTTTGTTAGAAATGCCACAATGGACATGTATGGGAAATGCGGAGAAATAGATGATGTCTTGAGAATCATTCCTGATTCAATCGAAAGATCAAGATTATCATGGAACATATTAATATCTTCTTATGCTAGACTTGGTTATTTTGAAAAGGCTAAAGAAACTTTTCAGGACATGCTAGAACTAGGAGTGAAACCAGACCATGTTACCTTTGTCTCTTTGCTTTCTGCATGTAGTCATGGTGGTTTAGTGGAGGAAGGTTTGGCATACTTTCATTCAATGATGAAGGAATTTGGTGTTGCTGCTGGAATAGAGCACTGTGTGTGCATTGTTGATCTTCTCGGGCGATCTGGAAAATTTCGAGAGGCTGAATCTTTTATCCAAAAAATGCCAGTTCCACCAACTGACCTTGTTTGGCGGAGTTTACTTGCTGCATGTAAAACCCACAAAAATCATGATCTTGGTAGAAAAGCTGCTGAAAATCTATTCAAAATTGACTCCTTAGATGATTCTGCTTATGTTCTTTACTCAAATGTATGTGCCACCACTGGGAGATGGGAAGATGTAGAGACTGTCAGGAGGCAAATGGAATCAAATAACATTAAAAAAAAACCTGCAAGCAGTTGGGTCAAGTTGAAGGATAATTTGAGTTCATTTGGAATAGGTGACCGATCCCACCCACAGACCAGTGAGATATACTCAAAGCTGGCAGAGCTGAAAAAGATGATTAAAGAGGCTGGTTATGTCCCTGATACAAGCTATGCTCTGCATGATACTGACGAAGAACAAAAAGAGCAAAACCTTTGGACCCATAGTGAGAGACTTGCCCTTGCATTTGGTTTGATCAATACTCCAGAAAGAGCAACCATAAAAGTTTTCAAGAATCTGCGTGTTTGTGGCGATTGTCATTCTGTTTACAAGTTAGTTTGTGGGATCCTTCAGCGTCAAATCATCTTAAGGGACCCTTATCGATTTCACCATTTTAATGGTGGTAAGTGTTCTTGCAATGACTATTGGTGATAAAGCTATCTGTCTGGCTTATATCACAGGTATTACTCTCTCTCCCTCTCTGACACGCCCACTCCACCACCCACACAACTTCTTTAACACACAAGAGTTATTAAATAGTTGGAATTATGTTCCTTTTAATTAGGTTTACGATTATTTGAATTCAAATTGGCCATAGAAAATTTGCATTGTGGTTTTCAGATCAAAACAGCTAGTAATGAATGGAATTCTTGGAACATGTTGTAATTTTTCTAGATTCCAGGAAAGCACTATTGGCAATGTTTCTTTTGGAATTTAATGATTTTGTTTGTGCCTTTTCATCTTTATGCATGTTTAAATGGTACAAGATCTGCCAATGGCGAAGAATAGAAGGGGAATAAGAGCTGCTGAAGAGAACAGGGGCCTCCAGGAGGGTGAGCTTGCAGTAGATGCCAGGTGAACAAGCGATAGATGGAACAGAAGCACATGGTTTAGGTCAAACAAATGAAAGGAGAGACTTTCGGTTTGAAATCTAACTTCAATAGAAGTAAGGAATACAGATTGAGTTCATCAAGATCGAAAGTTGACTATGATATCATATGAAAGTAGAAGTAAAAGAGGGAGAAAAAGAATAGAATGTACACAAGAGGTTTATCATTGTTCGCTATTAATGCCATGTCTACAGAAACAAAGTCATTAGGGCTACATTTTTGTTAGAAGACTGGTGTATCTGTTACATAATACATGAGTCTCTATTTAGAAGGAGTATACATATTTCATAGTAACTATATAAATTGTCATATTGACAAAGATCTTTGACGTTATCTTTAATGGTGAAGTTGTACCAAATTATACTCCCACTTAGCTCCTAGTTACATGTCATTTTGGAGGTAAAAGTAACTGAATATGAAGGTTAAATGCTCACATACAGTAATTTCATTTATGTACATGTATAAATTTTGACTAATGTTCTTTACTTTAATTGTATTTCAGTGCAATTGGCTGCTCATGTTGATACTATTTTTCTGCTATTAGTCACTATTTGATTTCTGGCTACTGCTTCCCTAATGTTTAGCTCTTTCTTCTTTTGGATATTACTGGTGCTGCTCCACTGCAAATGCTACTAGCTTTTTGAATTGTTACTGTTTTAACTTGCCTCTTTAATATTGTTGTAGCAGGTCATATGACTGAGTAAACTCCTTTTGCTTGCGGTATAATTCAGATGCCAGCTTCAATGTCAAAAGTCTGACAAGGTTTACTGTGCTAAGAATATCTGGGGGCTAAAAGTGACGAAATTGCTGACGAATGATCTAATGGTGATCGATGAGGATAACCTTAAGCTTATGAGGCTACTAGGAGGTTTAAGTTGATTATCAATTTAGAACTCTGTATTTGTAGTTGTTCAAGAAACTGCTGATCCTAACTTGCCTAGGCGTACAATCAAGGTAAACAAATTTTGAATCCTGAAAGCAAACCTCAAATACTTTTTAGTGTATTAACTGATGCAAAAATTTGTGAAGGATTATTGATCTTATTTATCTTAAACATTTCCATATTTAACTATGTCGCAGTTTCTATCACTAATTAGATTTTTAGCCTCAAGTTGTCCTGATTATGTGATCAAACTCCATACATTTTGTCCTCGTTATAGACTTTCAGGTTCTATGTTTAAACTCTTTACATCGTAAATATCACATCTATGTTTGCTATTTTGTTTTTGCAGGGACAGGCATCATCTATTCTAAATAGTTGTGTTAGATTGACATTGTTGTAGAAGAATTTGACATGGATACAAGAAATAAAGCAAGTAGAAGATAAAAATGGGAAGTGGCGCTAAACTAGAGGGAGCCAAAAGAAGTGTTGTTGTAATAATCTATATGGTTCCAAAACGATTAGAAAGATTTGCATGTGACTTTTAACCTCTTGGTACATCTCCTTTTCATTTTTCCATTGCAGATGCAGGCATTACTTACTGGATTCGAACTATGAAATATAGAAACAAAGCCTAGTTGAAAGTTAAAGTATCACTTTCACTTGGTGCATGCTAGTAAAATGGAAAACAGCAGTACTTGATATTTCTAAAAGTCTAGTTAAATTAGGTTATACTCGTCTCTTCTTTTTGTTTTTGCTTTTTTTTTTCATTTTGTTGATAATTAACTATGCTGGGAATTATATCTTTGGTCTAAGATGCTTTTATGTTGATGATTTCAAAGTTCTAATATTTCATCTTGTGAACATTATAATCTTCCTTTTTACATAAAAAATGTTATGTAAGAATATCTTGTCTTGTAGAAAATACGAAAACTTTGATTCCAAGATTTCTCAACCTTAAGAACTCGAGCAAGAGAACTTGGAGTTAAGTTCTGGAGGACTCCACTCCTTTCCTGAAGCAATAGTATTGTCCAACCAAACTTGCTCAAGGTAAGATTGTAATGGTGCCATCAATTCATGTCTTGAAGGAAGGAACATCCAAATGGGATATAACTGTACTTGGTTTCTTCTTAGGCAAAGGACCTTCATTTTTAATTAACATTAATGGAAACAAAATGGATTAAGAGAAGTACTTGCTAATGTAGACAATTTCTTCATATTTAGATTTGAGATTGCTTCTTAAGCTCAAAGATATAAATTCTTGCAATTTTTAAAGTTTGTTCCTTTTTTTTTAGAATAAGCATTTTTTTTCCTAATATTTTGGTCATATCATTTGACCTGTTTTCAAGAACTTGTCGAATTTGTCCCCAACAAAAAACAGAAACACGTAGAGGAAAAGGACTCTTGATACTTCCTTGATTTAAAACATATGCAAGTTAAAATTTTGCCTTGACAAGATATGCCTTATTTGCAAGATGGAAGACCTGTAGATAGTGATCCATCTTGATTCTATATTGTTTTGTTAACTGAAGCAGGCCTTTGGCAGCTCAACTCTAAGCAACTATTCTTACAAAAGTGAAAGCTTGGGTACAATTATACAATCTCTTTGGATAATATCTATAATATTCTTATAGAATATTGGACTATCAATGGATTTAACTATTTGGCAAGTTTTGTTAGCAAACCATTATGCCTTAATGAAGCTACTGCAAGTATAAAGAGGGTGAGTTGTTCTAAACTCTATGGACTCATTAACCTTCAACAATTACTTCCTGATGAGATTCCTCTTTTAATGTTGGATGAGAATAATATGTTTGAGAATGTGATGTCAATAACCTACTCTAGGAGACCGGAAATGAATCACTAGAAGGGAACATGGAAGCCAATAGCAAGAAAAGTCCTAACTGGGGAATATAACGAGTTTATGCAAAAAGATTCAAAGGAGATGGAACATAGTAAGGAGAATTGATCAACTCTACAAAGGATCAAGCTTCTATTGTAAGAGGGCATTTAGAGGGCATTCCTAGTGGCTTCCAATTGGATCAAGGCGAAGCAAATATGCAAAGTATGGAAAGACATAATATGGCACTCCTATATAAATTTACATTAACTGAAGAGAAACAATTGGATACTTAACTAATGATAGGTCATAGTATTACTGGCAAAGTGTATTTTGAGTCTTCAAATTTTTGGAATATTGCTAGAAGAAAACTCAAGAAGAAGCAGAATATCTTATCATCTCCTTCTTGATGTCTCATCTATCATGGAATGTTATAGGGCTTAAGAACCGATCAGGCAACGATTCTTGCTATATTATCTTCATATTGCTAAATCATGGTTATTTGGTTTGATGGAAACTAAGCTAACTGAGACTAAATATAGGAATCTTATCTTTTTTTTGAATTGTTAGCAAGTTATTAGCAATAACCAATCCTATAGTTATGGTAGACTAATTGTCACATATGATCTAAATAGATTAAAATACTACATACCATCATAGATACATATATCTGTGAAGATGAATTCCCAAGGTTACATTTATCTATGCCCTTAATCATTGCCTTTATGAGAATTTCTTTACATAATAAAGTAAAGGATATTAGCTTTACTATTAATCCCCCTTAGTTCATCCTTGGTGATTTCAATAGGAAGATTTACCCCTCACAAGCTAAAGGAACTAGTAGCCTGGTGGGGTTGCCAAAATCCTCAAAATTCTAATTCTCTAACTTCTTGAAATAATCATGGAATCAAGTCAAATCCCAAAAGAACTAAACATTAGTCTCTTAATTTCAACTAATAAAATAAAGTGGGGGTTTTCCATTAACTAACTAATTAACAAGAAATTAAAATAAATCAACTTAATATAAAAGCACAAAATTCAACAGTACTTAACTTCAATTCAAGGGAAATATCTCATCTAATTATAACACTGATCATTGGTCTAAAGAATAATTGTCACAATTCAAGTAGTTGATTCGAAACATATTAGGATAGTCATAATAAGTCTCAAATTTTCCTAAATTAATTAGTTCCCTAGCATCTAAACCAAAACTTACCATTAATTAACTGAGTATGATAGCATTCCATATCAATTAAATGATAGCAATAAGTTTAGTAAAAAAGACTAAACCCAAGATTAAATAATCAAGATAATTATAACTATTCAATTTAGTTTTCTTGGTTCTCATAAGTTAAATATGCAAATTCATTAACAACATATTTATTTTTCTAAAAAATTCATAAATAACCTATTTACTACTTTCACTAATCTTTTATGACAATTACATATCACTAAATTTATGGATAGTTATAGAACATTAAATTAATTTTTCAGATTAATTAACATTAATTATTCATCAAATATAAGAACACAAAACAAGAAATACTTGAATTAAAATATGAATATAAGTTTAGAACAAAACCTCACAAGGTTACAACTAGAGTTTTAAATCCCCTTGAATCAACACAATTGAGTTTAGTCATACATGATTTTTGTTGTGAGCATATGAAATAAGTTATACTATGATTTCGGTGGACATGAAGGTAACATATGACACATAATTTAATTGTATCTTTTATTTCTCAATCTATGACATCCTTTGGCTATTCGAACATGCTTATGATGGGTACTTGTGGTATGTTTTGTGGTAAATTGATTTTGTGTAGTTGGATTCATCATAGGCTTTCCTTTTATTGCAATCCTAGAAGTATCTTGAGAATGTCCCATAATAATGACAAGTATAAACATAAAACTACTTTGAAAAAGAATGAAAACAACCAAAAAATAATTAAAATTAAAATGAAAGTAAGGCAATTAAAAGTAAGTAATAAAATAAATAGAATCGTAAAATAATACTAATAGGTGTTGGTGGTGGGTCTAATGTTGCTTGGACCTTTTTTGCTAGAGTTGAGTGATGCACGTGTGCTATTGAAGTTCTACCTAGTTGCATTTGTTATTGGCTGAAGTTGAGCTAACGTTTGGAGGAGCTACATGGGTTGCGGCTAAGGCTACTTGATTTATGTTGGATGTTGCCTATTGAAAGAGAAACAACATATTATGGTTTTTTTTGTTCTTTTCTGTTTTGTTTTATTTTTAATTAATAATAAGAATAATTTATATATATATATATATATAATAATTTTATGTTTTTATTTTATTATTATTATTTTAAAAATAAATAACAAAATAAATACAGAAATTACAAGTTTCTTTAAAATCAATAGACTACTAACATGTATACAGCATACTCACACCTTATAAAGGTAAGTATTCTAGAATTTTAAGGGCTCCATTTCAGAAAGCTAAATCTCATAAGGCAAGCATAAGGCATGATCTGTCTTTACGAGATTTAGTTATCTCAAATTTTGAATCTTTGATCCTAACAACTAACACTACAAGAAAAATATAGATTAGCGATTGAAACTTAGCGACGGAAAATTTACTGTTAAAAATTAGCGACGGAAAGCATATTTCTGTCGCTAAAATTGAATGATTTAGCGACGACACTACTATTCGTCACTAAATTTGGAGGAAATTCGTCGCAGCAAAATTAACGACGGAAGTTTGCGAAGGAAAAATATGACCATCGGTAATCACTATAAGTTAACAACGAAAAATTACCGACGAAAAATATATCATTGGAAATTAGCTAAGGAAAGCATATTTCCGTCACTAAAATTGAGTAATTTAGCGACGGTACTAACACTCATCGCTAAATTTGAAGGAAATTTGTCGCGGCAAAATTAGCAACGAAAATTAGCGACGAAAAAATATCGTCGCTAAATATGGAGGAAATTTTTGACGGAATAAAAAATTTTGAGTTTACCTACGAAAAATTTCGTAGGTAAATTCTGTCGATAAATGAATTTAGCGACGAAAATTTTCGTTTCATCGGTAAAAAGGCAGGAATTATTGGCGGAATAAATTTTTTTTGAATTTATCTACGGAAATTTCCGTCGGTAATTCTGTCGAAAAATTCTTTTTAAATTCTGACATCTCCCTCCCACTTGTGTCTTCTTCTTCCTTTCTTCTTCTTCCTTCTTCCTGTGTCTCCTCTTCGGTTTTCTTG
>JANVCQ010000007.1:7444458-7478591 GCA_025531925.1 Erythroxylum plowmanianum
TCTCACATCCTAATTATACAGATTACATTTTCAAGGTAATTCAACATGCAATTAATAAGGGTATATCAAACATTTCAATAACTTTCTTAATAAATGTGCATATCTCTAAAACGACACTTATTTTGGATAGGAGGGAGTAGAAGGTAAGATCTAATACCATCATGTACCATTACATCTATTGCAACAAATGATTTTGTAACATCTATTGCAACAAATAATTTTATGTCAAATTAGATTATCTATTTTAAGTTATGTTGATTAAGTCACTTTAAAAAAAAACCTTTAAAGTTTGGGTGGGTACTTTTTTATCTATAAGATGTCTAAAAGATAATATATAAGCATTTATATTTTGTACAGAGACTAATGATCCATTAAATCTATCATAAAAGGTATGGTCTTAAAAATAAATAAAAATGCTTTAATATCATCATAATTTTTCTTTAATAACTTTGAAATTTACATAAAACCACATCTTATTAATAGAGAGATAAATTGAAAAATTAATATCTAAAAATTAATAAAATGATATTTATAATACGAAAGTTTTTATTTAAAAATATGTATTGTTAGATTATTTTTAAACTTCGATTAAAGTTTTAAGACTAGGTGATAGAAGTAAGGTGTTATGACTCTTCCCTAAGCTTGGCTCGAAAAGCACAGTTACATTGGTAATTGTACTTAGTGTCGTGTTTACGTCATAACTTTTTATGATAATTTATACCCACCGGGTTGGCTTGATGACAAGTACTGTAGCTATACACCTATTCGCATAAAGGCCTGTATGTTTCTGAAATCGGAATTCATAAAAACATGCAAATCTATCGATGTGAAGGAAGACAGATTAATATGAAAGAAATTAACATTAAAAAAGCGCAAGAAAACGATGTATAAACTCAGTTAAACAGTTTTGCATTAGCTCAACCAAAGAGGAGGAAATACTGACTAAAATAACCCGGACAGTACTTGGGTAACCAATTTAAGTTTACAGTTTGTCCGACTTAGTAGCAAAAAATCTAAAAAAAGATTTCGGCTTGCTACGGTATAGGAAGGAAATAAGCTATTCCACTTCAGCCAAGTAATCATCAACTTCAGCAGGCGTTAGAACCCTGTCAAAGGACAAAAGTACCATTAGCTATAATCTTTTTCCACATTATTTTCAGCTCACGACTATAACAGAAGAGATCAAGTAACCGTATCGATATGCCCTGAACATTTGGACCAGCAGAAAGAATACATATAATATGATTGACTAGGGATTCAACTCAAGCTCAGATTACAGGTGCATGAGGCCAAAATTACATATGTTGGGAACATTCCCTGCCCATTCTTCACCGGGAATAAAGGACCAGCAAAACAGAAAATGCTGGCAGTATTTATGGACAAGACCCTGAAGCAACTTTCACTCCAACCCAGTTGAGATAAGTTTAGCCATCTACAACTAGTTCAGTTTAGTCTGTAAGTATTTACAAACTCATGAGCCACATGTTCTACAAATTGCCCTTTAATCATTTTCGGCCGAAATTGTTCAATTGTTAATTGGACCAATAATAACAATGCAATCGTAGAGAAAAAGACCAGACCTATATAACTAATTTCATTCTAAAGCATGCTTTGTGTGGGAAAAGAAGACCACTTGCCTGAACTTTTTGTCAGCACCAATTATGCCAATCTCAATGTTCTTTCCTGAAATTTGTCCTTCAAACCTGCCCAAAAAAAATTTCTTATCTTAGTACAAAACTCAAATCTTAAAACAATTAGCAACCTGAATGGCACAAAAGTTGAACCAATAAAACAAAAATTCGTCCAAGAAAAAAATAGACTACAGAGACTGCATCCAATATGTCAAGAGGGGCTATAAAAATCGTAAAGAAATATGACTATGCCATCAATGACACCACTGAGTGAAGTTAAGTTCGTTAGTAAAGTGACAATGAAAAATGAGATATTAACTGCTTACCCCTCCTTCAGTGTCAATATGGCCGTGTGCACAGCATCATCAAGCTCCATATCATCCGTATACCTTGAAAAGAACCCAATCACCTTCCGTTATTAAAAGTGCAAATTTAGGCCAAGATTAACAGGACCAACAAAGAGTTAAAACTTGAGAATTTTTGAGAAAATGAGGCCCACAAATGCGTTCACGATTGGAAAAAAAAAAAGAACATGACTACATTTGCCATTACAGGTAAGCCAAATGCTCAAGGAGGTATGAGTACCTCCCCATACCAGGGTTTAATTTAAGTGTGTGGGGTGAGGGAGTTTATAAATATTTTCAACTTTTGGGGTATCCAACATAATATTAACATAATTGATGCACGCAAAAACAACAAGTAATAACTAAATTTACTTGCAGAAACATTGTTAGTAAGGGGGGGGGAAAATAACACTTCTTAAAGACAACCATTATTCTCGTTACGGTCCTTGAGAGGTCAAAAAGAAAGATGGATAGAGCATCAGAATCCCACATCAAACAAGAGGACAAGAATAAGGTAGGTTAACTATGAAGTTTGAATAAGTTAATGCAGAAAAACAGTAAGGCAATTTAGTATGTCATAATTACGGTGATGCTCCATCTGGACTTTCCAAATACATTTCCTACCATCACATATTCATAAGTAAACATCTGAAGTTGAAAAGGAAAAGTTGTACATTGAAATGAAATTGTGAAAGAAAACAGTTAAGAACATCTGAAGTTGAAAAGGAAAAGTTGTACATTGAAATGAAATTGTGAAAGAAAACAGTTAAGAATCCCCTATGGATCTTAAATTTTGCCGAAAAGCATACTGAAAAGCACTAATCTAAAGTCAGCTGCAGGGGCAACAAGTATGGTTGGATGGGATCTAATTAGGCTTACCTCTTCTCCAGGAAAGTCTTTGCATTCGAAACATTTTTCCCCATGGCTGACGCTTTCCATGAGAAATAAGAACCAGAAGGGTCCACCTGAAAAAAGCATTCAACATGGTGAAAAAGTTTTTATCATTTAAGGATTTAAAAACTTTAACAACAAAGAGCACAGAATGACATAAAACTCGGGGAATTGTAGTTTGCAGCCACTCTAAGCTACAACTATATATGAATACTTTAGAGAAAACTACTAATACAATCCCATTCTACAGCTGAAAAGCACAATGCAAAAATGCAAAAATGCAATTCCACTCAAAAGAATAGGTTTACTAGCTTGACAACTCCTCACAAAATTAATCAGAGACAAAATTTTATAGGATAATGAATAAAAGTTGAGAACTATCACCCGATGCATCATTTGAGAAAAAAATTGCCAAATAATTCAGTTTGAAGATGAAAATAGAAAGAATTGTGTTTCCACTATGCTTAGGAGAAAGTCAAACACAACACCAACAAATCAAATAGCAGCTTGATCTGATGAGGATACCTGATATAGTTGAGGACCTTTGTCATCAAATCCAGCAACCAATAGTGATACTCCAAAAGGCCTAACACCACTATCACAGAAAGGAAATCAATCAAAATTTAAAAGAAAAGCTTTGTTAATTATCCTCGAGAAAAATATATTCCATCAGCTCCATTGGGTCATCAAAGTCAGAAACCAAGAATTATAATCAAGTTTTCATGCAAATTGTTAAAAAACTGTTGGGGGACTAGAACAAGCAAAACAGTAATGGGAGCAAGGAAGGAAACATTTCCTTCTTGCATATTTCAAGTTCCCCTGTGACCACGAGTCTGAAATGGTCTGGTAAAAGGAGTTAGATTTCCCATGATTTTGGATATCATATCATCATAAACTACTTTGTTTTAATGAAATCGTGAACAGGATAAAATTGAAGTATAATACACTATCCTTTGATTTAAGAAGAATGAAATTCAATGGCAAATACCATACATAAATATCTATCCCATAAGATCGAGTAAAATAAGATCATGTGAAGAGCTATTACCCAGACTGAGTGAACTCTTGCATAACAGCAGCTATTTCTCTTACAAGCTGTGTAACAGGGATCGGTTCCTGTAGAAGTTCATCAAATCACATAGAAAAGCAGAGAGATTAATGTGAAGGCAAAAGAGCACAAGGGCTGCATAACTGTAATATTAATAGATAACAAACATGAGGTTAACAATGATGATGAGGTTATCCTTCAACCATGCAAATAAAAACCTCAGTCCAAAAACAGTAAAAGGCTGTCACCATAATGACAATAAAGTTCTGCCACTCATTCCAAGAAACTTGAATTCACCCTGTCTACATATTGTACCGTTGATCATTTTTCAACAATACCAAAAGCGATTATCAATTTGTACTGAAGAACCGTTGTCTTCCTCCCTTTTCAAATAATAAGTTGCAAAAATTAGTTATACTCTAGTTTAACAAATTGATCTATATAATAATTTAATGGATAAACCCTCAACATGAAACAACCAAGTCATAAAAGTTCACTGCAAAAAACAAGGTATAAAGTAGAGAAATTCCTAAATCCAGGAAGAAGATTGTCAGGCTAAAAAAATATTATGAAAGAAAAGGAAGTGGATAGTACCTTGTACAATCGATGGTATTGTTCGGCCTGTTTCCTGCTTTTTCTGACCAGAACTCGAAAATCAGGACCCATGCCACTGTTAAAATAAGCAAAAGAGTGAATTTAGATAATGAAAAAGAGAAAGTAAGGAAGAAGAATATAGGCACTGAAAGCCATACTTCACAAGATACCCTGGCCAACTTTTGCAGACCAATGCAACTATGCAATAAGAAAATGTCAAAAAAGGTCTAAAACAATTGATCTACTTCGGTAATCATCAAAGCAGGAGTAGAAAAGTTCTCCACCATAGTACTGAGATAAAATTTGCAAAAGCCTAAAATTTCAGCTAAAAGAGTTGGAGTAACTCTGTCCTTAATTTCATATCAGTCTTCAGAAGGAACAAGAAATGACCAAAAGACATCTACAGATTCTCTGTGGAGGGTAGCAAATCAAATTCAAACACAAACGTTCTCTTCAATTTGAAAGAACTAGGTTTCAGATCAAAATAACCTCTTTAGAAGCTAGCACCCTCTCATTATCATTCACAGCACATTATTAACAAAGACCCATGAGCCTACTTATAATTCTAACACATCATCAAAGCTCAAATCGGACGCTAATATAGATATCCCACTGCCACAAAACGGCATGATTTTGTTTCAGAAAACCCTAATTATCATCGTATAGCAAAAAAGAAAGTAACAGCATTCAGACGACCAGAATCGGGTATGGGCAATATCTATGAAAGAAGTGCATAACAAAACAAACCTGTAGACAACACCGATATTTGGAGTCAATAACTGAATCTTCTGAACCTGGAAAATATTGTCACACAAAAAGATGAGTTACAAAATAAAGTGAAAAGATTTCACATTCAATTTCATGAATAAAAAAAAGGAAAATATGGAAACGAACAGAGGTTTCGTCGACTAAAATCGAAGGCAACTTCTTCTCGGTAGCTATAACAACGCCATTAGCAGCTGCAAATACGGAAAAAAAAATTGTTAAGGTTACCAAAAACTCTAGCCACGTAATTTAGATTAGCAGTCGCACCTTTGATTCCCAAAGAAGTTTGTCCAGATCCGACGGCTGTCAAGGCATGTTCGATCTGAACAAGCTTCCCTGAAGGGCTGTGATTGCAGCGAATATGAATCAATATTTACAAATTTTGCTTGAACAAAAACCAGCAAGAAGAAAAGCAAGAGGATGACATATCTTACCTGAAAGTAGTAAGAGAAAAAGAGTACTGGCTATCACCCATTTCGTTACGATCTAGCTATGGAAAATTTTTCAGAGATCAAAAGTTGTGTGTTTCTTGCACTGGGGGACAGTGGTGAGGACTAAGTTTATTATGCAGAAAGAAACCCTGGACGATGTCGTGCTGCATAACTTAAATTCAATGGAACAGCTCAACGCCGTCGTATTCCGTCATTTATTTTTCTCTTTTTTTTTTTGTTTTTTGATTATGCTGGCAAAAAGTCTCATTTCTCTCCCAACATTTGACAAAAAAGTCCTACCCTTGTCATTATCTATCATAACAATTCACCCCTGATGTTTCTAAAATAAAACAATTTGCCTAAAAATATTCACTCTGTTTGGTTTTATTTCTATTTTTTTGGTTTTATTTCTATTTTTTTGTTGTAGCTTTTAGTTTTTGTTTTCAATCTTTAATTATGTTTTTCTTTCAACTAAAAATAAAATTTTGTTTGATTGTTAATATTAATGTAGTTATATTTTATCATTGATAATAAATTCATTTTAGATAAAACTTGAAGATAAAATGGAAATAAATACCCCCTATAACTATTAATTTTAGGTAATTTTAAAGAATTAACTTACTTATTATTTTAAAAATAAAAACACAAAAACTCCCTTAACTTTCCCCAACTTTCTTCATATCCCCAAATTTCATCAAATACCTATTTCCTAAACACTTTATTTATTATTCATATGTGATCTACAATTATTTCTTCATGTTTCTTCCTCTATCTTTGTTAAAGTCCACTATTCTTCTTGCTTCTTCATCCTCCGGTCGTGATATGTTCACTGTAATCCCTCAGTTCCTTTTATTTATATAGCATTTGTTGTTCTTGCCTATGAATCAAGCATTGTGTTTGACTTGTAAGTTATTGTCTAATAAAAAGTTAGAGGATGTTGATAGTATTCTCTAGTGTGGTCTAATAGGAGGGAGTTAGGTTTAGATGGGATGTTTGAGTAAATTTATCAATGTATTTACGTAATTGTTAGTAATAATTTTACTAGACTCTTCTGCTTGTTTTAACTTTGATAGAAGTATGTGAATCACATCATGCTAGTAGAATAAATAAAATGGAGTCATTAAGTATAATATGTATTTGAATTTAGTGTTTAGAGTCAACTGTAATTTGAAGTAGTAATTTTTATATACAATTCAGTGTTCTCCCAACTTTATCAAATGTATGTGCATTAATTCTTTACATGTCCTGTTATGTTTCTTGCTAGAATTAGATATATATTTCTTCGTGATTGATGGTTATTTAAATGTTATTAATTGATGATTATGTTTCTTGTGAGAATATAAGATTGTTGTTGCTTGGCTATGTCATGGCCTATACCAGATAAATAGAGCAATGGAAATTAGAGGCATTATTTTCAAGATCTTTAACAACAATTCTTTAGCTACCATTCAATGATTATATAGATTCAACGCTTGTTTAAGGACTTTAGAGAGTGAAAAAGAAAACTAGACATAAGTTTTATGGGTGTATAAAATATCAGGTTAGTAAAACTATTGTATTATGATACTCAGTATAGGAACATAAATAAACATATGCGTTAATGAATGTTTGCTTTGGTGATGATTACAAGATTGAAAGTTGTATGTTCTTTCATTGGCATGTTCATTGGCATGACGACTACTGCACATATAAGGTTGTCATGTTATCCACATATTGATGAATGATAATGCTAACTTAAAACAACAATTAGCATTTTACAAAGGGAAAATTGAAGATAAGATGAGTGAGGGAGTTGCTAGAAGAATAAATAAAGAGGAAAAAAAGGAATAAATTCACTTAGGACAAAAAGAAAAGCAAATGGAGTATGAATTAAAGCTTTTTATGAATGATAACAAGGAGCTGAAGAATATTTTTATGACATAAATCATTGTTTTTTCGATGTTGATATATATTATTGTTATATTTTCTTCACCATTGAAATCATGGGAGTTGTTTGACAAGTTGAGAATTTGAGAAATATGTGTTTTATGGATTAAATGCAAATGTGCTATAGCAATGAACATTTTCAATGGTTTTGCTTATTCTCTGTTATAAATTTGTTACCCACGATCTTTTAAGCTCACTCCCATTCTTTCCCGTCTCTAGGTGACGAGCAAGAGATCGAGTGACTGAGAGTCAAGACATCACTATGAAATCTACATATTCCTTTTAAAGCTAGTTTAGGCAAAAACACAAGACTTTAGTTACATTTTGAATATTTCGTGTTCATGTATCTTTTGTAATTTGGACTTTGACATAATGTTATACTATGGCTTGAAATGCCTATTAATGCCTTGTAAAACTCTTTCTTTCGCTGTTAACGAAATATATTTGTGTTTTAGCTCAAGAATTTCTAAGTTTTCGCATTGCATTCATTTGGCTTTCCAATGACATAATGTATGAAACTTTTGGGATATTAGAAGTTGTAGGTCGAGGGATGTTGAGAAATGTATGTATATATGTGTGTGTGTGTTTTTGCATTGTTTGATGTTGGGTTCTGGATTGAGGATTCAGGGGTTTCATCACGGCGAACCTTTCTCGAGAGCGATTCTCGCTTGTCCCTGGAAACTTTGCTGTAGCGAAGAGAGGGATTGGAATTAATCAGGAACTTTGCCGCGACGAAGTCTTGAACTTTCACCGCGGCATATTTTTCCCAAAGGGGCCTTATGAGTGCTCCCATCATTTCGCCGCGGTGAAACTCTCAGTTTGTCGTGGCGAACCCGCCCAGAGCCTGACATATAGCTCCCCCGCTCCACATTATGCAAGCTAATGTAACAAATGGATAAAAATGTTGTATTAGGTTTCTTTCTTAACAAGAGGCCTACTTTTCCTTTAATGCATCAATGTGACATAAAATATTGACATAAAAAGGACTTAATAAAGTATTGATTTATGAATAAGGACGCTTCATTGTCATATTCAATTAAGTTAAGGGCGTCAAAAAAGTCATGGAATGAGGGCATTTTTATATAAACAACATTCATATGTTTCTACAAAAAAGGAGACCTAATATAGATATGGATATAATGAGTTTGGAGCATATTGGAATAAAGTTTTATAATATTCCCTTAGAATATTGGTCAACATTAGGATTAAGTTACTTTGCTAGCTATATTGCAAGACCACTATGTCTTGATGAAACCATAATAAGGTTGAAAAGAATTGGGTATGTTAAAGTTTGTATGGAAGATAAAATAGACCAAGTTCTTCTTGACAAAGTCCCTATCTTAAAACTTAACTCAATGGATGAAATTATAGAAGCAAAAATCAATGTGACTTACTAATAGAAGATAGTATAGGAACAAAAAAAAAAGATGCAATGGAAGCTAACTAGAAAGAAATTCCATAAGGGTGATTATTAAGAACTTATGAATCAGGAAAAGGAAGGAACATAAGGAGATGCGGAAGCTAATTTACTTTATGTCAGTCCTCTAAATAACTCAAAAATTCAGAGGACATAAGTTGAACAACGAAAGGAACATTATTCCCCCAATTCTATAGGCAATAAGTCTATTTTGAAAGATAAGAAAGAGAAGCAATCTTCCCCAATAATAGGAAAATGTGCTTAAGAATAAGCGTAAGAACCCTTTTAGTAGTTAATAAACTAAGAAGCAATTATAAAATCAAATTCTAGAAGTCGTAAGGTCAACAATTGCTCAAAGGACAAATCAGAAGATAATATATTAGTGAATATTATTGTTAAATCAGGATTAACAAAGGATCCATAGTAAAAAAGGAAAATAATTTCACTCTAACCATTAAAAGAAGTTCTCTTAGGAATGTTAAAGCAAAGGCATTGGTTAATCGACCAAACCTTTCACAATATTAATAATTTAGAATATTAGAGGGCTTAGTGACCCTAAGAAAAAATAGTTCCATATGACTTCTTAACTAGCTAAAAGCCTATCATTTTAGGATTTTTGTGGGAAAAAAACTTAAACAAGAATCTTATAATAAGAAGTTATGGTTCTTGAAGCAAAGTTGGATAGTTATTGAAAATCACAATCATCACTTTAATGTTAGAATTCTAGTAGGTTATGACACATCAAAGGCTCTATTAATCACCCTACTATATTCCTCAGGGCAACACATCATTGTCAAGGTTAGAATTAATTTAGTCTATAAAAATTTTTACTACCACTTTCATATATGGTTCAAACCTGGAGCTTTAAAGAATAAAGTTATGGAACAGTCTAGCAGAAGAAGGGAATGGGATCATTGAGCCATGTCAACTAATAGGGGATTTCAATGCAACATTATACCCATCTAAAAATGAAGGGGAAAGATGTAATCCGATAAACTAAAATGGAGAATTTAGGGATTGTGTAAATAATCTTAATCTCATGGATTTGAACTGTGATGGGAATTATTTTCACTTTACTAAACAACCAGAGCAGGCCCTTATCAATTCCTTTATATACTGCTTTTAGGCAACCTCTAAGGAAGTATTGATAAGGGACTATAGAAGAACATCTACGGTTTTGAAGCTAATAAATGTGTGAAAAGGATTAAAGTTATAATAAAATAACTCAAATTACTAAAGATTATAAATATTAATGGAAATAGGCTTATTTAGAGCACCAGAGAAGCTCTTATACACATATAGGAGGATCTTGCCATTAAAACTAGTAATGCTTTAAAGAAGGAGTTAGGAAAACAAACACTCTCTTCCTATATGAGTGCACTTAACAATCAATACTTGCTTATTAAACAAATACCTAGAATAAAATGTTTAAAGGAGGGAGACATGAATAAAAAATTCCTTTTAAATTTCATCATTTCTAGAAAGACCCCTAATAGAATCTTTGTTATCCTAAGGTAGAATAGAGAATTTATCTTAAATAAAGATGAATTTCTTATCTCAGTTTATGGTTGCTCCCAAAGAACACTTAGTCTTTTAACACATGTTCTTTTATGCAAGTCCTTAAAAAGTCCATCAATCACACAATATGTAGGGACGAATTAGAAAAGGTTCTATCCTCTTTAGCTCTAATGATGTTAAAATGACACTCTTCTCATTGAACCCTCATAAAGCACTAAGTCTTGATGACTTCAATGGTTACTTTTTCCAAAAATTATGGCATCCCTTGAAGGAACAAATGACCGTGTGTTTATTGAAGTTTTTTAATAAAGCAACCATGTTGAAAGAACTAAATAGAACCTATGTCACTTTAGTACCAAAATTTCCTAACACAAGGAACCTAAGTGAATACAAGCTAATATACTATTATAACTTGATCTACAAGATCATCTCCAAGATGCAGCCAAAAGAGCTTTCCTTAGCAATTATTATAGAAAGAAGAGTCAAAAAATTTGGGCTATTAAAAATAACTTCCAAAAGGCATTTTGTTCAAGCAATTGTCCTTTATTCAATTCCCAATACGTTTTTAATTTATGCATAAAAGTACTTAATTTTTTTATAAGTCATAATATAAGCAAGGGGAACAATTTCCTATGTCATAGTAAGTGCAAGGAATTGAAGGTTGTAAGTTTGAATTTCTCTAATGATCTTCTTCTATTATATGGCACCCCTACTAGATCAATCGATATGTTAATGGATTCTCTTTAACATTTTAATACCCTTTCAATATTGATAATCAACAGGTATAAAAATCATTTATTTCTATTTGCTGGTGCTTTGGACCAAACAAAGACTTAAAGCATTTATACATGCCCAGGTATAAAAGAACAACCTCTGAAATACCTTGGTATCCTTATCACTACCAAAAGGCTAACTTATAGCAATTACATTTTGCTTTTTGAAGCTATTCACAAGAGAATAAATAGCTAGAAAAATAGATGGCTCGCCTTTTCAAGTAAGAGAATGGGCTTATGTAAGGAGGAAAATATAATATAAAATACTGTATGTTGCAATATATTTCTTCTATAACTATGCCTAATGATATATGTTCAAATGTTGATTCATTTGATATACTACACTTAGTGATTAGTGCCTTAGAAATGCTTAGGATACTCACTTTAACTCATATTTGATCTTAGGTACATTTTGGAAGTGAAGGAGTTAAAGTAACCTAAAAGTATGTCCATTGAAGCCACCTTCTCAATTTCCATATTCTATTGATTAATAAAGCATGAAGAAGAAGAGGATTGAAAGCAAGAGAAAACAATTAAATGCCAAGAAACAAGAGACATATGCTGGAAATACAATGAAGAAAAAGATTAGAGCAAGAAGAAGACAATAAAATGAAAACACTAAGAAGAATACTGCATTGTAACTCACAGCTATGCAATAATTTAATTCCACTAACTTTTAAAGCATAAAGAATACATGTGTGTGACACAAAGAGTGGTTGGAAAAATAAAGAAGTGTGATGTGAAGATGGCTGGCAAGAGGAAAAGGCTTAAATGGTGTTGACTATAGCATGATAAAGCTTGGATAATAAAACAAAAATTAGACAGCTACACATTTGGAGGGCTCTCACTCACAGTTGCATGGATTACATAGGACTGCATATGTATCACGTGAGTTACTAGCTATCATTCCATGTTTAAAGGTGTCATTTCCATGTTTAAAGTATTAAAAAAAGAGATATTGGGGTGTTTCGACTAGAGTAAAAAATGTGAGTGTGTCAGGATTGCTAAAAGGTGGTAGTGTAAAAACATGGAAGAGCTTGAATGGGAGGCTTGGAAAATGCAACACTCGTCCATTTTATCTAATTTTAACCTAACTACCTCATGAGTCTTAAAGGTAGATACTGCATAAATAAAAGAGAAGCAAGATGTTGGCTAGAGCCGAAAAAAGAATGGAGGTTGGTGGTGTGTGAAAAAACTGAGAGTGAATAAAATGAAGACAACTCCTTCAATTTTATCTTCTTCAGTTTGGAAGCAAGTGTAGCAACTGGATGACTCACCTTCTCTTTAGTTAAGCTTCATCTCACATAGTTTTTAAGCTATTTTTTCATAATAAAGGTGAGAGTGTCGACTGAAAGAGGAAAAAGGAAGCTGATCCATAACCCTCTTCAATTTTGCAAAGAGGACAAACCTATCTGAAAATGTTCTCTTATTTCTCTTATGTTTTCCATGGAAACAAAGGCATTCTTAGCTTAAGCTTGGAGACCTATAGAGAGGATGGAAGGGTAGACATCCTGATGCCAGTTCAATGGGGATATCAATGGCAAGTCACGATTAAGCTATTTCATCCTATTAATAATGTAATCTCTTTTCGGATTGTTATGTTGTTTATGTTAATTGAATCATATTTTGGATAGATGATCAGAATACGTTATTTTGATTGTTCTAATTTGAACCTATTAATATAATGTTGAATGTAATCCATAATTGTTATATTTAATGTAAAACCCTAAACTTCTCCTTTAATGCATTTATAAAATTTCATTTCGTGTGAATGATGTTTCCAGGTAAATGTAAATTTTAATTTTGCTAAAAGGTGAATTAGGGACTCGATCCTGAATCATTTGAAAATACCTAAGACAATATTAAAATCAAATGATAGTAAAAAAAATTGAAGTTGACTGGCATGGAAATGGACCAAAAATAACTGAAACTTAAGGACATAAACCAAGTAAACTAAGCATAAGAGAATCAAACATAGTTCAGGGCACTTAAAGTAAATCGATCCAACTTAGATGTTGATATGTTTAGGTGCAACATGTTAATAAGTGGACATGAAACTCCTACCAAAATTGGACACTTTTTCTTAAGACACTTAATTATTTTGGACAAGAAATAATACATGTACATGTGAATGAGCCTTAAGTGGAAGCTATCATATACATAAAGAGATTCTTATTATTTTAGAACAAGAATGCATGAAAACCTCATATTTCCATGTTCATGAAGCAGTAGATGTGAGGGACATAAAATTCATTACATGTGAGACCAATACATGGTATAAAATGTGTCATTTTGGTAAGACAAAATCAAAACAACTTGTTATATGTAGGAGACAAGAGCTAATGTGGATGACTTAAGAAATTAATGGGTTAATTAAACAAAAATGGTAAGAGCTAACATAATGGACAGTTGTTGGAAATAAATCATGCAACGTGTTGGGCGACTTTCTACAACGTCTAACTTATATAAGGATGATGAAGGAGCTGCTCCACCTTCATTCCACCGACCTTTTACTACTCCTTTGGACTAGAATTGATGATGGATAATGGAAGTTGCTCCCTTTACGCATAGATCTTCCAAGTTTTTATCTATAGGAAATAATTTCTACATGGTGCTTAAGATTCCAACCGTGGATATCTTCATCAACGCCAGCTGTGTGCAGGAAAAAATGGACAACATGCTACCATATGATTTAGGTATGCTAAACCACTCTTGTCCATCCTCTTTAATTGGTCACATGAATACTTAAGCTGGGTACATGAATTCCCTTACTAATCACATGAATGTTTGAGTTGATTGCATGGTTAAATAAAGAGAAAAACAATATAGTAAATGGTGAGAAAACAACCTGGTTACATGAAAAGAAAACAACATGCATATCCATATCCTATGTATGTTATTCAACGGTTATTAATTAGCAGCATATAGATACTATATATGTGGCCCAATGGTTGTTCAATGGCAGTATGTATGTTGTATATAATTCAGTGGTTCAATGCAAGGAAGATATCATATATGCACTATTTATATTATTTAAATGAAAAGAAGACAACATGTATAAATTATGGGCATTGTTTAATAACTGTTTAATGGTTGAATAAAAAGAAAACAGAATTTTATTCATACTAAATGCTAAGATTTTGACTTAAGTCCTTTTTCATAAAATTTGTAGAATAAGGTGGTAAGTTAAGGATGTATTTGGCAGGTTTTAGGAACCCTCCAGGGGTATCCCTCATAACTGAGTAAGACAATAAAGTTTTCTCGTCATCATAAACTCGGGAATAGTAAGGGAAGAGCACCAAACATGAACGATAGACAACAAATTATGATGTATCTTTAAATTGATTTTGTAAAGATGTTTTTTTACCTTACTATGAAAAGTATGTTTATGAATAATTTTATTGGTGCTACTACTTGAATTTAAAAGTCAATCTGTAACATACCACTATCATAGAGCATATACTCAAACATCCAAGGATATTTAAGAACATACCCTATGAGAATGGCATGTTAGAGCAATCATATTCACTATTATGGCATCATACAGAACATAAGTGATCATAAGATTAACATTTCTCATTTCATTTCACAAACATCATTTACATTGTCGTTACATCTCATAATCTATATATGTACATTACAAAAAATTTATGAGTTTACTGTTCTTTACAAAATATCTAACATGAAATGAGATGCTAACATAAACAATCTATCTAAACTCCTCAAACATCAGCTGACCAGACCTTTGAGCCATTCCTGATTCCAAAATTGACTATACTAGACTGCTATTAGATTGCATTAAGCTAGGTCTCTTCAGTACTTGAAAAATAACGTTATAATTTTGATGAATTTTACAAATTCAGTGAGTGAGCTATCATCGATGTGCTCACTCGAGTCAAAACACAACATCACAATTATATTACCTTAGCTTCAATTAATTTCCATACAGTTTTGTATACCAAATCAGACTATACATCATATCTCAATAAGCACATTATAATACAAACATGTCATATAATCTTTTCAAAGCAATCCAATCTTTCACCTTAATCATTCATGTTATCAACATGTATACAACTATTGCAGATCACTATATCAACACAATTCAGTACTTTTTTCACAATCATTCACTTGTACACAAACATAGCATAATATTATATCAACTTAATTTAGTTATTCTTTACAATGATTCACATAATACATGTAAAGATATATATGCAATGCACATGAAACTCTACTTTCATTTTTATTTTGTTGTGACCAAGCGTCTATTTAACTATCCTGTATCTATTGTAAATACCGAGCTCATTTTAGATACTGTTCTATACCCATTGTGGATATCGGACTCATTAATCATTGAGTTTATGACTTTATATGCACATTTAAGAGCTGTAAGCTCCTTTTCACATTGGTCACTCCAGTCACAGCTTCTTTATTTGATCATGCAGATCGATTGAATGAAAATGCATCAAATCACATATTATGCTATCAATAACTCTCATTCAATGTGCACAGTCATAAAGCACATTCATCGGATCTAGGTCCAGCATTCAACATATAGTTGAGAACACAATTTCCATATTCACATTCAATTTGCAATCACTTCCAATATAGCCCCAAATATTAAACTCCTCGGACCATCAATGTCCAGACTTAACACAATCATAGCAATAACAGTTCAGTATCTAACAGTTAATTAAGAACAATTCAAATAAAGTGAGTAAAAATCTATGTTAACTCACAGTCTACTCTAATTAGTTATTGCCTTGACGAGTCGATAATGTATGGATGATGTCGGTCAATTTGTGCTTCTCAATCATGCAATACACACATATATACACATTACTAACTTTTTTAGTCAAATAAGTACTCAATCATACACATGGATATGTGTTATGTTCAATGCATGCTTAATTGACTTTTTCCGGGTATGTATCCTTAATCACAAGTCTTGATCATTCAAATATTATAGCTTGTACATAACTTATTTTCAATTAGATTATGCCTTAAGTAAGTTTGATTACTTCAAATTCATCACTCATTCATTTATACCTAGTTCATATTGTTCATATCCTTTTAATAACATTTTTATTCATAAGAACATCTTAATACGATTAACAACTCATACTTCCCAAATTCCTATACATTGATATCAAAAAAATCCATTCCTTAAGTTTCAACATCAATTAACAGTCTAAGCTTATCAAACCTTTAACCAATTAAGCCAACATCAAACTAGGTTCATTTTCAAGCCTCATTCAAGTTCAAATACGCCAATATAAAGTGTCTTATCCTCATGTGGTTCAACAATTGCACAAAATAGAATTTACCATGTCGAAAGCTTGCCCATGATCGTGGGGTACCTTCCCACGATCGTGATAGAAGCTAATGCATCTTCCCACAGTCATGGGATGAGTGCCACAATCGTGGACTACGCATTTTCTTATGATTTTCTAGATTCAAACACCTTCATTCTAATTGCAAAACACCTTTATAATAGTTCCTAAATTATATCTCAAGTATACCTTAATTATATTTCAATTCCTCAACAATCTCTTCTCCAATTCTAACTTAAAATCATTCATTTGACAGCTCATAACTATTGTCTTTCATGCATCAAAGCAAAATAGAAACTATACAAGTTGTATGATTAACAAGAGATGATTCAAATAAGCAAGTGGACTAGCTCTACAGTCATTTATCACTTGCCACCAATCATGCCTTCATTTTAGAAAATTTGTCTTGTAAACTCAAACAAAACCAAATTGTAGAAAGAAAACTACAATTTAAATACATCATATTACTTATGATAATAGAAATGTATTATGAAATTCCCATTTGCTAAAATGCTACAAAAAGACATTCAAACAATAGGGCTACAAGCATTCAACAGTCTTCCCCAACCCCACTTCTTACTTTTTCTTGGTGATACCAACCAATCACAAATTATAATCCAGTTTAATGAATTGTATGAACTAGTGCATCTGAAGTACCATTCATCTCAAGGTATGAATTAGTGCATTAAAATTAGACTTATGAATGATATTGTACCATATAGTTCAATACTTCCAGCGATACTCCTTCACATATAGAAAGAAGTTAATAGTCTATTGGGACACAATAGCACCTTACTAACTTTAAACATATAAATATATACTCAAAATGGTAACTGCAAACTAGACGAAATTTCTTGCATCACATGATTATGTTAATTTCTAAACTGGGAAGAACATCACATGTTTTGTGTAAATGAGATAGGAATGGAAAATTGTCACGCCACTGATGAAATAGATAATAATAAAATAATAGATGATAAAAATATTTGAGAGGATATCATGTAATACAACTTTCTAGAAGTTCTCCATTTAATGAAGAATGATGTTCCTATCTTGTTTCCCAGAAATCCAACAAAGGTATACAGGAGGCGATTGAACGTACTACTACGATTGGGTTTACTGTTGGTGCGATTAAACTAGCGAAAGGGCATGTGAGTTTCTGCAAACGTTTGAACAAAGTGTGGGAGAGTTAGGGATTTTGGGATGCTTCTGCAATCATTTAAAGAAAAAGAATTAGGAATTTGATTTTGTGATAAAACGTTGAGTATTGAAGATTGTATAAAATTTGTGTGATATAAAACGGTGAGTATTGAAGAATTTGCTGAAGGTAAAATAGTTAATTTTATAATTATGTGACCCACTTTCATTTAGAAATAAGAATACCACATCATGGAGTCCAATTGATGTGTAAAATGTTTTTTTTTAAAAGCCACATTGTATATGACGTGGCATTTAACTGATGGAGGGTAACCACCGTTAGATTTTTTTGTCCTTATATGGTTTGTTTCTAAAACATTAAGGTTTAAATTGAATCCTCCGAAGCGTTAGGGTTCAACTTAAATTATGGTGTAAACGTAATCAACTTATGTAACATTCATCTATCATATCTGACTTATCAAAATTCCTAAATAACAAAAGTGTTTAACTGAAATTAGGAAAAATAAGGCATTTTAAGAAATGTCTAATCAAAGAGAAGACGTCTTTTAAAATAGGGTTCTTTGAATAAGGTTCATATATTTAAAAGAAAAAAATATAGATTTGTTATTTTAATAAATCTTATAACTTTTATAATTAATGTTATCTAAATTACTCTCATTTATTAATATATAAAAATAATTTAAGCAGTATTTATCATAGTGTTTATAAAAATCATCAAAATAATAATCATGTAGGAACTCGATAGAAAAACTTCAAATAAAAGGGTGATTACATAAAGTCTGGTTTAGGTCCACAAAACCCGAGTAATCTTTGACGGTTTGGCCGAGCCCAATAATACCGATGTTGGTTGATTTTACAAGTCTCGGCTCAATTTGCAGAAGCGTAAACCTACTGAACTTCGCCGTTGTTCCTCCCAGCATTTCCCGTCTTTGGCTCTCTTCTCTCTCTCATTCGCACTTGTTCTTTATGTCTTTCTTTCCTGTTATCTTTCACTTCATCTGGTCTCTTCCCACCTCTCACTGTGCGTAACCATTGTTTTATTCTCTTTGTTGCGGATTGAATCTATCTTCCGTTTTGTCTTATTCTTCTCTTACCTTGTAATGCATACTCTGTTTGTTCTTGGATAAGTTATCTACTTCTTGATCATAATTAATCTACTTAGGATTTCTACGTCATTCCTTTACCAATCTGAAAAGCATGCGTTTTGTTGAAAATATTGCCACTATATGTTAGAAGTATATGATTGCTATGAGATCAAAGCCCCACTCTTTGCTTGAGTTATATTCTGTCTTTCTTAACTATGGAAGAAAATTGTGTTTGGAGAGAAACCCAGTGCAATTGTCTCGCACATTCTATAGTTCCGCAATGTCTGCAATATGTTCGACGATAAGCCAAACCCAAGTTCAAAGTGGTTTGCAGCAAGCAAAGGACACAGCTGAAGTCCTTAAGACGTGGGGTTGTAGTGAAGATGATGTCCAGAAGCTATTCTCTTCTCGACCTTCTTTACGGACTGCTGATCTTGCTGTACTTCAATCCAAACTACGTACACTTGAGAGCTTAGGTATCAGATCGAGTGACCTTGTCAGAATCATCTGCTGTCGTCCAAGGTTATTCAGTTGTAGGATTAATAATTGCTTCAATGAACGTATAGATTTCTTTATGACAATGTTTGGATCCAGGGAGCTATTGCGTAGGGCAATTATAAGGAATCCTTCGCTCTTGACATATGATTTCCATGATAGGATTAAGCCCGTCATTGCACAGTATGAAGCACTTGGCATTAGCAAAGGGGATCTGTTCTCATTGATCTTGTCTCGGCCCACTTTGATTCCTCGATCTTCCTTTAATGACGAGAAGATGGAATACATATGCAAAACTGGAACTTCCAAGGATTCCAAGATGTACAAATATGTCGTTAGCATTGTCGGTGTATCCCGGATTGAGACAATACGTCGAAAGGTGGCGAATATTGAGAAGTTTGGATTCTCCGATCACGAGATTTGGAGTCTATTTGGCCGTTGTCCTATTTTGTTGACAATGTCAGTCGACAGGGTTCAAAGGAACATGACGTTTGTTGTGGCTGTTATGAAGCTTCCTGCCAAAGTGGTACTAGATTATCCCTTTTTACTGCTGAGTAATCTGGAGTGTGTATTGAAGCCACGGGTACTTCTTGGAAAGAAGATACAAGATATGCATCTTTTCCCACAAATCATAGGACCTTTAATGTTGCGGGCTCTGAGGATGACTGAGGAGAGATTTTGTAAGGTCTTTGTTTCTTGCCACCCAAAGGGGGTTGCTGAGGATCTAATGGAATTTTATAAAAATGCGAAGAAGGTAAGGAGATTAGCTGAAGCCTCCAAGAAATGCTTACATGAAGGTTTTCCTTTTTAAAAGGTGTCACATCTGCTCCAATGGATCTAAAGTCAACTACATAAATCTGGTAAAGAAAGACACTACTTCCGATTTATGCTTTATTGTGCCAAGGCACTTGAAGCAATGTTCACAACTATCCTTCAGCAGGAAACACAAAGTAGATTGATACAATGGAAATGTAGCTACTATGTTGGTCCGAATGGGGATTGATTGAGCGTTGAATATTGCACATAAAAGGCTCTGGTAGAGTGAGATTCCGATAACAGGATTCAGGGGCTCTGGTCTGGCTAAAGTCTTCTGACCAACCATTTTACTTCTGTATATCTTGAAAAAGAGTTGGACGATGCAAGTGAGATGGGTTACAGATTTTGGATCTGGTAGGTTGGCAATGTTCCTCAAAACACTTCTTAGGGGAGTTCATTTTTCGTAGCAGTCCTCCTAAAGCGGTCAGGCTACCTATATTCGACGCTATTGTCATAGTGTTTGAGAGATTACTAAAATAAACGGTAAAGACAACCTATCCATTAATCTGTACGTTGTTCTTTTTCCCAAACCCTTTGCCATTTCAATGGGTGTCAATACTCTATTTTAGGAGTAACTGGAATATAATCCATAATTTTGTTATTGTATGTTTTCTATTGAAGTTCATTAGTACCACATGATTCTTCTATCTAGCAGTAGACAGACAATTTGGGCGACCTACACTTTGAAAATTGTGAGGCTTTTAGTTGCAGATAGCTCTGTTATGGTTGCATAATTGTTTTGCAGGATATTGAATCATCGAATAATGCAAGGAGAAAAGTTAAGAAATCAGTGATAAATAAATTCCAAGATAAAATGAAGAAGCTAAACACAGGAAGCAGTCATGATCGTGCATATGCATGATCGTGGAGGAATGCAGATGGAGCGTTGAAGAGCATCTGCATGCATGATAGAGTGCATGGAGCAACCAGTCCACAATCATGCAAATTTGAGATTTTTTAAGTCACGAGATTTATATATTTTTTGAGATTTGGGGCTATTTTTGGAATAAAACAAGTGTAGAAACCCTAGAAAGAGCCTTAGAAAGATCAAGAAGTGTTAAAGGCAAAGAGAAACATCAAAAGATGGGGTTGAAAACATAAAAGAAAGCATCAAAGAGACAATTCTAAAAGAGCAAAAAAATGCAGAAATTTCTAGCTTGAGGACAACAAAGAGAAAACATCTAGAATTGAAACTTTTATTCTTTTCTTTTTTTTTTCACTTATCATTAAATGTTGATTATAGACAAGTTTAAATTATGGTCAATTCAAAAGTAATTTCTAAAACAAATTTAGCAGTCCATTTTTTAGTATATGGCCATGTAAGTCTCTCATGTTGTGCAGATTTGCAAATTCTGGGGATTTTTTAGTATATACGGTCTAGCACACGATTGTATATCAAACCGTGAATTACCCAGAACTTTAAAAATTAGTATAAAAAGATGTTAACAGAGGAAAAAAAGGATGATAGACGATTCTAAATATGGAGAATGTCCAAAAGGGATAATATTGATCCAGGAAAGTAGAAAACATGAAGAAATCATCAAAGGATCCAATAGAATACAAGATCAAACATCTACCTTGCAAGAACATTTGATAGGAGATAAAGGGAGATTTAGAATTATAAACTCTTTGTTTTCAATTAGTTTTCTTCTAGTTTATATTTGATTTCGTTTTCTATCATGTGTAACTAAACATCTTTACTGATGTGAAATGAACCCTAGTTTGTCTTATAACATGCTTTGATTGATATATTGTGATTCAATTTTGTGTTTAATATATGTTTTAATATATCCAGGATATTAGTATATAATCTGATTTTATAACATAGAGATTCAGAAATCTTGCATATGAATAGATCTATTATAATTGAAAGGAGTTTATTGCAAATATAGAGATTGGTCGACATAAATCCTCTTGATTAGGGTTAAATCTCATAACGGAATTCACAAATCGATAAAGCAATCTTAGTAACTTTAACATGAATAATATTGATTGATAATTCTAGGTTAGTTGTTAGTAGTCTCAAGTGAGTTATTAGCGTACAATAGGAATTTCCATGGTTCAATAGTCAATAAAATAATTATATAATAAAAGGTCAATTATTTAAGAGTTTTAGGGGAGATTCATAACCTAGACACTACACAAAATAAACTAGACCTATTATTATAGCAGTGGTGAGTCTAGGTCGATCTCATGAAGAGTGTGAGTAAAGCTTTCGAAATGAAATTCAACTGTGTTTAGGTTTTGGGGGGTTGGTTTATCGAATAAGAAAATAAAATGAAACTAAACTAGCAAAGACAAATTTTAAAAACATACAAAAATGATAAATGCATTAGAGCCCCAGTTCTTTGGTTCTATACCCAATTAAACATATCTTATTAAATTGTTGTATTCATATCTCTCTTTGAATTATTAGTCGTAGATTAACAACAAACTCTGTTAAATCCCAATTTTTCCTTAGATCATAGTTAATTAAGAAGAGCTCATTAATTAACCTTAGGTATCAGATAACCTAGGAGACACTATCTAATTTTAATCGGACAATTGCCTTACAAACGAGAAAAATAGACCAATCTAAGTAATAATCACACAAGTTTGAACTATTTAACCTAGGTTATGTTATTCCTAATGACATAGCACGTAACGCTATGTAAAATAAATTAGACCTACTACTATATTAGTGGTGAGTCTAGATTGATCCCACATAGAGTGTATAAAAAGCTTTCAAAATGAAAATAATTGGTGTTTAGGTTATTGGGGGTTGGTTTATTGAACAAGAAAATAAAATGAAACAAACTAGTAAAAACAAATTAAAGAAAACATGTAAAAATGATGAATGCATTAGGGACCCGATTCTTTGGTTCAATCTCAGCCTACATCTAACTAAACATGTTTCATTGAATTATTGTCTTCACATCTCTCTTTGAACTATTAGTCGTAGATTAACAACAAACTCTGTTAATCTCAATTTTTCTTTAGGTGATAATTAATTAAGAAGAGCTTGTTAATTAACTCTAGCTATTTGATAACCTAAGAGACGCTCTCTAAATTTAATCGGACAGTCGCCTTACGAATGAGAAAAACAGACCAATCTAAGCAATAATCACACAAGCTCGGACTATTTAACCTAGGTTATATTATCCTTAACAATTTAATAGCATTAGTTGTCACATACGACTTCAAACACAACTATTATGTATCACATCCAAATTCTAGCAATGGGTTTTTCATAAAAAACGATTCAATAGAGCATCAAAATCATTCTTATACAATACTCAATCAATACATACAAGATAACGTAATCAGTCTGAAAAGAGAGTAAGAATAAGAAGCATAATGAAAAATATGCTTAACTGGGTTCGTCAACGTTAATGTCACCTCCAAACCGATGTTGGGACGTCTAGCCTTTCATCTTCTCCATTGGTCTCCAAGCATCAACCAAGAACACTTTTGTTTCCATAGAAAACAAAAGAGAAAGAAATAATCAAGAAGGAGTTGTTGTTCAATTTTTCTCCAGCCCTCACACACTTGGAAATCGAAGAGAACCAAATGAAGGAGTTGTTGTCTCCTTTTCTGGCCACAAAAACTCTCTCCCAGCCATCCTAAGGTTACAAAACCAAAGAGGACAAAAAAAGCATTTGCTGTCTCCTTTTTTCTTGACTAGTCACCATTCCCAACACCCCTCCTCGTTTGTATATTCAAAAGCTACCTTAAAAACATGAGGCAGCTAGGTTAAAATAAGGTAGCTATCGTTGAATAGACAACTGTCCATAAAATTCACGTAGCTTTGTTATTTGGTCCTCTTTCGGTTATTCCTTTTCCAGCCCCTCTTCACATCACACACAACATTTCTTTATACCTTAAACACTAGGTTAAAAGTGGAATGGCAGCTGGCTCTTCTCACGCGAGTGAGAGATGTCACATGGTGTATGTGGTGTCTCACTCACGTAAGACACCACACATGGCACAGCTTGCATTGCATGGGACTTCTTGCATGGGTAGATTGTATAGGCTGTAAAAATTTAATGAATTGTTTCACTCGCTTTGTAATCTTCTTCTTCCTCCTCTTCCTCTTCTTGCTCCGTGAAGATAAGTGAGTGTGAATTTTTGAAAAATGACCTAAATATAGTGCTTTCGACTCACTTTAGCTCCTTCGCTTCCCAATTATGCCTAAAACCATATATGAACTAAAGTGAGTATCTTAAGAATTTTCATATCATTAATCACTAAATTTTATTGAATAAATACAACCAATTAAGCACATATAAATTTCTCCTACACTTAGCTTTTGATTGTCCTCAGGCAAAACATCATATTCAAATTCACAGACCCAAAACAATTACTCATTTCCCATGTTTCCCAAGAATACATAATCATAAGCAAAGATGAATGACTTTCAAAAACCATATCATGAAATTAACATTCAAGAATTCTACTCATGATCAACCAACTTTCAAGACCTTAGAAACTGAGCAATCTAATGGTAGACTTAGACAAAATGTATTTAAATAAGATATATTCATGGTTACACTCAACACCATTAAAGATCATGACATTTCACAACTTTGCAAATCATTTCATTTCTCCACCACTAAGGTTCACATGCATAATCATGAATCAAAGGACTTTTTAGGATTGTAATGTGGGTGAGGGTAAGGTAAGATGTATTTGGGTAAAGTAGTATGAAATCCATCAAAGCTAGTAAAATAAGGAAAAACACTCAATGTAACATCAAGTGCAAAAACCAACGTTCACTCACAATTATGTACACTAACTATGATGAATGCAAAAACCATTTTTCCTAACTCAAATTCAAGCTCTCATACTACAAACTGCATCAAACATATATCACTAGCATTTTTCCTAACTCAAATTCAAGCTCTCATACTACAAATTGCATCAAACATATATCACTAACAAAAGTTTATCATAAATAGGACTTTGTAACTATAGAGAATGACCATTGAAAACAACATCTACCTCAAATCTAACATACGCAAGTAAACCCATTCAATTCAACTTTAGGAGGAAAGATTACTCATAAATAAATTTGCAATACATATGCATTTCATCATTGATACTTTTATTTAAACATTTTTCTTTTTCTTTTTCTTTTTGCTTTTTACATTGAAAGAAGCTACATCAACATGAGAAATTAAATGATAAGACATAATTGGCATCCCAACAATTATAACCATCCTACATATATGCATACCCCCACACTTAGAATTTTTTACATCTACAAACTTAATAATCAACAATTGCTTCACTAGCTTTAAGGCTTAAGTGAGACACTTGGTTACATTTAAAGCATGTAATGTGGTTAATAGAAAAAGAAAGGTTAATAAAGCTTCAACGGGGTTAACAAATGAAAATTCATATAAATGGGTTGGCTATTTGGCTAATGTAGCTTGTACAAACAAAGAATGCCTAATCATTTTCATGTTAATGCTGTGATAAAAATGTGGTATTAAATAGAAAATCAAAACAAAGTCAAGATGAACATGTCATGAAGGTCACTCATAAATAAAAAGACAATGAGATTGATATGAATATGTCAATCTAATAAGGCTCAAAATCTCACTGGCATTTGTCTACCACTAGTCACTACTCTTTTAAAGATAATGCATATCGACCAATCATAAGAGTAAAAGTACATGTTAAAGTTTCTATGAAATTCTCTAGTCAATTTATTATCTAATAATGACTATATATTCAGAGAAGCAATAAAAAATGAGAAAATATTTGTTTTTTTGTTTTATTCTCTCTCTCATTTTGTTGAAAACTTGAAAACACATAAAAACAAACAAACTTAAAAATAAACATGCATATAAGAAAGAAATGTAGAAATGTAAAGAAAAGAAATAAACTTCCCTTAAGTTGCCTCCCAAGAAGCGTCTTAGATTAGTGTCGATGGCTCAACTCCTTGTTTTTCTCACACGTAACAAAATTGTGACCTTTGGGCGCCATATGTGCTTCCTCCACTTGAGGTTCACATACATTGGCTTCCCTATCTTTAAATTTATGATCTCTATTGAGTCCATACACTTGGAAAGATCTCAAATGTCTCTTCTCCTTTCTCTCCTTCGCTCAATTTCTCTAACCTGCCACGTAAAAGCAAAGAGTCATTCTTAACAACAAATTAGAACTCAGTATTTACCTCAGAGCTAAAAGATATAGTTTTTTCTCCTTTAAGCTCCTTCTCCACTTTCTACACAAACAATTCCTTAAGCAGTCCACCCAAGATTCTTAAGCTTCTCATCACTTTGTAAGGCCTCTACGCTAACCTCCCTTGGTATACCTCAGGTTGATATGGTTGCATCACTTCCCCTTGTGAGGCTAGGTAGTCAAGAGCTTCCACCAGCTAACTCATTTGGCTTGCCAATTTTTGGATTCTAAAATTTATGTCTTGTTGGAATTGCATCTCTTCCTGTTGAAATTGCATCATATTCTCTTGGAACTTTTATACACTCTGTCAAAGACCTTGTTGAAGTTGAATATTATTAGCAATCATAATATTAAGCAAGTTTTCCATAGACGTACTTGAGTTTTATTAGTTTTCCAAATCCTTGGCGCTTTGCCTTCCATCCTGTTGGAATTGTAGAGTATTCTACTGAATCTGTAAGTTATTATGTTGAATTTGGATATTATTAACAGCCATAAGATTGAGCATATCTTCTAGAGATGGACCGGAGTCGTAATAAGAAGCTTTTGGTCTATATGAGAATTGTTGTGCATCCTGTAAACTATCATGGAAGTAATTATACTGGTTATCTCATCCATAACTATAGTTTGTATGATCATTCCAAACATGGTCATAAGATTAGGAGCATGAGTTATAAAAAGTATATATATATATATATATATATATATATATATATATATATAATGTTTTAACTCAATAACATCAAACAAACAGTGAAAAGATCATGAAATAAATGCAAAACTAATTACAAACAAATATGTACAAAAAAATTAAAATCGAAAACAAAAACTAAAATACCATAATCCCCGACAACAACGTCAAAATTGATATATGTAAAATAAACTAGACCTACTACTGTAACAGTCTTGAGTCTAGGTTGATCCCATTGAGAGTGTGTGTAAAGCTTTGTAAATGAAAATAATTAGTGTTTAGCCTATAGAGGGTTAGTTTATTAAACAAGAAATAAAATGAAACTAAACTAGTAAGGACAAATTAAAGAAACACATACAAAAATGATGAAAATCGATGAATGCATTAAGGACCTGATTTTTTTGGTTCAATCTCGGCCTACACCTAATGAAACATATTTCATTGAATTGTTCTCTTCACATCTCTTTTTGAACTATTTGTCGTAGATTAATAACAAACTCTGTTAATCCCAGTTTTTCCTTAGGTCTTAGTTAATTAAGAATAGCTTGTCAATTAACCCTAGCTATTAGACATCCGTTGTACAAACGAGAAAAACAGACCAATCTAAGTAATAATCACATAAGCTTAGACTATTTAACCTAGGTTACATTATCCCTAATGATTTAATACCATTACTTGCGACATATGACTTCAAACACGTCTATTACGTATCTTACTCAAATTCTAGCAATGGATTTTTATGAAAAACTATTCAATAGAGCATCAAAATCATTCTCATATAATACCCAATGAAAAATATGTTTATCTACGTTTGTCAGCATCGATAACACCTCCAAATTAGTGTTGAGGCATCTAGCCCTTCAATCTCCATGAGTCTCCAAGCATCAGCCAAGAGTACCTTTGTTTCCATAGAAAATTGAAGAGAAATAGTTAAGAAGCAACTACTGTTCAATTATTGTCTAGCCCTTACACACTTGGAAACTGAAGAGGACTAAATGAAGGAGTTGCTATCTCCTTTTCTTCCCACAAAAACTCTCTTCCAGCTGCCCCAATGTTGCAAAACTGAAGAGGACAAAAAAAGTAGCTGTTGTCTCCTTTTTTCTGGACCAGTCGCCACTCCCAACACCCCTCCTTGTTTGTATATTCTAGTCCTACCTTAAAAACATGAGGCAGCTAGGTTAAAATAACATAGCTGTCGTTGAATGGACAATTGTCTATAAAATTCATGTAGCTTTATCTTTTGGTCCTCTTTTAGTAATTCCTATTCTAGCCCCTCTTTATGTCACACACAACATGTCTTCTTTATACCTTAAATGCTAGGTTAAAAGTGGAATGGCAGCTGGCTCTTCTCACTTGAGTGAGAGATGTCCCACGATGTGTGTGGTGTCTCACTCATGTGAGACTCCTTACATAGGACAACATGCACTGCATGGGCTGTAACATCTTAATGTGTTGTCTCACTTGCTTTGTAATCTTCTTCTTCTTCTTACTCCATAAAGACAAATGAGTGGATTTTTGGAAAATGACCCAAATATAGTTATTTCCACTCAGTTTAGCTCATCTGCTTTCGAATTGTGCCTACAACCATATGTGAACTAAAGTGAGTGTCATAAGCATTTGTGTATCATTAATCACTAAGTTTTATTGAACAAATATACAATCAATTAAGAACATATCATCTAATGATTTAATATCGTTAGTTGCCACATACGACTTCAAACACAACTGTTATGTATCGCATTCAAATTCTAGCAATGGGTTTTTATGGAAACATAATCAATCTGAAAAGAGAGTAAGAATAACAAACAAAATAAAAAATATGTTTAACAGGGTTCATTGGCATCGATGTCACCTCCGAACCGACATCAGGACATCTAACCCCTTCATCTTCTCCATGGGTCTGCAAGCATCAACCAAGAACACCTTTGTTTCCATGAAAACTGAAGAGAATTGAAGAAAAATCACAGGTTCATTGCATCTGTTCATCCTTCTCCATTAATCTTCATTAATGCCTATTTTATAGTTGACAACTAACCAAAGATGAAGAGGAACAAGAGTGGTTGGTTCTACCAAGCCTCTCCTCTCTTGCTCCAGCCATCCACAAAGATAATTTTATGATAAAAGTTAGCTTAAAAGGAAGGGAATAGGCGGCTTAAAAGTCAAAGAGTAAAAATGATGCAACTGCACTCCTTTTTTCTTATCTAGTTACCACTCCTTTGATTTTTACTTCAGCCCTCCTCCTTTTTTCACCAACCAACTCACACTTTTGATTCTCTAACACTCACAGCCCCCACCCCCTATCACACCTCCTTCTTTTATATCTTTAAATTTTTTAAGCAAAATGGGACAGGTGTTGCATTATTCCCCTCTCCTCCCCTTTGTCGTCACACACATTCACTTATATTAAAAACTAGGTTACAATCATGTGATAAATGGACAAATGTCTTAAAACGGTACAACTAGCTTAATTCGTTTGGTAATGTAATTCATGTTACAACCATGGTCTCTTGGTTGTAACAGAAAAGATTAAATGAAAAAGAGACAAGATAGAGCATAAAAATGGAGGTATGTGTAACATTTTAATTATAGAGCATAAAAATGGAGGTATGTGTAACATTTTAACATTTTTATGCTCTATCTTGTCTCTTTCTTTTGCTTGTTCTAAGAAGACAATAGAGTGTAAATCTTCGAAAAATGACTTAATTATAATGCTTTTGACTCACTTTAGCTTCTTTGCTTTTGAATCATACCTAAAATTATATATGAACTAAAGTGAGTATCTTAAACCTTTTCATAGCAATAATCACTAAGTTTTATGGATTAAATGCATAATCAAGTAAGCACATATCAATTTCCCCCACACTTAGCTTTTAACCATCCTCAAGAAAAAACATCAAAATTAAGATCATAGATCCAAAGCATTTACTCATTTTCCATATTTCCCAAGAATACGTAATCATAAACAAAGATGAATAACTTTCAAAATTCATATCAAAAAATCAAAATTCAATGATTCTCCTTATGATCAATCAACATTCAATACCTTTAAAAACTGAGCAATCTAATGGTAAACTTGGAAAAAATGTATTTAAATACAATGTATTCATGGGTACTCTCAACACCATTCATGATCATGACATTCCACAACTTTGCAAATCATTTCATTTCTCCACCACTAAGGTTCACATGCATAATCATGAGATGTATTTACGTGAAGTAGTAAAAAAGTCATCAAAGCTAGTAAAACAAAAGTAATACTCAATTTAACATTAAGTACAAAAACCAACATTCTCTCATAATTGTGTACATTAACTATGATAAACGCAAAAACTAGTTTTTGTAGCTCAACTTTAAGTTTTCACACCACGAACCATATGAAGCATAATAAACCAGAAGGAATCACTTATACAATTGATGACAATACATTGAAACTAGATGGAATGATCCTTCAAAAACAACATCTACCTCATATTCAACATACTCAAGTAACCCATTCAATACAACCTTAAAAGGATGCATTAATAATGAGTAACTTTGTAACACATATGCATTTCCTCCTTGATAATTTTATTTAAACTTTTTTCTTTTTTCTTTTCTTTCCTTTTCCTTTTTTATTTATCTTTTTTCTTTATCTTTTCTTTTTTTTTATGTAAACATTGAATGAAACTACATTTACATGACAATTTCAATGATAAGACATAAATTGGCATTCTAACAATTACAGTCATCCCACAAATATGCATACCCCCACACTTAGAATTTTGTACATCTATAAACTCAACAATCAACAAATGCTTCACTAGATTTAAGGCTTAGGTGAGGCATTTGGTTAGGTTTAAAGCATGTAATGTGGTTAGTACAAAAGAAAAGGTAAATAAAACTCAACAGGGATTTACAAAGGAAAATTCATATAAATGGGTAGGCTATTTAGCTACAATAGCTTATGCAAACAAAGAATGCCTAATCATTTCCAGGTTTTAATCATGTGATAAAAATGTGGTCTTGAATAGAAAATCAAAGCAAAATCAGGATGTATGTGTCATGAAGGTCACTCATAAACAAAAAGACAATGAGACTGATATGGATGTGTCAGTCTAATAAGGCTTAAAATCTCACGGGTTTTTTTAAACTACTAGTCACTACACTTCTAAAGATAATATATATTAATCAATCACAAGAGCAAAAGTATATGCTAAATTTTGCTATGAATTTTTCTAGTCAATTTATTCTCTAATAATGACTATATAGTCATAGAAGCAATAGAAAACAAGAAATTATTTGTTGTTTGTTTTATTCTCTCTCATTTTGTTAAAAACTTGAAAACACATAAAAATAAACAAACTTAAAAACAAGTATGCATATAAGAAAGAAATGCGAAAATGTAAAGAAAAGAAATAAAATTCCTTTAGGTTGCCTCCCAAGCAGTGCTTTTGTTTGGTATCGCTAGCTCGACTCCTTGTTTTCCTCATCACATGAAAAAATTGTATCTTCAGGTGTCACATGTGCTTCCTCCATTTGAGGTTCTTTAGGATAAGGCCTCATTTGATGATCATTCACATACATTGGCTTCCCTATCTCTAAATTTCTAATCTCTACTAAGTCCATGCACTTTGGAAAGATCTCGAATGTCTCTTCTCCTTTTTCTTCTTCATTAAATTTATCTAACCTACTAGGTAAAAGAAAAGACTCATTCTTAACAATAAATTGGAATTTAGCAGTTACCTCAGAGCTAAATGATATAGCTCTTTCTCCTTTGAGCTCCTTCTCTACTTTTTCGACATAAACAGTTCCTTAAGTAGTCCATTTAATATTCTCAAGCTCCTTATCTCTCTGTAAGGGCTCTGCGCTAACATCTTTTGGGTACACCTCAAGTTAATATGGTTGCGTCTCTTCACCTTGTAAGGCTAGGCGATAAAGAGTTTCCACTAGCTGACCCATTTGACTTACCAATTTTTGGAATCTAAAATTTGTGTCATGATAGAATTGCATCTCTTCCAATTTAAATTGCATCATATCCTCCTAGAACTGTTATGCACTCTATTAAAGACCCTGTTGAAGTTGATTATTGTTAGTTTTCATAATATTAAGCAAGTCTTCCAGAGACGTATTTGAGTTTTGTTGGTTTTCCAAATCTTGGATGCTTTACCTTCCTACCTGCTAGAATCGTAGAGTATTCTACTGAATCCATAAATTATTCTATTGAATTTGGATATTGTTAACAGTGATAAGATTGAGCATATCTTCTAGAGATAAACTAGAGTCATAATAGGAAGCTTCTGGTTTATACGAGAATTATTGTATGTCTTGTAAACTATCATGGAAGTAATTATGTTAGTTATCTCATCCATAACTACAGTTTGTATGATCATTCCAAACATGGTCATAAGATTGGGAATATGAGTTATAGAAAAAATTACTTCCATTCATGATATATATGTAAGTGTAATGAAACTAATTACAAACAAATATGTACAAAACAATAATTAAAACTAAAATAAAAAACTAAAACACCACACTCCCAACAACAACTCCAAAATTAATGTAATGCATTATAATACTACATAAAATAAACTAGACCTACTACATAGCAGTGGTGAGTCTAGGTCGATCCCACAGAGAGAGTATGTAAAGCTTTCAAAATGAAATTAAACCATGTTTAGGTTATGAGGGGTTGGTTTATCGAACAAGAAAATAAAATAAAACTAAACTAGTAAAGAAAAATAAAGAAAACATGAAAAATGATGAATGTGTTAAGGACTTGATTCTTTGGTTCAATCTTGAACTACACCCAATTAAACGTATTTCATTGAATTGTTGTCTTCACATCTCTCTTTGAACTGTTGGTTCTAAATTAACAACAAGCTCTGTTAATCATGATCTTTCCTTAGTTCATAGTTATTTAATAAGAGGTCATTAATTATAGCTATTGAATAACCTAGGAGACACTCTCTAAGTTTAATAGGACAGTCATCTTATGAATGAGAACAACAGAACAATCTAAGCAATAATCACACAAGCTTGGAGTATTTAGCCTATGTTGTGTTATTCCTAACAATTTAATATCGTTAGTTGCCACATATGACTTCAAACACGACTATTACGTATCACATTCAAATTCTAGCAATGAGCTTTCATGGAAAATGAGTCAATAGTGCACCAAAATCATTCTTATACAATCCCCAATCAATACTGTTGGGTCCCGTCACCGAGGCCCAACATTCGGACCCACACAAGCACAGAGGACCCACAACCGAACACATACTGACCACATAAGGGAAAAATTATAATAGAAACTTTGGATTTGAAATGAAGAAGTTATGGCAAAAATGCTATCTTAAAGAAAACAGTCAAAACTGAACACTCAACTGACTTCGGGTAAGAATTTGAAAATCTTAGAGGCTTGGTTGCTGATCAGTCTCTTCATAAAACTTGTAGGTTTATGTCTCTAGTTTAATTTAAAACAAGAATCACCTCGATCGGAGCTCTATAGCTCAAGATATTTCAAAAATTAGTAAAGTATATTCGGACTTTGCTGACCGACCGACACACTTTGTTTCCATGCACCATTTTCAATTTAAAAGAAAATCTGATAAATCCAATGTAGAAAGATAGAAAAATCTCTTAGAAATCCAATGCTTCAAGAATGAGGTCAATCGGAGGTCTGTGCAAAAAGTTATAGCCAAAAGAAGGAAGAGGGGTCGAAAACAAAAGCATACGATAAAAAAAAATCAGACGAAGATGAACAGTAACATCGTCTGATTTTTGCTCCGTGAACAGTACATCGTCTGATTTTTTTGCTCCGTGAACAGTACATCGTCTGATTTTTGCTCCGTGAACAGTACATCGTCTGATTTTTGCTCCGTGAACAGTACATCGTCTGATTTTTTGCTCCGTGAACAGTACATCGTCTGATTTTTGCTCCGTGAATAGTACATCGTCTGATTTTTTTGCCGTGAACAGTACATCGTCTGATTTTTTGCTCCGTGAACAGTACATCGTCTGATTTTTGCTCCGTGAACAGTACATCGTCTGATTTTTGCTCCGTGAAC
>JANVCQ010000007.1:7488410-7505900 GCA_025531925.1 Erythroxylum plowmanianum
TATAGTAGCCTTAGCTTCAACCCACTTAGAAACATAGTCTACCGCCAATAGGATGTAATTCTTACCAAACGAGGAAGGGAACGGACCCATAAAGTCTATTCCCTAAACATCAAAAATCTCACATACCAGAATGTTTGTCAATGGCATTTGATTCTTGGACCCCAAGTTACCTATTCTTTGACAACGATCGCAAGACTTGCAAAACATGTAAGAGTCATAAAGTAACTTAGGCCACAATAATCCACAGTCCAAAATTTTTCGAGCAGTTCTTTTGGGACCAAAATGTCCCCCACACATAGCTGAATGACAAAATTGTAAAATTGATGAAATTTCCTCCTCTGTGACACATCTCCTAACAATCTGATCAGCACAAAATTTCCATAGGTAAGGTTCATCCCACACATAATACTTAGCCTCTCGCTTGATTTTACCTTTTTCGGCTCTAAACAGATCAGTAGGTAAAGACTTAGTTACTAAGAAGTTTACTATGTCCGCATACCAAGGGATTACCTGTTGAACTGCGAAAAGGCTCTCATCCAGAAATTTGTCGTGAAGGACATTTGGCGTGGTGTTTGATGTGATCCGACTTAAGTGATTAGCTACCAAATTCTTTGCTTCTCTCTTGTCGCGAATTTCTACATTGAATTCTTGAAGCAGTAATATCCACCGAATCAATCTTGGCTTGGCTTCTTTCTTGTTTACCAGATACCGTAGCGATGCATGGTTGGAGTAGATGATCACCTTGGTCCCCAACAGATATGACCGAAACTTTTCCAATCCAAAGACAACCGCTAAAAACTCCTTCTCCATTGTGGAATAATTTTTCTGGGCATCATTAAGTGTCATATAAGCATAGTAAATAACATGAGGTACCTTATCCACTTTTTGTCCTAGCATAATGCCTACGGCATAATCTGATGCATCGCACATCAATTCAAAAGGTATGTCCCAACGTGGTGGCTGAATGATCGGTGCTGTAGTGAGACGCTCTTTTAGCTCATTGAATGCACTTCGGCATGGCTCGTCAAAGTTGAATTTCACATCTTTTTGAAGTAATTGGCACATAGGCTGCACAATTTTAGAGAAGTTGTTGATAAATTGTCGACAAAAACCTGTATGGCCAAGAAAAGAACGAACTTCCCGCACATTCGCAGGGTAAGATAAAGAGCGAATAACATCTATCTCGGCTTTATCGACTTCAATTCCTTTTGACGACACGGTATGGCCCAAAATAATGCCTTGATTAACCATAAAGTGACCAAATATAAAAGATTTCACTTTTGTTAAAACAAATTAATGTAGTAGCGGTAAGCGGATATCGTTCCCACGAGGAATTTTTTCGATGATGGAATTACGAATTCAAATGGCACAAATAACGAAAATAAGAAAGGGGGTGTTTTATTGTTTACTCACGACAAAAATAATAAAAATTGCAAAGAAAAATCGCAAATTGAAATAAATAATTTAATCTGAAAAATCAATGAGAAAATACCTTCGTTTCAGTCACCGATGTTACCATGCTATTATGGATCCTCGACATAAAATTATAATTGTTAATAAACATTCATTGGGTGAAGTTTCTCTTAAAGGTAATGTCTAGGAACATGTATCCTAGCAATCTTATTAAGCAATAACCTAGATACGATCATAGGTAAAATTGATTAATAGCATTAAAATCAAGAACCAATGACAAGTGATAAACATGTACGACCCTATATTGTAAACCTTAATTAAATTATAGACTTGCAATCTCTCATTTCACAAAATACCCACAATTCTAATTAGTTCTAAAGCTCTTTAATAAATAATTGGGTCTTGCATGAGATCTTTCTCCATGAAATTATTAAAAGGTCAATTAGATCACATAACTATCGTTAATCCAAGCTAATCATTTTTATCATGTTCACTCTCTCAGTTTATTACTGAAGTATGCAAGTATATCAATCAATCACAACACCCAACTTAAGTAAACACAAATCAACTAGATTGACATTAAACATAAGCAAAATCCTGAAAGTAAAGTTAGAACATCATTAACAACTCAAATCCATATCTATACAACCTATCTCAATCTTACATATTAAATGAATGAAAAAGTAAATAGTGAGGAAATGAAACTCAGGTTTAGTGATTCGGGAGAGCAATGGCATCGAGAGATCACGTATTTCAAGAAGCTTCAGCATCGGAACCCTCTTATTCTTCCTCTTCTTCTTTTCTTTATCTTCTTTCTCTCTCTCTTTTGGGTTTCTAAATGTAGATAGAATGTAGATTTTTTTCTCTAGGGTTCCACCATCATCCTTTTATAGTCTTTTCCAATTAAGGTAACCCTAGTGTCTTTTTTGGGGTCCGAATTGTCCAAAATGTCCCTTAAAAACTCAAATCCAAAAGTGACTCTGCGTCTATCTATGTGTAGGCCATGATCGTGAACTAAGGGCCATGATTGTGGGCTGGTTATCTACTTTCTATCATGATCATGGCATATCCCCCATGATTGTGGCCTATGCTTAAGCTTCTGTCATGATCGTGGCATATTTGCCACAATTGTGGCCCTATGTTGGTGCTTCTGTCACAATCGTGGCAGGTCCCCCACAATCGTGGCAGGTCCCCCACGATTGTGGCCTTGTGTTTTGGTTTGGGTCTCTTTTGAAACTCCTGCAAATGCCCTAATACACTAACAAATTCATCACGACACCTCATATATATATAACTGAAGCTCGAAAACATTTTCTCACCCTAAGAACACTTAAAACACAAATGTTTATGAACTAACACAACTCTTAAGCTAAACGCACACTAAACAATCAACTTAACCACTAAACACATATCAAATTAAATATAAGAATACAATGCAATCTACACCTATCAATATTCGATAAATAGTTTGACAACAGATAAAAATTCCTAAAGTTACCAACCCACTCCCTATCCTGAATTAACCAAGCCACCTTAATATCCTTAAGAATTCTATTTTTAAGTAATGTTAATTCATCTCTTTTTATAAGAGAACTGAAATCAATTCAATTATCAAACCACAACCGTATCCCTTCCCCATCCCTAACCTATACTTCATATAAGGATAAATCTGCTTCCTTAGGTTTTGCATATGCTTAAGTAACCATGAACATTCACGAGTTTGTTGTAGCCGCCAGAAGTTTTGATTTTTAAGGTGAGAAGTGTTCATCAATTTCACCCATAATGCTTCCTCGTCATTATATAATCTTCAAATCCTCTTAAAAAGTAACATGTTCTATATTTGATTATTCAAAATAACCCCTAATCCCCCATACATCTTTGGAATAGTTATGTCACTCCACTTCACTTTTGCCTGTTTGCTATTATCAGTTTTTCCAGACTATGGAAAAGATTTTAGTAACCTATTCATTTCCTTGATCAACCTCTTCGAAATAACCATATAAACTGCCTAATGAGCATGCATGCTATTCAATCTGAAGTAATAAGGGTTACTCTAGTAGCTATAGACAGGAATAAGTTTTTCCAAGAAAGAATTCTAGTTTTCAATTTCTCAATCAAAGGAAGAAAATTTGAGAATTTGGGTTTACTCGAAGTGATAGGTACCCCCAAATATCTAAAAGGAGTATCCTATAGTTGAAACCTGGCCATATTGCTAGTCCATTTAGGATTCTTAACATCAGAGGCCACGTATATTCCACTCTTCTATTAATTCATCTCCACCCTTGACCAACCAGAAAATGTTTGCACCATGCTCATCATCATTGGAAAAGCCTGAGGTTCAACCTTGCATAATAGTCTAACATCATCTGCGTAAAGCAAATATTAAAGCTTCATCTCCCTATATTGGTAATGATATCGAAACATTACATTACTTTCCACAATTTTGGATACAAGTCTGGAAAATCTTTCCATCACTATAGTGAAAAGGTAAGGGGAAAGTGGATTCCCTTGCTTAATCCCTCTAGTGTTTTTAAAAGGTCTAGAAGGTATTCCATTCACTAATACACTTATAGAGGTTGTTTGAATACATTGCAGTATCCATTTCTAAATTCTATCAGGCAATCTAATGACTTGTAGACAATCTTGTAAATATTCCATGCTAATGGCATCATATGCTTTAAACAGGTCCATCTTCAAGCACAACTCTTATTTTGTTTACCAGAATGGTATTGACCCAACAGCTCCTACAGAATCAATATATTGTCACCTATACTTCGCGAAGGTAGAAATGCACCTTATGCCAAGTTTACCATCTCAGATAAAATTATTCTCAATCTATCTGCCAGTAATTTGGCAATTATTTTATAGACAGTCGAGCAGCAAGAAATTGGTCTATAATCAGAAATCATCGTAGGTTTGTCCTTCTTAGGAACTAAGCAAATGAAAGTATGGTTTACCTCCTTTGGTATTGAATTAGAGGAAACGAACTCCAACACTGCATCCGTTAAAAAAGGGCCAATGATGTTCCAAGTTTTTTGAAAAAAAAATCGGGAGAATAACCATCACGACTAGGAGCCTTTGAAATTAAGCATCTTTAGTGGTGACTGATTTGGAATGAACTCCAGAACATTTTTACCCCAAACCTCTCTACTAAACTTCAAACCTTCTCATTAGATTTATAAAGTAGCCTCTTATATAATTAGATAACTCCTGTTGATCATTTATAATGTTACCCACCTCATCCTTTAATTGAGTAATTATATTATTTTTCTCCTCGCCAGCAAAGGCGAATGGAAAAGCTTATAATTAACATCCCTATCTTTAAGCCACATATGTCTTGTTTTTTGTTTCATAATTGAATTACGCAATTTCAGCTCTTCCTAGTATTGCTTCATCCTCTATGTTTTAATGTCTCTTAGTCCCATATTATAAGGATCCTGATAACACTTCTACTGAGCGTTTGTCAATGTTTTACTCAACTCTTTCAAATCCTTATAACATTTTTACTAAATTAATTAATAGTAACTTTTACTAACTTTAATTCTGCATTAGCTGAAAAGATTTATAACCTTGCACCTCCTATTCCCATACTTTGCTAATTAAGGTCATAAAACCCTCTACTTGAGTTAATCCATTGAAAAAATCTTAAAGGAGCATCTATTCTTGTCCCTACACATATCTATGATACCAGAATAGAAGCATGGTTAGAGAATACTAGATCACAAAAAAATGCAAAAGCTCTAGGAAGAAATTAAGCCAACTATGATTGACCAAAGCTCTATCTAGTTTTTTCCTTACTAGCATATTCCCCTACTATTTGTTTTCCTAAGTGAACCACCTACTTAATCCTCTAAAGGTCCAATAGATCAACTCTTTGAAAAAGTCATGAAAACTCTTTCCCTATTCCAGAATTGAAACCAACTCCACCCTCTACTTCATCCAAATTATGATAACAATTGAAGTCCGCTATTACTAACCATAGGGACTGTATACCACCATGAAGAATCTTCAACTCCTCTTATAAATTTTCCCTTCAAAATGCAAAGTTTGATTTATATATTATTGTTATTTCAAAATAGAACTTGCCTATCAACCAGCTGCTCACTCATATTGATAACATTTGCCTCCACAAAATCATAATTATACTAACATAAAATTCCACCGTTGTAATGATATGCATGATTAGAGATAAACTTCCATTTAGAACCTAAAAAGATCGTACCTCCCTAATGGGAAGGGGACTTTATTTTGATCTCCAAAAGACCCACCAAAATAGGTTTTCTCTCTTCTACAACTTCCTTCACCATCATCTTCTTAAGAGGGTCATTTATCCCCCTTGTATTACATATTAGTATAGTCATCTAAGGCGAATCCCCTTTAGATTTAGCCATCCTTCTTGTAGACTTCCTTCTATTATAACTATGTGTAACAAAAATCCCATCCTTCAGATCATTATACTCTACTATTTGTATAGATACTTTAGAATTATCATCCAAAGTTACTATAGCCTGACCCAACTCCTTATTGTCCTTACTCATTGCGTTGCCTCCCTGTTTCACGATAATTGTACTGTCTGTTGCCTAATACTGTTCATTAATTTTTATCATTTTTCTACCAATATCTTCCCTTACCTCAATTTTAACAGAATTTTGAGTCTGAGCCTCATCTGTCCCAACCACATTGTTATTCTTCTATACACTTATACTTCCTTCCATTTCTCCCCCTTATTTTGCATTTATAGTAGTTTCAGTATGACTATTCACATTCACCATCTGCTTTATAACAGTATTCTGTAGACTTTCAGGAACCATATCATACTCATTAGATCCCAAATCTGATTCTAATAATTCCTCCTGCCAGTCTGAATTGAATTTTCTCCCTATAGGCCTCCATTCCTTAGTAACACTCTGGGGCTTCCATGGATAAGATACCTTGAAGTTAGCCTTCTCCATTTCTCCTGTTAGCCCCAATCTCATTATAAAAAGTTTTTTTAGAAGTACTACATTTCTACTCACCTCCACACAGATTTTTGCATAGCCAATTCTCTCCATACTAGAGGTTTAAGCATCCATGTATATTGGCTTTCCTATAGAGCTCATTATAAAGCTTAAACCTTTCGTTGTCCATTTCTCCAATGGCAAGTTGTGAAATTTAATCCAGATGGGGAACATCTCTTTGTTATTTTTGTTGACCTCCATTCCCAACTTCCATTTTTGCACAAACATTGGTTGACCACCAATGTGCTATAGACCCAGTTCTAATAATTCATCCAAGTTACTATTTGACGCAAACTTGAACAAAATTGTTCCATCCTCCATCAGCATTGTTCTCTCCAAGCCTTTCCTTCCCCACTTCGAATTAGCCCATACCTGAATACTAGGGAACACTGACCTCTTATTCTAGAAAGATCCTATCAAGGCTGTCGATCTCTCTCTCTCTCTCTAGCCTTTAGCAACTCCAAAGGAGGACAAACTACCCCATCCTTCATTACTTCTCGATAGTGTTTCATCTGGACCTTGTTCTCATTAACATGAATCTTTTTACTTCAAGCACCCATCAAAGTTTGATTCATATTTGCATTTTTGGTAGGGGATTCACTAGGAAACATTGGAAATTATTCACCCTTCTCCCTATCTTCCTGTGACTAACCCTCTATAGAGAGAGCGTGTCTACTGTCGTTCTCCTTCCATACCAAAAAAGCGGAAATTTTTTCCAAAATTGGAGCTAAACAAGGATAAAAAGGAAAAAGCCAAAGAGAGAAGATAGAACATAAACTGTGGTAAGAATGTTAATCAAGCTCTTTAGGTTAATTTTTTTTCACTATTAGGGAATTCTCAGCTTGTTCTTGTTCTTTATGCTTTGGTGCAGGTTCAAAATAATTTGGATCTTAATGCTCTAGTGCACTATAAATTCTTCGCTTTCTCCTTTGAAGTGTTATTTTCTTCCTTTTCTTATAATTTATCTTTTGCAAATATGACATCTATGTCAGTTTTTACCTTATAGGTAGTGCAATCCCAAAGGCAATAACCCTTGATTCCATTAGCATGTCTCAAGAAATTACATTTCCTATAACTTTGACATATTTTAGCAATAATACATATGTAGAACATGCAAATATATAAAAGGATGAATAATTAGTAGGATTACTGATCCATATCTCCATTGGTGTCTTAAACCCAATTGTTGTTGATAGAGACCGATTATCACAAAGCAAACAGTTTTTACTACTTCTATCTAAAATGATTTAGCTAACCCTATAATTCTCAACATTGCTCTTATTCTTTCTAGCAGTATTTTGTTTATTTTTTATGTCATTCCATTCTACTGAGGAGTGTGTGATATTATGAACTGCCTTTTAGTGTCTTTTTACTTACAAATGTGTCAAACTCGCTTCCATCATATTTGCCTCGATTATCTAATCATAGACACTTATTTTTTCCCTAATTACAAGTTCTACCTGAGCTTTGAAGTTCTTGAAAACTAGAAACATCTAGTAGAGTAGTCATCAATGACAGATAAAAGTATTTATACCTTATAAGGATGGAGCTAGTGCTTGTCAATTATTGGAATGAATCAACTTTAGAATAGCTTTGCTTCTAACGGTGGAACTGTCGAATTTCAGTATATTTTACTTACTAATAACATAATGCTCACAAAAGAGTAATGATACCTCTTTGAACACTAAAAGAAGATGTTCTTATGTAAGAATTTTCAATCCTCGTTCTGACATATAGCCAAGTTTGAGGTGCCACATCATTGTTGATTCTTTTGCTAAATTTGTTGATGCAATATACACTTCTACTTCTTGTAATGTTTATTTTTTTAAGCATATACAGATTAGCAAGTACCTTTTGTGCTTTCATCACCACAAGTATGCCTTGACTATTTTCATGATCCCATTTTCAACTTGATTTTTATACTAGATATCACTACGTTGTCCTAACAACACTAGATTTTTTTAGACCCTTTATATGTCTTCCATTTTAGATGGTGCAAATTGTACCATCCTATATTTTTAGCTTAATGGTATTAATACTAGAAATTCTTATGGCATGATTGTAGTCCATAAATACAGATCCTTTTAAGAGTGGTTTATATTGGTGAAATCATTCTCTTTAAGAGCTCATGTGCTAGATGGCTCTAAACTCCAAAAGCCAAACATTAGAAAAATGTTTTCTGCCTTTTTTTATTGCCTTGTTATAAAGGATTTCACCACCATCTTTAAAAAAATCATTTCATCATCATCTTAGGTACTTACAATATTACCTTAAGGGGTTGTTGCATTCTTCTTGTTCCAACATTCCTTCTTAATGTGCCTTTTCTTACTATAATTTTAATATTTGATATTCTTTCTACTTCTTGATTTGGACCTACCATGATTTTGATTCCAACTAGAACTACGTATTGTTGATCTTCATCTCGTAATGGATAGTGCTTCTGCTTGTTACGAATTTGAAAATCTATCCACCTTATTCTTGTACCTCTACTTTTCTTCTAAATTTTTTTTTGGTCAAATACTTTTCTTCTAAATTAGTAACAATATCTTTAAAGACTAAATAGTTTGGGAAAATATTATTGTCAAATTGATAATGAGTGGATCATATGAATCTAGTTGACTTTGAAGTAGAAGTTCTACGTATTCATTTATATCTATTTTATAGCCCAACTATAAAAGTTCAGAAAGGAGAGAACTTGGTCAATACTCATGTACAATTATGGATGAACTTGGTTAATTTTTTGGCTTTCTACAGTCTCATCAATAATAGGAAAATACCTAGCATCTCCTATATTTTCCATCATTAAATCAATACAATGTGTAGCATAAGGATTCCAGAAAAAAAAATTATACTTATTTTGTAACCTTTTTCTCCTATTTAATAAGCGGAATCATTGTCAGTAATGAACAACAATATTTTTTAACCCTACTTGATTTACAATTTCATCAAATATCTCAAATAACTTAGTATTCCTGGCAAGGTTAGATGCATCAATAGACTTCAAAAACATTGAACTCTTTGCTTAATAAACCAGAAAAAAAATAGGCTCATGTCTTATATTTGTCCAACCACATGATTGAACACTCATAAGTAGTCCAATCCATTCTTCTTTCTTCCATATAACTTTTAATTTTAAAAGTTAAGGACTCAAAAGTTTACCTCTGTCGTCATCAATTGAAGAGGCTTCGTATCCCAAACCGTAAAAGGCTATGGCATCCACCATAGGTTGATAATAGTATCATTAGTAAGCATTAATGTTACATCTCTATCATACCACCATCTAGTCATTGTTGTATCTACATTGTAAGCCACATCTCTTTATTGCATGACACTACGAATTGAAGGTTGGGCTCAAAGAGTTGTTTGTGATGTAAAAAAAATCGACATCTAACTTTTTCTTTTCCTAACATCAGGTCTAGTTGTAACATTCACTTCTTATTGGGAATGAACATTACCACTACCACTCTCACTTTCAACATTTCCACTATCATCATGAAAATCATCAAACGAACTTCTACTACTAATCTCATAATTCAATCTCTCCCTTATATCTTTCTCATGTTGATATTCTTCAAGCAAACTTTTCATTTGCCACTTTATATCATGACTTACTTCTTTGCAGGATTCCACATCCCCTTTAACCTCATTTAAATGCTTCTTAAATAGTGATCCTCCACCTTTCAAAATTTAGTGGTTTAGTTTAAGTCTGAAATAAGGATAGTATCAAAGGACCTTGTCTCGAATTTGCGGTCATATTTTCCCCTTCATCCATGACCGGTATGTCCTTTATTATCCTTTTTATAAAAGTTTATATGGGCACTTTTATTATTAGAAATTGATCCATATCAACATAGTAAGTGGTACCCATGACCTAAAGACTTTAGAAAAAGAAGAATTTCATCATCAACTGAGGTACTCACAATATTTCCTTAAGGGGTTGTTGCATTCTTCTCTAGATTCTTCTTGTTCCAACACTCCTTTTAATGTGTGCTTTCTTACCACAATTTTAATATTTGATATTTTTTCTATTTCTTAATTTGGACCTACCATGATTTTGATTCCAACTAGAACTACATATTGTTAATCTTCATTTCGTAATGGATAGTGCCTCCGCTTGTTACAAATCTGACAATCTATCCACCTTATTCTTATACCTCTACTTTTCTTCTAAATTAGTAGCAACATCTTCAAAGACTAAATAGTTTAAGAGAATATTGTTGTCAAATTGATAATGAGTGGATCTTATGAATCTAGTTGACTTTGAAGTAAAAGTTCTACATATTCATCTATATCTATTTTATAGCCCAACTATAAAAGTTCAGAAAATAAAGGATTAAGAGTATTGATGTGATCCATCACTAAAGAGGATTTTGACATTTAAAGAGCCTAGAGTCATCTTTTTTTTAAAAAAATTGCTACGACTTAGCATAGTACAACTTCGTCAGTGTATCCCAAATATCCTTTGCATTGTTTTTCTCTTCTAAATTTGATAGGATTTGATCAACTAGACTCAAGTGTAGATTAGTGATAGCCTTGTTATTCGTTTTCCTCCATTTGTTGTCATTTATGATCATTGTTGGTCTTTCTCTGATGGCCTCTAAACAATTTTCTTTTGTTAAGATTTTCTTTTTCTTTATCTTCCATAATGAGAAATTATTCTTGTTAAACTTCTCTATATAGAACTTTGTTGTGATTGTTGAAGTTATTTTTTTCACTATTGAATCTATGCATTATATGAATAATGGTGCTAAGTCAAATTATGATACCACTACTAGGACTGTGTGATATGAAACACCTAAAATATAATTAAGTTTGAAATGAGAAAATAAGGAAACAAATGTAATTAACAAAAGACAAATTTAATGAAGAGAAGTATATACTTAAGAAAAACTTATCTCAATCTTTCTAATACAATGTATATCTTTCTAATACACTCTACTCTCTCTTCATTTTTGTTTATGAAAAGATATAAAAATAAAATACAAATAAGAATACATCAAAACTAAAAACAGGTTAGTTAAAGCATATGAAACTATATATATATGTTTGTGTGTGACAATTAAGTTAGGTGGAGTGTATTAAAAAATGTTTAACAACTTTTCGTAATCGTGGCTACTTTCTTAGTCAAAGCTTTAATAAAAATAAAGGTGGTCTTGCCACCAATTGAAGGGAAGTGAGGCCACGAGCTTGACTAGATATGGTGCAACAACTGAAGCAACTAAAACAACCCTAGGATTAATTGAAGCCCCCTTACGTACTTACAGGTGGCAGTGAATTAGAGTAAATAATAGAAGATGAGAAGATAAACTTAAAGCTTCTGACTCAAGTCGTTAGGCATGAATTGAACTTGGGTACACCAAGCAGCCAAGTCAATGATTCTTCTCTAAGGAACTCAATTTTCAACATCAGATGTTCTAATTGCTTTGCCTATAAAATCATAAACATATTTATCATTTTTTTAAAGGACAACATATGCTACTTGCACTGCTTAAACAATACAACAATACATAGAAGTAAAGAAAAAGAAGTTATATCATCAACTTCCGTAAGCATGAGTAGGCTTGAACCTAAAATGAAAAGTATGCTGAAGCATGTAGCATATTTTGATTTCTAATTTCTAACAATTTTTTATGCTTATCAAAACTTCCTGATTAAACAAATAAACAAATGCAAATTGCTGAGGTGGTGAGACCTTGAAGATTATATCATATTTTTATATATAAATCTTTGTATTATTTCTGTATAAACTTTTCTGAACTGATGATAATTTCCTTGGCCTTGTTTTTGCAGAAATGGAAGAGAACAAGAAAGTAAAATGACACTCAAATTTACTTGGTTCGATAGCACAAAGCTATCTACGTCCAAGGATCAATCACACACACTGGTTTTACTAGGATCAGAAAAAAAAAAAAAGTATACAAGAGATTGAGTGTTTTCCTGAAACACCTGCAAGAGTTTCTCACAAACTCACTAGTACACTTTTAATAGGTACTCTAGCACTCTCTCTATTTTTTTCTCTGAACTAAATGATTGAATGTATACAATAGTTTGTAATTGTAATGGTGATGTTCTATGTTTCTGGATGCTTGGCTATATATAGAGTTGTTCAGATAACTGTTGTTGTTAGATAAGTTTGAACTAAGTCAATGCTTTGCTTAAAGACTCCATCTTTCTTGATCTTGTTCTTTTTCCACAAGTCTTTGACTGGGTCAACATATATGCATGTGTGATGCACGTGAATCTGTAAACTCTTCCTTAGTTACTTTGTTCACTTCCATAAAACTTTGACTAAGTCCATATATATACACTTATGCCTTGTCCACGTGACTTTCTTAAAGGCTCTTCCGTTATTCTTTTAAAGTCTTGCATTAGAGTCTTGCATCATACTTTAATATATCTAATAAAGTGCTACGTTTTGTGACTATGCTTGGTATGCCTCATGTGTGTCTGAACATAAGTGGCATAGGTAACTTAATGACTTCAGACAACTCCTTTAGAACTTTCGAGAGTCATTATCTTCTTCTCTTCGTAGGCTTCTGACTCCTTTTTCTTTTACCTTTTTCCTGTGTTCTTTAATCTGTCGTGTTTAAGTGTTGATTTTTGAAGAATCTTGTGTTTTTCTTCACATTATTCCCTCCTTCTTCAAAAGCCCTCACTCAATCTTTCAATTTGTGATCAATTTCTGAAATATGAAACCCTAGAAAAAATTTGAAACCTTAATTTTTCTCCAGTGTTGTGAGATCGACGGGTAAATCCTCCTTTTTTCTTTTAAGGTGCTTCATTTATCTATAGAAACTCTCTAAAGAAAATAAATTTCTTTATTGGAACTATTTTTGTTCCAAAATCTGATGGGTTTTCTTCTCCTCTTATTTTTTTCAAGTCGACTTCTCCACTGTTGACCTTATCTCTGATGAAGTGGAGTCGGATGTCTATATGCTTCGACCTTTCGTGTAAGACTGGGTCCTTACTGAGGTAAATCGCACTTTGACTGTCTGTGTGTATAGCTGCCTCTAAAGTTTGTACTTTGATTTCTGATGGTAGTCCCTTAAGCCATATTAACTCCTTTAGGCCTTCTGTGATTGCGTAAAATTCTGCTTCTATTGTAGATAGTGACACCACTACTTGTTGTTGCACTTTCCAACTTACTGTGTTACTTGATAGTGTAAAATAGTACGCTGATAAAGATTTGCGTGTGTCCTTGTCTGCTGTATAATCTGCATCTACATAGCCATTTAAATTCATATGTTTCTGTATTTCTAGGTTAGATTTAGAAAAACATAGTCCATAGTTTAGGGTCCCCTTTAGATATCTGAGTACTATCTTAAAACCAGACCAATGTTCTAAACCTGGATTAGACATGAATTTGCTAAATAGGCTGATTACATGTGCTAAGTCAGGTCTAGTACAAATCATAATGTACATGATACAACCTATACCCACATCATAAGGATATTTCAGCATTTGTTCCCTTTCTGATTCTGTTGCTGGACTCTTAGCAGCTGTCAGCCATAAGTGTATGGCAATTGGAGTAGAGCTAGGTTTAGAGTCTTCCATGTTGAACTTGCACAGGACTTTCCTAATGTAATCCCTTTGTATCAACCATAGTTTCCCTTTAGCCTCATTCCTTATTATTTGCATTCCCAGTAGCTTCTTAGCTCTCCCTAGGTCTTTCATGTCAAAATTCTTCTTCAAGGCATTTCCACTTCTTGTATTTTCTTCATCAGCTTTCCTGTGATGATTAAATCATCAACATACACCAGCATGTAGACCACTTCCTCTTTCTCCAAGTCTTTGTAGTATAGACAGTAATCACAGGCACTCCTTTTGAACCTTAATTCTGTCACCACCTCATGGAATTTTTTGTTCCATTACCTAGGAGCTTGCTTTAGGCCATAAAGAGACTTTTCTAGCAAGCACACATGATCTGGTTTCTACTTATCTATGAAGCCAATTGGTTGTTTCATATAGATAGTTTCCTTTAGTCTTCCATATAGGAAGGCTATCTTTACATCCATTTGATGTATATCCCAATCATTCAATGTTGCTAGGGTCAAAATTAACCTTACTGTTTTAAACTTGACCACTGGAGAGAAGATTTCCTTATAATCTACTCCTTCTCTTTGCCTAAACCCCTTTGCAACTAGTCTTGCCTTGTAGGTTTTAGGATCAGCTTCTGTCACTCCATCCTTGAGCTTAAAAATCCACTTGCATTCAATCACCTTAGCATTAGGTGGCTTAGAACTAGCTTCCAAGTCTCATTCTTTATTAGAGAAGAGTATTCACTTTGGCAAGCCTTCTTCCATTGATCTGCATCAGTCCTTTTCATAGCCTCCTCATAGCCTTCTGGTGCTTCAAATTCTATACATTCTGCAACTAAACAAGCATATTCAACTAGGTTAGTGTCAAAGTACCTTCTGTTAGGTATTACCTGCCTTGGTTCTCTATCTCTAACTAGTTAATAGTCTTGTAAAGGTGTTTGAGTTTCAGTTGCTGCTTCTTCTTGTTCTGTTCCCTCCTTAGGGTTAGGACTAGAATGCAGTCTTTCTTTTATTGCTTCTCTAGGCTGTTCAATAGCTGGTTCTATTTCTCCTCCTTCATATGTGGAGGGTGGGACATAAAAGGGAGTCAAATTGTTGTTTGATCCCAACTGCTGTAGGACACTCTCGTGAACTTGCATTCCTCCATCTTTCTGCTTCAGCAGTGGGTATTTAGTTTCCCTAAACACCACATCTCTACTTATTTAAGTTTTGTGAACTCTTGGCTGTAGGATTAGAAATTTATACCCTTTTATGCCTTCAGGATATCCTAAAAACACTCCTTTGATGGCTCTAGGTTCTAACTTTCCTTCTGTTTGATGGATGTAGACATTGCATCCAAAAGGTCTTAGGTTAGTCAAATTTGGTTTAGTTCCAGTCCATACCTCTTTAGGAGTTTGGTACTCATTAGCTAATGTAGACAGTCTGTTAATTAGGTATGTTGCTGTCTTGATGGCTTCTCCCCACAGTGCATGGGATAGGCCTAAAGATAGCATCTTGTCTTCTTTAAGAGTGTCCTATTCAGTCTTTCTGCTACTCCATTCTGTTGGGGAGTAGCTTTAACTGTTTTGTGCCTTTGAATCCCTTTCTTTTCACAGTAGTCATCAAACTCCTTGTTGCAGAACTCCAAGCCATTATTTGTCCTCGAACACTTCAACCTTTTTCCAGTTTGGTTCTCCATCAGTGTATGCCATTTAATGAATGCTTATAGTGCTTCATCTTTGGACCTTAAGAGATAAATCCAACATTTTATGGATTTGTCATCAATGATAGACATGAAGTATCTCTTTCCTCCCATGGTTTGAGTCTGTGCTGGCCCCCATAAATCACTATGAGCATACTCTATGTTGCTGGTGGCTTTCCTTGCATTCTTTGGGAAAGGAGTTCTGTGGTATTTGCCTAGGATACATCCTTCACAGAACTCAATTATCTTCACAGTAGCATTAGCCAACTGCCCTTGTTGTTCAAGGTGCCTCAAACTCTTATTTCCTGCATGTCCTAATCTTGCATGCCATAGGATTATTGAGTTCAGTTCCTTTTCTTCAACTGTTAGGTTAATTTCTGTGATTCCTACAACATAGTATAGGCCTCCTATCTCAATTGCCCTTATAACCACCTTTCCATCCTTCATGATTTCTCTCAAGCCATCTTTGGATCTGATCTTGTATCCTTACTTGTCAAAAACACTTTCAGATAGGAGATTCCTTCTAATTCCAGGGACATATCTCACATTGCTCAATGTCCTTCTCTTTCCATCATGCATCTTGATGGAAACATTGCCAATGCCCTTGATATCCTGCTTCCCTGCATCTGCCATCCTCACCTTAGTTGACAAGTTCTCAAATGTAGAAAACCACTCCCTGTTGGAAGTTACATGCATTGTACAGCCTAAATCTAGAATCCAGTTTGTAGTTGGCTCTTCTGTTTCAGCTGTCAATGCAAGAATTTCATCTTCACTTGTTTCTTCAAGCTTTTCAACATTTTCAGCAGCAACCTTTTCTTCTTCTTTATCCTTCTTTTTCTTCCTGCAATCTCTAACAAAATGACCAATTTTATCATAGGAAAAACATTTCTTACCTTTAGCTTTACCCTTTTTCTTGTCGTCATCAATCTTCTTCTGTTTGTACTTTCCTTTAGTTTTCTGCCCACCTTTCTTTAAGCCATGTTAAGTTGGTTTGTTCTCTGATTTGTTGTCTAAGAACATCACTTCTGGTTCCTTCTTGAAGTGATTGTTATCTATCACTTCCTCCATCAAAGAGTCAAGAACCCTCTTTACTGTTAGAGCATCACCACTAGCATGCTTCATCACTTTTCTGAATGCATTATACTCCTATGGTAGGGATTTTAGAATCACCACTGCTTGGTGTTCTTCAGAAATTACCTCTCCAGTAGTTTCAAAATCTTGAATTAGTTTAAAAAAGTAATCCATATTATCTTCTAGAGTTACTGTTGTGTTCATCTTGAAGTTGGCAAGATTGTGCAGCAATGTCATCTTATTTGGTAAGCATTTCTTGGAGTAAATCTCATCCAATTTATCCCATAGAAGCTTTGCAGTGTTGCAATCTTTCACCTTTTTGATGACAATTGGTGAAAGATGCAACATTAGCTTACAATGTGCTAATCTTGCCTTCTTGAGATTCTTCATAGGATCTTGCTCATCTTCATATGTAGCATCTATAGCTTCAAAGCACTCATAGGATTCAAGGAGGGCTTGCATATGTAATTTCCAGATTGCAAAATCGTCATTTCCAGTGAATACTTCCATCTCCTTTCCCACCATCTTGTAGGATCTTTGTAAAGACTCTGTGTTTGAGCTTTCTTTGATGGATTCTTGGCTGGTGAATGTAGGCAGAAACTTTAAAATGGCTCTGATACCAATCTGATAGAAATCTTTGTATTATTTCTGTATAAACTTTTCTAAACTGATGATAATTTCCTTGGCCTTGTTTTTGCAGAAATGGAAGAGAGCAAGAAAGTAAAATGACACTCAAATTTACTTGGTTCGATAGCACAAAGCTATCTACGTCCAAGGATCAATCACACAC
>JANVCQ010000007.1:7511646-7530504 GCA_025531925.1 Erythroxylum plowmanianum
CTCTTGGGCCTAATTTATTAGGCATTGAATAAATATATGTGGATATATTTATTAGGCTAGATTGAAATAAGTTGTCGAGCTTTTACTATATGAGATAATATGGGCCAAAACTTATTGGGCTTCAATAATTTTAATGGGTTTAGAATTATGATGTTCTTATTCCTAATAAGAATAGGAATTAGGGTTTCTCTATAAATAGAGAAACTTATGTCTCATTAGGGTGAGACAAAAAACCCTAGCCACCTTCGTTCTTCTTCCGATAGAAATATTGTACGGCGATTGAAAAGAGTTTTAGAATGTGCTAGCACACATTAGCCGCTGCTCGGATCGTTCATCCTAGTGTGGATACCGGTAGAGGACGTTCGCACACTGCAGCGTCTACAAATCTGAAAAGAAACAAATACCAATTTGCGTCAAGAGGTAATTTTGTACATGTTATAATTTTTGGTCATATTTATTGTTGTACAGTATGGTCCATTTCGCTGCGTATTGTGAATACCAGAGCTATAAGCTATCCAACATTTTGTTCGTACTTCCTATAGTTTCTACCTCCTGCCATTCAGAAAAAATACCATGAACATCTCATTCCAATTTGCTTGAACGGTATTCAAGGATGCCAGCCATTTAATTCCCAGGACTAAATCCGTGCCTCCAATGGTGGATGATAAGAAATCACGTACAATGGTGAGATTGGGTAGCGGAACTAAGAGGTCTTTGCATATTTTATCACATCGCATGATATATCCATTACCGATTTGAACTCCAAAGGTTGTAACTGGTTGTACCTTAAGGTCTAACTCATCAATGATGGTGTTAGAGATAAAGTTATTGGTTGATCCGCTATCGACCAAAATGATGACCTGCCTTTAACCAATTCTCCCCTGTAGCTTCATGGTGTTACCTAAAGTTTTGCCTAAAATGGCATGTAAAGAAATCTAAGCCATATCATCCGTAATGGGAGCTTCTTTGTCAAGTGGAACTTCAATACTTTCATCACCATCTGTCAGCTCCATAAGTGCAAAATTGGACTGTTTGTAGTGATGACCAGGTGTAAATTTTTCATTACACCATAAATAGAGCCCTTTGGTAATTCGGTTCTATGTTTCTATTTCCTAAGAATTTGTTTTGTTTGATTGAGATTGCAGGCGGAAAGAGGGATTAGAAAATCTTGAAACAGCAGTAGAAGAGTATGATACCTGACTTTCCCGAATTGAGTTGGCATTTGTTTGAGATGAAGGTTGTGTTGTACTTCGACTGGAAGTAGTCCAGGTACTCACCTTGGTACTTTTTTTTAGCCCACTTTGCTTTCAAATTCAAAGGCTATGTGGTTGCCTATTTGAAGCCTCGGCCCACCAAGGAACTTCTTGATCTTCATCTTCTGTCACCACTAGTTCTTTCCCCTTGTCTTGTTCGTTTTGGTTAGATTTTGCTTGATGGAGCATATTTGTTTGGGCTTTGATAACTGCTATTTTAGTAGCTAAAAAGTCAATGGTTTCTAGCTTAGAAGATATAACAGACAACTATTGGGCTATGGGTCAGTAATGGTTGTGGGTGGTTCAAGTTGTGAAGCTGTGGATATGGTATTAACCATGGTTAGGTAACCTTTATCTGATACCAAATATGATATGAACTGGGTAGAAATAACAAAAGAATTTAAGAAGCAATACTGAGTTTATAATGCTAGAATGCTAAAACATTATATTCTCAATAAAATAGTCCTTATGGAGTGGACAACTCTCCTAATACAACTTGAACTTCAAAAAAAGACTTCCTAAAGCTGTCATCCTAATAGGTATTTATAGATTAAAACTCCTAGGAAAACAGTATTTGAATATGGAATAACAGACCCAAATAGTAAAGGCTAAAAACTAGGAAAATAGAATATCATGCAAAATGGTTCCACTTCTATTGGGATTCTATTAGAAGATCGTGGACCCAGTCAAGTTTGACTGATTCAAGTTGCTGGTAAACTGCGTCTGTGAGTGGGTGTATAGGTGGATCAATCCTACGTGGTCTCATGAAATAGGTTTGTAGAGGTGATATCTTATCAAAGTGTGTGTGTATTTTGGTGATTAAGTGATTCATTAATACCAAAATTGATAAATTACATCCAAACAACGTCTATTAGCAACAACCCCTAAACTAAAAGCTCAATGTAAACAATCCAAAGAGACATGTAAGAGCAAAAATGAAGAGAATCATGACCTAGAAGGTGATAAATCTCCGATCCAAAAGTTAAGAGTTTGAACATTCCTCTCCATGAGGATCAATTTGATTGAGAGATGTGATTCATGAGTTGTGCTAATTGTGGCTACAGATTTGCCCCAATTCCAAGGGAGAAAGTTGATTGAAGGGAGAGTGGGCTTTAGCTAAAGAACAAGTGATTGTGGCTTTATGTTAGGATTTGGTGATTCTTCAATATGTTTTTTTAATTGCCAAACATAAAATAAAACTTGCTTTTAGATACAGTTCCTGCCTGTACTAGTTGGTTCTTTGTAGAAATGTCCCTGAATGTTTGAAATAAGTGAGCTAACTAAAGAACTTTTTCCTCCATTGTAACACGAAGAATGTATAAGGACATGCTCTCTTAAAACTTGTAGGGCGCTTGAGTTAACCTTAGCATTAGTTGGAATCTCCTCTGTGACTAATATTACAGTTCTAAATTATCAAACCAAAAATAAGTAGCTTTCTCGTTCCTTATTTTGTGATGGATAATGGATCTTATGCTATCTATTGTCATTTAAATTTTCTTCCAACTCTGTGAGTAACATGTGCTTCTCTTATGTTATCATAGACTTTTTCCTGCTAAGAACTCGGCTTAAATCCACTTAATGCAAAGAAAATGTTTATCAATAAAGAGCCGCTATTGATTTTTATTTGCTTCACTTGTATGCTGCATACTTGAGTTTAGGTATACGATAGTTAGATGCTGATGTGTGATTCTATGTTTTAAACTAAAGTGTACAACATAGCTATAGCTAAAATTGGTAAGTATGAGTCGATCTTATCTAGCCTAAAAAATTATGGTGTTGAAGATAAATAAAATGTAAAATTAAAACAATAAATTAAAATTGATCAATACAATTAACTAGTTGAAATGAAAATTAAACTAAGAAACAATTAAGGAAAACATTGGACCTACTAGGACGTCTAGTGCAATCATGATTTCACTAAGCAATTTAAACTTTAGTTCATTGGACCAAAGAAATTTTTATCTTATGTTAATATATTTCTCAAAATTATTTACAATTAATAATTAGTTAATTAACTGAAACATCTTTCTAGTTAAAATTCCTAGGATTGCATTAATCAATTCGTTAATTTCACTATTAGGTTTGACCATAATCTAGACGATTATGTCAACTTATCTCTATGTTTGCATGTAACTCCTGAAAATTATTATATATCTATTCATACAAAAGGATTTCACAATTTCAATTGCATAAAATCATACATGAAATAATATGCTAGCAATATTAATTCAAAAATAATTAAGAACATATAATTAAATCTCAAAAAAACTAAAAAAAATGAACTAAGTTAAAATAAAAATCACTGTAAGGTCTATCCTAGGTTCATCTAATCTAAGAACCAACAAAAGTTTAGCTCATAGTCTTATGATCAAGACTAAAGGAAAAACCAAAAACTAAAAGAACCATGATGAAATCTCTTTTAATCTTTACTAAATCCACTTTATATTGATAAAAATCACCCCATATATCTTTTCTTACTCGTTCTTCGTTTTTCTTTCATTCTAAGCCATTAATTGGTATTTTCCTGAGCCTCCTACAAACCCCTTTTTGACTTCCCTCATTTGCTCTTTATCTTATCTATTTATAGCTTGAATTTAGGGTTTTTATATTGGACATAGCCACTCACACAGCTGTGTGCATAACTGTGTCCCCCATTCTTTCTTCAAAAAGTCATAATTGAATTAGACTGAAATTAATGTAGGTAAAATTCTTAGGCTAATTTCATCCTTTCTGGAAAAGGAGACTTCAACATTATAAAGTGAAATTTAAAACTAATTATGAATAAAAATCTTCAAAAATTATAAAGAAGCACAGAGAGAGCTACATAGGCAGCCACATGATTGTGTAGGCTTACATGGGCACCTAAAAGGTCTATCTCGTGGTTCATTTAATCTAAGTACTAACAAGAGTTTATCTCATAATCATAACATCAAGACTAAAGGAAAAACATAAAACTAAAAGAACCATAAAGATATCCCTTTTAATCTTCATGAAATCCACTTCAAATTGATGAAAATATACCCCAAATATGTTTTCTTGCTTATTCTTCATTCTCTCTATTGTTCTAGGCCATCAATTTATGTTTTTTTTAGCTAATACAAACCCCTTTTCGACTTCCTTTGTTTTTTCTTTGTTTTATCCACATATAGATCAAATTTACGATTTCTATAGTGGACACGATCACTCATACGGCTATATGCATGACCTTGTCCCTCTCTTTCTTCAATCTTAAAAATTGTGAAAAAACACTGTCCTAGAGAGCTACATGAGTGGCCACACAACTGTGTAGACGTATATGGGCACCCACATGGATACGTAAAATTATAAGAGCAACCACTAAAATAGCTTCAATTCTTCCATTTCCTATCTTGGTTTTGCTTTAATTCTTCTCCTTTTTATCCATGAAAGCAAATAAGACTTAAAACCACAATAAAAACAAAACAAAAACAAAATAAGTACTTTAAACAATAAGAAACTCTCAAATAAACAAGCAAAATGAATTAAACGTGGGATGAGAAATATACTCTACTTAGCATTTATAAAACTTCCACAAACTTAAGCATTTACTTGTTCTTATGCAAATTAATTTCATTACTGTCAACTTAATAAGAAATAACTTCAGAGAAGAAATAAATAAAAAAGATATCCATCAAAACTCTTTATCAATCATTCAATTGCAATGTTTATTGAAATGTTAAGCATTTGGTTACTTGTATAAATTATAAATCAATCAAATTCAACCTATAATTCTTCAAATTTGAACTCAACTCATACCATTCCACTTGATGAATAAAATGACATACATAAGAAAAATGCTAAAACCTTTAAACACTTTCATACTCCTTTTGTTGAAAACAAAAAACTAAATTTAAACAACATAGGTGAATTTAGAAACTTGTTTGAAAAGTCACCTAGCCTTTTGATGTGAGAGTAAACACCTTATCATAAATACCCCGGTTACTCAACTAGATTGTTATCTCAAAGTGTTACTAGTACTACTCTTTAAGTTTAACCTTTTTATAATACAAAGCTAATGGAGTGAAATTATTTATGCTCATTTATATATATACTACTTTTTTTTCTTTTCTTTCTTTTATAGGTTGGATAATAAAATGCTCAAAAAATTCACATTAAACCCAATACATGTACAAATACCCATAAACTATTATAATGCAAATCAACTATACATTCTCAAAATTAAGGAACTAAATTGAAATCAACTTAATCATCAAAACTTATAACTATTTGCCTAAACAAATCAAATCACGGACACAACCAAACTTATAATGAATCATCTTGATCAACACCCTCTTTAAAAAAACTTCCCGAATTATTCATTATTAAACTAATATAACAAAATTGGCAAGTTAGACTACTAAATCCATCCACCACATTTAAATTTTACGTTGTCCTCAATATATAAAACATGCAAGAAAAATTAAAAAAATTGAATAATGTAGGGGTGAGGATAATTGATAGTCCTCTAAATGTCATCAATATCTATCCACTACTGGTGAAATCTTTTCTAATTTAAAGCAAGGATTGACATTGCCTTCATTAAGTTGGGGTGGAACGACTTATTAAACTCACCTGCCTTTATAACATATAGAACTCCATCAAATCTCAAGTAAAAAAAATTTGAACCATCAAATTAAAACTATAAAAATAACTGAACTAATAATGAGAATCCTACAAACTACTCAATTAAATGAAAACCTAATCATTTTGTCTCCCAACTAAAGCTTCTTTATGAGTCTTATACTTAGACTTCTTAGCAAGATTTTCTTCAACCTAGACTTATAACCATTTTTTCATATAAAAGTTTAGTTTCTTGCAAATATGTCGCATATTGCAAGACAATAAGATCATAAGGTACTAAATTAATAAAACCATTTAACTTCATTAATGTATTTTTTAGTAACAAATTGTCAATATAACAAGGAATATCAAAACCTCCCAGATCTTTGATTGACTCTGACAGTATGTTTTGTGAGAAGTAGGAGCCCTTTGTACTTAAAATGATTGCTGGTAATTCCTTGATAACCTCCTTATGTGGCACCTCATCTTCGTCTTCTTCTATCTCCTTTTCCTTCTCTTCTTGAACAACAACTTCCTCTTTTTCTTCAACCTTTACCTTCTACTAAATCTTCTTCCTTCTCTTCTTAAATGACAATTTCCTCCATATACTCAACCTGTGGTTCCTCTTCACTTTGGAAAATTAATGCGTTCATATTATCCCTAAAGTTTAACTTGGTGTATTCAAATGAAGCAACTAACTCTTATAGTCTATGGAAGGAAGCCTCTTATAAAGCAATGCCTTTCATAAGGACCTTTTTTAAGATGTTCCTCTTCGTTTTGCTACAGTTATTTTCGAGATATAAATAAAACATGATCATTCCATGCAAAGTCATAATAATTGCTCTACTCTGGATTATAAGTATTCTCCTAATAAGTTTCTTAAAGCTAGTTCTTCATGTAATTTGTATGCTCCTACATATAATTTGAGGCCTGACATTTATGATTAGGGTGATCACCCCCATAAATATCACAACACATCCTAGATATCAACAAAGCTAAATAATATTTATTACCATGCCTTTCGTTTCAAGCTACCAAAGCTTTTATAAGTTATGGCATGTTATAATCTCCCTAAGAATACCGTCCTCTCTATCCTTCCATTGTGTTTAATGGCTATAACAATGACTATCCAAATTCTGAAAATAAGACACAAACACAATATCAAGAAAGAAAGTTATAAAGAAAAATAAAAAAGAAAGGAAATAAAAAATACCTAAAAATACTAGATTAATAAAAATAAGGTTTTCCTAATATTATATTCCCAAGCAATAGTGTCTAAAAATTGATGTGTAATTTTTATGTTTTAAACCTTAAATACATGGTGTAGTTGTAACTAGCACTGGTAAGTGCCATTATGGTGTTTAAGATAAATCAAATGCAAATTTAAAATAATAATTAGAATGAAGATTAATTTTAGAAACAATCAAGGAAAACATTGATACCTAGATTTCAAATCCCTTTAAGTCTTCTTCTACAATCATGATTTCACTAATCAATTTAATATTTAGTTCATTAGAGCTTTAAGATTCGTATCTTATATTAATATCTTTCTCAAGAATATTAACAAATAATCCTTGGTTAATTAGCTGAAACCTCTTTCTAGTTAAAATCCCTAAGATTGGAATAACTGATTCATGAATTTCACTATTATATTCCTAATCTAGAAAACTTATATTGATCTATCTCTAGGTTTGAAACTCTCTTCAATTATGGTAGCTCTATTCGCACAAAAAGATTTCTCAATCTCAATTCTAACAAAATCATACATCAAATAATATGCTAGCAATATTAATTCAATAATAATTAAGAACGCATAATTGATTCTTAATGAAACTAAATAATGAATTAAGATAAAATCACTACAAGGCCTATCCCAGGGTTTATCTAATCCAAGTACTAACAAAAGTTTAACTCATAATCATAACATCAAAACTAAAAGAAAAACAAAAAACTAAAAGAATCAAAATGAGATCAGTTTTAATCTTCACAAAGTCCACTTTAGATTGATGAAAATCCACCCTAAATTGGTCTTCATACTTGTTCTCCATTCTCTCTATCATTTTAACCCATCGACTTTTATTTTCCCTAGCCTCCTTCAGAACCCCTTTTTGACTTCCCTAGTTTTCCCTTCATTTTATCTATTTATAGCTTGAATTTAATGTTTCTTAAGTGGACGTAGTCACTCTCACGACTGTGTGAATGACCGTGTCCCTCAATCTTCGAGAATCACAAAGAAACATTACCTAAAGAGCTACACGAGTAACCACTCAGCCTTGTGGGCTTACATAAACACCAACAAGGTTGTGTAGATTTACACGAGCAACCACCAAAATAGCTTCAATTTTTTTTCATTTTTTCCTTGATTGTCATAATTCTTGTCCTTTTTATCCACAAAGGCAAATAAGATCTAAAAAATAAGAAAAAAATAATTTCTATAATAATAAGAAACTCTCAAATAAACAAGCAAAATACATTAACTATAGGATTAGAAATATAGTATATTTAGCTTTTATTAGCTGCGATTGGACAAATTTTGTTTAATTATAGGGCCCTTTGGATGAGTTTCATTTATCAAGGAACGAAGGTCACTCTCATGGCATTAAACAAGCTAGCCTCAACCATATTTCTATAGCCTAAATTTGATGTAGTGAATAAATTGTGGCCATCACCATATTGTTTTAGCTCACTGTTAATGCATCACTTGAGTCCAAAAATTCCCAAATTCCCAATATGTTAACCTCTCACACTATTACTCTCAATCCATCTTAGTTCCTTATATCTCTATTTTTGCAGTTCCTTATAGTTTACCTCCTTCATATGCCACTAACCATCATATTTGTAACATTCCGTTACCCATATTAAGGCTAAAATAGTAAATGTGAGAGATTACTGGGAAATTAGGAAACACATCTCATGCTCATGCATTACACAAGATGCACATACACATGAATATTGAATCTTTGCACATAAAGATAATTGTACATGCATTCATTGACAATTTCTGGGTATAATTGTTTATAAATGCGAGTATATTGGGAAGTGTGGTTTTTATATGTTAATAATTGATTTGGGGAGTATATAAATTGATTTAGAATTTTTGAGAATTTTTGGAGAAATTTTTAGAAATTGTTGGGTATTTTAGCTAGGAAAATTGCTAAGTAGCAAAACAATTATTAAATGGTAGAAGAAATTACTGTCCAATAACAATGAAAATTTTGATAAATGATTTTAGGAATTATTGACAAGTGTCATTAAAAATTGGGGAACAATTGAAGTAGAAATTGAAATTGATGGGACTAGTTAAATGAAATAACCAATCAAATGTTTTAGAAATTGGACATGTGGCAAGTGACAAACGTCACTTGTCAAACAATGCCTTAAGCCCACTACTCTTTGAATTAAAAAGACCCCCTTTTTGTTGGCTTCCACGATGCTCTCTCCCTTAAAAGCCTATTGGTGTTTTAATTGGGTTCTCTCCATTTTCGTAGCTTTCTTCTCCCTCTTTTCTTCATGAGTTTTAACCCTTCAAATCTCATCTTTCATGCTACTCTTCCACCTTGCTCTCTCCTTCATTCTCACTAAACCTATTCCCCCATGAAAGCTGATGATGGTGGAGATTAAAGAGTTAGGGTTTAATGGTGATTTTGAAGATTTGGAAGCTAAATCAAGTAAGTCATGTTTTAATTTTTATGGGTTTGGTTAAATGAAGTAATTGTGATGATAGTTAGAGGTTAATTTCATGAAATGATGTTTTGGGTATATGGGTGTCATGAATGGTGAAGGGTGTGTAAAATTTCTTGCTTTATTGATGAGTAATGATTTATAGAAATGTTATGGAGGTTGAATGATCATGATAAGGAGTTTTGTACATGCTAGAATGCTGGTGAAGAAATGAATATATATATATATATATGATGTTTGTTTCATGTAAATGCTAATTAATGGGTCAAGAGTTGTTTATGGACGATTGATGTTGTATATGATGAGTAAAAAACTATGAGTTATGCTACACATGTTTTAAAGATGAATTGGTTGTGAAATGGATGTTTTAATGAGAATTAGAAGTTGATGAGTATAGAAATGCATCTATAACCTATTTGTGTTAATGGTTGAGTGTAGAAATGAGTTGAAATGGAGTTGAGAATGAGGAGTATATAGAGTAGAAAACGATGATCTCTGTACAAGTATGTTAGGTGTAAAAATCTGGAAAAACTTGAAGATGATGGATTGGAAAATGTTCACTACATATGCTTCAGTGTTTTAGCCATAACTTCTTCTCGAGTTGTTCAATTGAGATGATTCTTAATTTGGATTAAACTAGAGACATATGGATACATTTCTTATGAAGACATCGAATTTAAATTCTGTTTGTACGAGTCTCAAAATTTGACATGAAATTAGGAACAGGGTGCAAAAAAATTTTATGGATGAATGTAAATGTTGTGTTTTGTTTTAAATGTATGAGAATGTGTTATACTTTGGGTGTTTATGATCAAGTATAGAATATGAAATGTGTATGGATAATTTTGAGTTGAAATTGGGTATAGTTGAAGAATTTATCCATTTTAGATGATGAATCAAAAAAGTTGAGAATTGAGAGTGAATGAAATTTGATTAGCGTTTGTGTTTGAATGATTATGGAATGATATTGCATTAGAAATGGTGAATTTAGGAAGATTAAGGGTATATGTGATGTTAGAATGGGTTTAGTATCCTTTGGAGGGGTTTTGTAGATGAAAATTTTAATAAGCCCGAAGGTTACATGGTCAGGTCATGTAGATTCACACTGCCCGTGTGTTTTTTATGCAAAAAAACACAATATGACCCGAAAAAAACACAGGTTACCCGTGTGATTTCACACAGCCGTGTGTCTCAAAATGATGGAATCTCTTTTCAAAGTTCTCATAAAATTATAGATCTAGAAGTTCTCTTCAAAATCATCTAAATATAACCTTAATCCGACATCTCTAGCAAAAGTTATATCAATTGTATCAAAATAGGTACAATAGGATTGAGGATATAATCATGTTTGTTTAATTTGGCCATAACGTCACCATCTGATCTCCAAATAAAGTAATTCTTGAACCAATAGATTCCTAACGCATTTTTATATCTCTCCATGAAAAATTGTAGCATTATGAATTTATTTGAAAAAGTTTGGACAAAAGAAAGTGAGAGAATCTGTTGGAATAATATGAACTAGTGTGATTTCACCAAACATGTTTGAGTATTTCGGTTATATCTTGATCTTTAGTCATCAAATGAGATGATTTTTTATTTGGAGTAAAGTAGAGAAATAGGGCTACAAATTACATGAAGAAGCCAAATTTTGATACAGTTTTTAAAACTTCCAATTTTAGGATAGAAAATGATTATATTGTACTATTTTAGTATAAGAATAATAGACTCAAATTTTGGTTTTGGAGAAATCTAAAAGTGATTCAATGAGTAATGAATTTTGATTTCGATGGTTTTATTGAGGTATAAACTTAAGTATAAATTATAATTAGGTGAGTTTAGAGATAGAATGAATTATATGACGAGGATAATGGAAAAATACCTGGAATTATCATGAGCATGCATGGTATATATTTCATTGCATACATGTGCATTAGTAAACACTTATAATTGTGCAAATTGTGATATGTGTATGTTTTGCATGATATAGAGAAATGTATTGAGCTCCATCATCCAGACATTTCCAGATCTTGTAAGTAAATGCTAATCTGGAGCATACTGTAAGTAGACCTAGATGGTCTCATTTTATTGTTTGTTTTGTTTGAATTTTTGTATTGATTGACTACTGAATGCTCATATGAATGTGATTGATTGTGTTGAATTCCGGACAGAAGGTCCGATGATTGTGAAATGTGGATGAGATATTGAAGTGTTACTTGCATGTGAATGTGACGAACTAAATGTTTCATGATATGATCGATTGAAAATGTGAGATGCATTCCATACATGAATGCATTACCAGATAATAGGAGTTATGACCAGAGTAGCCACCGATCAGAGCTTTAAACTCAAAGTGTGAAAACAGCATCGAGCTCAGAAAGTAGTTAAGAGCCTAAGGCTCACTATGTAAAATGAGCCTTATAATCCCCATCGGATAAGAGGCAGTTAGTAATGAGCCCCGTATCCAATAGATACAGGACATTTTAGGCACTCGATCACAACAAAGTAATAAATGGGAAGTGGGTCTTATGTGAACTGCATATGCATAATACAAATTATTAAAGTGTATTGAGTGTGGAGTGTGAAATGTGAAATGTGAAATGATGTGAATGTGAATTATGTGTTATATGACTGAGTGAGCCATCGATGATGATCACTCATTGAGTTTGCAAAACTCAACTAAAATTCGCAAATATTTTTCAGGATCAGAAGAATACCCCGTTAGGCAAACGGGAATATACATACAGCATACAAGGGATAGAGGTCAGGATCAGTTCGTGTCTGCATTGTACTTCTTTATTTTAGTATTGAATTGTATATATTCCAAAAAAAATTTTGTATCGAATAATGTATTCAAAATTTTTTGCACAATGTCTATACAAATGTATTTATATTGTAATGTAAAGACATTAGGACTAAAGTGTTTTGTATTTGTAATGGACTCCAAATAGCTATTGAAATTCTGTTGATTGTATTGTTATGATTGAAAAAGTTTGCGAATAGAGTGAGCCTGATTTGGTTATGGATTTCTGCATATTATGTTTGTGGTATAAAAAAATTGTACTAAGTTTTGACTGATTGAGTATTCTAGCATGCCACTCTCGCGAAGCGCGGACTCGAATATCACGCAAACGTCGGGTATGTGTCTTGCGGGAGTAGGATGTTACAATATTTCGCTTTTTTTAGCACCTCACCTTTTAATATGAAGCCATATAGACATCCATATAACCAAAAAGGAAAAACTAAGAAGCTCGTTAAAGAAATGCTTGCACATGGTATTATACGTTCCAATATAAGTCCATTCTCATCACCAACATTGTTGGTTAATAAAAGGATTAAAATTGGCATTTTTGCATTAATTATAAGGCATTGAATGTAGTGACAATCAAAGATAAATTCCTTATACCCAGAGATAAGCTTTATAGTGCCTCATCATTTTCAAATTAGATCCCTATGTTGGGTATCATTAATTGTTCATTTAATTGGATTATATTAGGAAAACAACTTTCATAACACATAAGGAATTATGAATTTTTAGTAATGCCTTTTGGGCTATCAAATGATGAAATGTTTTAACCAATTCTTTGAAAATGTATACTCATCTTTTTTTTAATGATATCTTGGTCTACAACACATTTTGGGAACTTCATTTATAACATTTGGATCAAATGTTGGAAATTATAAAGGCTAATTCAATTTTTGCTAAACCATCCAAGTGTAATTTTGGACAACCTTCTTTGGCTTATTAGGGGCATGTTATTTCAGCATCTAAAGTGGTTGTTGACTCGAAGAAGGTGACAACTATTCATAATTGTCCTATTCTTAACAATATTAAGTAGTTGCATGGTTTCTTAGGACTTCTTGGGTATTACTGGTATTTTATTACTCAATATACTTATATTATTTCCCTTTGACATAATTGTTGCATAAGGATGCCTTTGTATGAAACCATTAAGCTAACATTGTTTTTGTTGCTTTAAAGATTGCTCCCATGAACACACTAGTTTTAGCCTTGCCAAACTCATATTTTAATATGATGCCACCTGATCAAGATATGGGGCTATTTTATCTCTATTAGGGCTTTATATTGCCTATTTTAGCAAATAAAATTGCCTGAAACTCCAAGTATCTTCGACTTAGATTAGAAAAATGCACATTGTAACTAAAACTATTTAAAAAAAATGATGGCAAACTTGTGGTTTTTGAGAGCATTGTAACAACCTAGCACAAGGATTCTCGAGATGGAGTTGAGGAATTCAGGTTGGGCTAGCTTGGTTTCCTGGCGAGGCTTCTAGTGGAGGGATTTGCCATGGAAAAGGGGATAGTGAAGGAGGCATAAGGAGGGTATGGGAGAGAGGTGGAGCATAAAAGGAAATCATTTGAGGATAGAACATTTTAGTATGGGAATGCTAACAAATTTTTTATTTTTAATAAAATTGCAGACGTGTAAATACTTTGCCACGTGGAAGCCTATTTGTCAATAGGTCTTGTTTACGTGACATACCACATTAGTACCATTAATTAGAGGATTAATAACGAGCTAGTATTGCAACAAGTTGTAAGTTCAAGCATTTAATTACTACTTTTAGCAGTTTAGGCTAGTATTGCAAAATTAAACAAAGTTTAAGATTTTAAATGTAAAAAGAAAAATTCCCTTTTCTTAACATGAAGAAATATACTCAAGAGATTCAGTTTGCAAGAACACAATGAAAAAGGGCCTAATAAACAAGTAAAAGTATATATCCAAACTTAAGCCAAGATAAGTTAACTTATTTTAATTTCATTTAACTACACGAGGAATTTATGCCTATAGGTGTGTCCCAATTTTCCTTGTCAAGAAGCATAAAATGAGAGAAACTTAAGTAGTGACAAGTACCTCACAGGACTATTTTTGGGGACAATTTCCTCCATTCTACTATGACACAGACAATAAAGCTTCACGAGTTCTTTCTGCAAAAGAGTTGCTTTCTCATCAACAACAGTAAGAACGATGGAATCTTGTCTTTTAGAAGTATCATAAATATATAAATTGAGAAAAATCTAACTTGGATCAGACAATTAAAATATATGTTATCACCACAAGTTTTGACTTTGATAAGTAATATAAGCAATAGAACATAAAGAGAAGAGATACATAGTGATAGAAATATATAACAAAGTCAATTAATATCCAAATTGACTTTTGCCAAATAGGTCTAGTTAACAACATACTTGACACGACGAATTTGTAACTTACTAAACCAAATATGTTGCATTCACAAACAATGACCAAATACTAGAATCTATAAATTAGTTTTATTACAAAAGCAATTGATAGCTAATAGAGGGTTACATTTTATCCTATTAGTTACTTGAATGTTAATTTCGAATTAACATGATCAGTCTAGAATTGAGGGAATAATTTTCGTAATCACCAAGAGAACTAGAGTGCAAACTAATAGAAAGCTAGCCTATGGACATTAGGGTATGAATATGGTCACTCCTACAACACCTGCAACCTATTAGACATAGAACTAGAAGCTAGTGCCAACACAGTTTTCCAGGAATTAATTTAGACGGCTGCAAAAAGTTAGCATAAGCTAACAAAGATTTCTAATCATTCATAACCATTTTTAGTACTAAGGATGATATAGGATGTGCTAATGATGCAAAGTTAACTCTTACGATATATCTATATATCTATAGTAACAAAGATACAAGTGAGAGAATACCTCCCTTGGTGTGACAGTATCATCCAACAATGAAGAAGTATTTTTCAAAGCGTCTCTCTGGATGTCTCTCTGGATATCGATTCCATAAACACAACCCGTACATGATTCATCACCAACTAGTTTTAGCATTGCTAAGGTGTCATAACCATTGCCACAGGTGGCATCTATAACAGTATCCCCTTTTTGGACGACATGCTTCCACACCCTAATCGATAAAAGAGAAAGGATATAACCTAAAAAAGTTAAAAGCACATGCTCTACCTGAGAAAAGAAAGTGAGGAACTTTGATGAATGTTTCATAAACAGTATTCTCAAAGTCCTTCAAAAGAGAGAAGCGGTACTAATTAGACAAATTCTCCAAAAAAATGGTTTATTCAATATCAGTAAAACTTTCTTTTGAGTCAAACAAACAAAAGTTACAGCAAAAAGAGATATTTTGATTTTACAATATAGAGCGTTAATACTTCAAGTACAACAATGGAACTTGGGATCTTAGTAAAGATAATCCTACTTTAATGAAGTAGAAGCTTTAGTGCAAAGACATGGTATAACTATAGTTATCCCCACTATCGAGTCTCTAAATGCCTAAAACGATGTAAAGTTGAGCATTTACAAATGTTCAAGAGATATATGATTATCAAGTAAGAGTAAGCTAGTTTTTTCAGGTCTGAGAATACATAGTGAAACAGACAATTTTTAAACTACATCCGTTAAAAAACAGAACCAATCTACACCCAATTGTACAACCGTGCAAAAACGTCCTCATATCCCTAAAACCAGACACTTTAAACTCTGCTTTTATCAGACATTAAAACAGAAAGAAAGAAGAAAGGGAAGAGTAATCAAATAAGCCGTTAATCTCATCAATTGGCGCCAAAAAGTAAGGATTTAAAAAACAAACTAAAACTTTCATTACGTTTAAGATGGGAAAACAAAGAAAACAAAATGACCAAAACATGGTTTTGTTGTATCGAAGGCTTTCTAAAGTAGAGTCTATTCCCAAGATTGAAAATTTACTATGTGCCTTCGATCCCAGGGAACACCTAACGAAACCTACAACAATATTGGGTCCACACAAAAAAATGATAAGCCAACCAGACTAAGCAAACAAAGAAAATAGAAAAACGAAGAAGAAAGTGGTGGGTGTGAAGTACCCACAGATGAGCTGCTTCCGTTGCTTTCTTCTTGCCAAACAGCTAACCGACCAAAGCATCCTCCACTCCTGCAACGAATTGAAAACAAAGAAAGGATAGTTACTCATATTGAGAAACAAAGAGGATCAATTGAGAGACCGCCAAGCAGTTCTCAGTTATCAGAACATAAGAGAAAGGCACCTGAAACAGGAGAGTGAGCTGATGATTTGGGTTTATGGAAAGAGAAAGACATGGGAGAGAAGCAAATGACGCGACTTTGTCGAGGAAGAAACACTATCGCCCTACCCAAACACTTCATCGCCATGATGTAACTAGGCAGTTGTGAGAATCCAGAAGCGAGTACGGGCTGTCTTGTCTTGGATAAGGTGCTAAATAGCTCACATGTTGCACTCCTCCCTACTAGAAATCAGATGATAGTCCTGTTTTCTGATCGTTGTAATGTTATTATGTTATAACGAGATTACAAGTATAATATTCATATTTTATTAGCTATTTTACTGCGATAGGATATTATTAAAGAAGTAAAATTAACATATATTATATTTTCAATAGTAAATTTTATAAATAAAAAATGTTTTAATAAACATGTGATACTTATTGATAACAAAATAATGGAACTAATTTATAGAGAGAATACTAAATAACAAATAGCTTATTTAACACATTGTTTTGTAGTGATGAGCATTCATATAGTTGGTGATATAAAAAATTTCTCTAGTATGTAGATCTTCTTCAAGCTGATAAAAGAGTACTTGTAAGTAGAAAACAAGTAAAATGATGCTTTATTATAGGATTAACTGGAAAAAATTTCAAACTTTATTAAATTTTGTAATTCTAACTTAAATTTTAAATGGCGGCAATAAAATGTTCAAATTTTTATTTTTTGTGAAATTAGCTCACATTAGTCTTTTCTTAATGTTGTTGACGGTAGCATGCTACATTATTTAGTATCTTTGTCATGTGAATGACACGTGGACTTCAACTTCTACGTAATCAAATTATAATTTTTGGATTTCGCGATTGACACGGCCAGTGGTGTAACGGGTTTTTTCATCACCTTGGCAGCGAATTGCCTCTATCAGCAGAACTCTGGGGAGTCCACTCGGGCCTTACCCTAGCTTGGTCACTAGGGTACCGCCGTATCATGCTTGAAGTGGATTCCTTAGAAGTCATTAATCGGTTATCCTCTTCATTTACTGATTTTGACAGAAATAACTTTTTGTTGACAGGTACCCGCAATCCAATCCGACGAGACTGAAAGGTGCAACTTCATCACGTACATCGGCTTGAGTTTTGCACTTACTTGTATGAATATCAAAGCTTGGATGGCTTTTGTTCCTCTTTGGCTCATCTTCTCCTTCACAATCGGTGCTTTTCTTCTTTAGGATTATCAGATTTACAGAGAAACAAAGGGTAAAAGTCACTATATTATGATAACTGTGTAGAGAGGTATTTATACTGTCAAATATAATTCTAACACCCCCCTCAAACTAGTGAGTATATGTTATGTACTCCCAGTTTGCGAAAAGAATCCCGAAACTGAGATGAGGAAAGAGCCTTAGTGAAACAATCAACTAATTGGTTGGTGGAAGAAACCGGAAGCAACACAATAACACCACGCTGCAATCTCTCGCGGACCACATGACAGTCGATCTCAATGTGTTTAGTACGTTTGTGAAAAACTGGATTCTGAGCTAAGTAAACAGCAGATTGATTATCATAAAACAAAGGCATCGAAATAGTAGGAGGCAAGAGAAATTCGCCGAGTAAATAATGAAGCCATTGCACTTCACAAGATGCGGTGGCCAAGGCACGATATTCAGCTTCAGAAAAACTACGGCTGACGGTGGATTGCTTCTTAGTTTTCCAGGAAATCAGGGAAGAACCAAGAAAGACACAAAAGCCAGTAAGAGAACGCCTAGTGTCCTGTCAAGTACCCCCAATCCGAATCGGAATAAGCTATAAGGCGAAGATCACTGTCAGAAGAAAAAAGGAGACCCTGACCAATAGTTCCTTTCAAATACCGTAAAACGCGATGAGCAGCAACCAAATGAGCAAAAGTAGGACCATCAAGAAACTGCGCCAACTGTTGAACAACGAACGAAATATCGGGTCGAGTAGTAGTCAAGTATTGAAGTTTACCAACAAGCTTCCTATAATGAGTAACATCCTCCAAAACAACACCAGAATCCTTCAAGAGTCTTGTCTCAGGTAAAATAGGAGTAGAAACAGGTTTGGATTCCAAAAACTGAGTGTCGCGAAGTAAATCCAGCGTATATTTCTTCTGGTAAAGATTAATTCCTAGCTTCGTTCTGGCTACTTCAAGGCCCAGAAAGAACTTCAACTCACCAAGATCCTTAATAGTAAAGGCGTCATAGAGATACTGTTTGATATGGTGAATAGCCTACAAGTCATCACTAGCAATAATAACATCATCAACATATACTAACAAGGCCATGAAATAAGTACTCCCTATCTTGAGAA
>JANVCQ010000007.1:7550284-7568781 GCA_025531925.1 Erythroxylum plowmanianum
ATGGATCCTGGATCCACTCATTCTTTTATTGCACCGCATGTGGCAAGTAGACTGCATTGTGATAGAGAGAGGTTGCAGTGTGGGTTGCAGGTGAGTACGCCTTTGGAAAGGTCCATTTATGGACTTAAGCAAGCATCACAGAGTTGGAACATCCATTTTGATGAGATAATCAAAGAGTTTGATTTTATAAAAAATGTGGATGAACTATGTGTCTATAAGAAGGTTAGTGGGAGTACAATCGTTTTCTTAGTACTATATGTGGATGACATATTACTAATTGAAAACGACATACTTATGCTACAATCTGTAAAGAGTTGGTTGTCTAAGAACTTCTCTATTAAGGATATGGGAGAAGAGGCCTATATTTTGGGAATATAGATCTATAGAGATAGATTAAAGAGATTGCTTGGTCTATCTCAATCCATATACATAGATAAAGTGCTAAAGAGGTTTAGCATGGAGATTCCAACAAAGGATTCTTACCCATATCGTATGGGATTTCTCTCTCACAGAGAATGTTTCAAAGACACAAGAGAAGAGAGATAAAATAGATTGTATTCTATATGCTTCGGTAATTAGATCAATCATGTATGTGATGCTATATACCAGACCAGATGTTTCTTATGCTTTGAGCATAATGAACAAGTTTCAATCTAATCGTAGTGAGGGTCACTAGATGGTTGTGAAAAATATCTTAAAGTACTTGAGAAAAAATAAAGATGTTTTCTTGATCTATAGAGGAAATGAACTTAGATTTTAAGAATATTTAGATGCTATTTTCCAGTCAGATCTCGATAATAGTAGATCACAGTTATGGTACATCTTCATTCTAAATAGTGGTGTAGTAAGATGGGAAAGTTCCAAACAACCAACCATTGTAGATTCAATAACCGAAGTAGAGTACATTTCAATGTCAGAGGCGACAAAGGAAGTAGTTTGGATCAAGAAGTTCATCACTAAACTTGGAGGGATTTCTAGCATTGTTAAGCGTATAGTATTGTATTGTGATAACCACAATGCTATTGCGTAAGCAAAAGAACCCAAGTTTCATCAATGGTCCAAACATGTACTCAGGAAGTTTTACTTGATCAGGGAGATAGTGGAGTTGAAAGAAAATCTAGCAGATCTTCTTACTAAGCCATTGTCTCAAAAGAGACATGATTAACATATGGATGGATATGATATTAGATTTATAGGGGATTGATTTTAGTGCAAGTGAGAGATTGTTAGTTTATGGCCTTGTAGCCAATCAATTGGATGCAAATTAATGTATGACATTATTTTAATTAATGAAAAGGCTTTATTTATCTTTATGTATTAATTTAATTAATATTTTATGTTTTAATACTAAAGGTAAAATCTTTGGAATAATTACTGTGTAATTAAAATTATAATGAGATCATAATTATGAGATTCAATTTACACTTATGTATTATTCCTAAATATTCCTAGTTATAGTTTCACCAAGACGAGATATTGTTGAAATGGTAAAACAAGCACATATTATGTTTCTTTCTTATGAAGAAAATAATTGATCTCATAAATTAAGTATGGAGATATTTAGATTAATATATTGGTGATTATTAGATAATAAGTAATTTCGAATTGAATATTAAATATGTATCTATAGATTATCTGATAATGATGGTTATATAATTTACACTCAGATTTGAGATTTTCAAGGTATCTTGTATAGGAATTACTGTATTTTAATACTACTTATGAATTGTTCTAGGATAATTCAGTAGGTAGTAATTAAATACAGTACGAACCATATGGAGATAGTTGAGTAAGTCAATAAATGATTCGTCACTCTAAAATAATTAGAGAAAATATTCTACTATTTTTCATTAATAATGATTTATGAAATTCTCTAGCCAGAGTGAATTAATATTTGAAAATGACATTTTTCAAATTTTTAATTATAAATCAATCACTAATTAGCAAAAATTAACATAATTGGACAAAAAAGAGTAAACATTATATCCATACTCTGTCTAATTAGAATATTGAATGACGAAATGATTAAATTATACAGCATAGCCATACATGGACATGTTAAGTCAATTAGTTTAACATTCTTAATATTTAGGTAATCATCACATGTTGCTAGACGTCAATCATGATTTATGATTATGAATTGTTTAATTGAAAAATTAAAGAATTTTAATTGTTAATTAGAATTGTAATTTATGATCATTGCCAATTTATTAGGAAAATAATAGGTCAAACGTTAAAGAGCAATTTGTAAAAGAAAAATCAATTTAATTAAGTTGGACTTAATTATAAAGTTTGAGAAACTTTGGAGATCAAATATGAGATATTTGATTTTATTAAAATTAAATTAATTAGAATTATAATTTGAATTTAATTATAATTAAAGAAATTTAATTTTATTTAAAGACCCTAATGAATATTCTATTTAAAAAGGGAAGAATATTTTAGAAGCCGGTACTTTGTCTTCTTCCTCTCAAAATCAGTCTTGAGAATTGCTCTGTAGATACCATCAGAGATTGAATAATTGAACAGCTTGTGATTGATCAATCGAGAAGGTTTCAAAAGTTTTTCAACAAGAAGACGAACAAGGTACAATTTTTAATTCGTTATCATTTGATTCAAGCATATTCAATTATTGGGATCCGTCCGGAATTTCAAAAAAATTTTATTTTCGTTTCGTCTGTGATTTGATCACGATTAAATTCTGACAAAAAATCCTCAATTTAAGTCTATTAGTATTTTGAAACTACCTAAGAAGTTAGATAAACAAGTGAGGCAAGCTCTTCTGTTTGACTAACAATAACATCTATATTAGAGAAATTTTGAAATTGCCATATATATAAGGATCAAAGAGTCTACAAGTTGTACTTAACCTAGAACAATCGTATTCTTATTCGCATTTATAGCAAAAACTCTTAAGTTAGAGAGTTATTTTAGCGTTTGGATTTTTCAGTCAGGTAGGCAGCGTCAAAAACGTTAGTAATTTGTTAGCCTTTGTGAGTGTCAATAAGGTTAATCATTTGGCCATTTTGACTTCAATAACTTTTAGGACAAGCCATGGGCATATGCATTATTCACTGAATTGCGGAGTGAGGTAACGTGACATAGTCGGATGCCATTCTTCCACCAATGGGAAGAGCTGTTCGGTGGGGGGATTGCACAAACGACGAAGTTGCTTACGCAAGCTTATGGTCATCTATAAATAACTTAACTAGGTCTGTCTTAAAAGTTAATGTAAACAAAAGGCTATGCAATTTAAATTTGAAACGGCGAGGAGATTGCATCATTTACAAACAGAAAGAGGCCAAAAACAAAGAATGAAACGTATTGCAGCCACAAGTTCCTTTTCAACTAAGGAACAAGGACAAAGTCTTCTTGGATTTATTGGTCGCTATGGTCGGTCACTTTTCCTACATTTTTAAATTAATGCCGTCGAAGAAAATGAGTAAAGTAAACATATTGGAACCGACCATAGAATACAAGTAGCGGGAAATAATTATATATGACAAGATACGGTTAGATTCGAAAACTTTCTATTAAATCTCGTTCACATGTTGAACTATAAAATTTAGGGTGTACTTATTTGAGGTATGAGAAAAAAAAGTATAGATATGAAATGAAAACTGATGTTTGATATAAACTTATTATTGAAGCGTTAAAGAGTTTTATTCCCTAATTTTGGACGATTCTCTGTTCTTCTCATAATCCAAAAAAATGGAAGTGATTGTTATGTTTTTAATTTTTTATCTATAAAGGATTGATAAAAAGTAAAAATTAGAAAAGTATCAAAGTATAATTATGAGCCAAATAATTTCGTAAGTAAAGCTTTAATTTCAATAATCAAATTTATAGTGAAATCAATTAAATAATTAATTACACTATAATTAATTAAAATATAATTCATTCATTACTTAAAATGTTATAATTAATTAATTAATTAATTAATTAAAATATTATAATTAATTAATTAATTACAATATAATTATTAAAATATTATTATTATTTAATTAACAACACTACAACTAATTAAAATATTATTATTAATTAAAATATAACTAATTAAAATATAAGTATTCATTAATTAAAATATTGTAATTAAATAATTACAATATAATTAATTACAATATTATAATTAATTAATTAAAATATAATTTATTCATTAATTAAAATATAATTTATTTTATAATTAGTTAATTACAATATTTTTTACAAATTAACTATTATCAATAATAACAGTAATCATTTCTATCCTTTAACCAATTATTATAATTATAATAATAATATCTATTTTTATTCTTTATTATATTTATTTTTATTCCTATTATTATTTTTTTGGAGTGACCAACCCTCTCCTTATATTCTTGTTAGTTTGAACATACAATAAAAGCATTGCCGTCCACAATGCTATTCCTCCTAGCGTGGACGTTTATATACAGTATCCTATCCTCTTGTTTTAAAAGCTAAAAAGTCAAAGGGACTGCTTGAGTCAGGCGGCAACAAAAGGATGGCATCGTAACTTTACATAACTCGTTATTTTAATCACGTGAGCATATGCTTGAGAGAGTGGGGGTTGATGGAGGAGATAATAAATAAAGCGTGCTATTTTGGTATTGGAGAGTGAACTGAAGGCAATGGCGGAAATTTCACATGGCTGTTTGCTTATTAATCCAGTTTATGCTAAATACCAAGCGCTGTTCTTTAGATAGATGAGATTTCCTAATCCCCATGTTCATTCAGGTATTATGAGTTTTCTTTTTCTTTTCAACCATTTTCCCACATTCCCAGTTTAGTCGAGGTAGTCAAAGTCCAGTTTGTCTTCCATGTTTGGGAAATCCATCGGTGCTTAACATTTTTTTGGATTTTTGTTTCTGGGTTTTAAGCAGTTGCTGGAGTTCTGAGCTCTTCTTTTTGAGCTTGTTTATTAGTCAACTCCTTTTCTGAATGTCTCAAGTATCTGACTGCAACAAATGCATGTGCCCCTCCAGGGCTGGTTGTCTCGTTCTAATGGTTTTTAGTAGCTGCTGCATCTTCAGTTGTGTAATATGTAAACACGTAGGAATTTTGCGGGCATGTATGCTTTTAGATCTCTAATGTTTGCTATGTTGCTTGCATTGAGATTAATTGTTTTGAATTTCTGGGTGCAACTGATTTCCATGTAAAACAATGTGCGCTTCAATCTTAGACATTTATATCTGATTATTTCTTTTCTTACCCTTCTTTATGATTCTTCTTTATGTTTCAGGTTCAGTATAAGACTAATTTGAAAACCATAATCTTGTGTCAATGGTCCGTAGTTTGTTATTGGGTTGTGTTCGCCCTTCATTTGCTGTTTTCTTTCTGATTTAAACCTCAACTCCTTGAAAGTCAGACAATTTGTTAACTACTTCAACTACCAACCTTCAGTTCCAAATTCTAATAGTAGAGGGAGTTCATATGACCATTTTAAAGCTCATCATTCTAATTGCAGACCTTTATAAGTTGATCCTGTTCATCAGCATACTTTTCGATATGGGATATTGTAGCGCAATCATTTAAATGTTTTTACATTTGTTTACCTAAAATAAAAGCTGACCAGTGTAGTTAGCTCCCGCAAAAGATGAGAAATTTATGGATTTTTTTGTTCTACTTGCTTTCTTGAATATAATTTTGACGATTCTACGGGGTATTGTGAGTGCATAACTTCCAAGTCTTTAAAGTCTGCTTCCAATTTAGTATCATTGTTTAGAAGAGATTCTAGAGCATATTTTGGAGAATATATGTGTACGCTAATTTTCTGATATTGGCTGCTTAGCCTTGGTGTATGTTGGAGGAAATTGGTTCAATTCTGGATTTTCCATACTCTTACTCCAACATTCCTGATGAATGCTGAATTGCAGTTGCACAGTTATCATATTTGTTTGGAGCTGTCAGAGATATCTCTTGGGGGGATTGAAATACAAAGCATAGAAGTTTTTTCCTACTGCAGTCATCTACTTTCAGCTTAGCATGGCTAGTAATTTTCAGCTTCTACCAGAGTTTGTACAATTGCTCACTTAATGGTTTATGTTATTATTAATTCGACAAGGTCTTCGTGGTCATAAAGTAATTTTCCATTTTCAGATAGATGGAAAGGAATCCAATCAAGGTATCTGTGGACCAGGTTGAGATGCGCAAACAACTTGTAAATACTTCCAGGGAACCTGGACATGATGGATTCCAGCAACCATCACATGAGCATGCTGCAAATTCTTTAAGAAGTAGAAGCGCTACTATTAGAGTTGCTGATCTGAATGGTTCTGAAGTAAAGCCTGTACGTAATTCTTCCATCCAGACAGGGGAAGAGTTTGCTTTTGAGTTTATGCAGGACCGTTTCATTCCTAAAAAGCCTTTCACATCAAGTGTTGCCAATGAACCCAATTATGCAACTGGTTATATGGAACTAAAAGGCATTTTAGGCATTAGTCGTACAGGGTCTGAAAGTGGCTCAGATATTTCAATGCTCACCATAGTTGAGAGGGGTTCAAAAGAATTTGAGAGAGCTAACTCATCTTTACATGAAGAGAGAAGCAGCTATGGGTCATTTCAGGTAATGCCTCGAACATTATCTAGTTATGAAAGACGAGAACTTATGCACCGTTATACATCCTCAGGAGATTCTGATAGATCCTCTACAACAATGAAAGTGCGCTGCAGTTTTGGCGGAAAAGTCCTTCCCCGACCTAGTGATGGAAAACTTAGATACGTTGGAGGTGAAACACACATTATACGCATAAGTGGAGATATTTCTTTTCAGGAGTTGAAACAGAAGATTTTGGTTATCTATAATCAAGCTCATGTCCTAAAGTATCAGCTTCCTGGAGAAGATCTTGATGCCTTGGTTTCTGTTTCATGTGATGAGGATTTAGTAAATATGATGGATGAATGGAATGAAGTTGAAGACAGAGAAGGATTGCAGAAACTTTGCCTGTTTCTTTTCTCCACGAGTGACTTGGATGATGCTCATTTTGGTTTGGGCAGTTTGGAGGGTGATCCTGAGATCCAGTATGTAGCTGCTGTAAATGGTATGGATTTGGGCTGTAGAAGAAACTCAAACATGCATGGGTTAGCAAGTTCTTCTGGCAATAATTTAGATGAATTAAACAAGTTAAAAATTGATAAGGAGGCTAGTCAAGTGGAAACAGTAACTGTTGGGACTAGCCTTGCTCTCTTTAATGGCACTTTTCAGTCTCCGCAACCAATTCTCCAGGATGGCTCTCTTGGCTATGAAACCTATCCACAAGGTTATCACAGACAAGTGATGGATCATGGAGAACTTAAGCATTTACCCTTTCACTTTAATTACAACTCCCCTAACTACTCTCCATGTGGTGAATTTCCTTATTCTATTGGTGTTCATGGAGTTATAAATCAACAAGGACTGCTAAAAGGTCAGTCATATGGTAGCTTTCAAGTACAGAATTCACAGATGTTTGTAAAGGAGGCAAGCCCGAAATCTTATGCTTCTGTTCAGCAGGAGAGTGATATGGAAAAAGCTCAACCAGTAGAGCAGGTTCATTCAGTTCCAGCTGATGAAGTGCCAGTTACTAGTTCTGTATCAGCAAGAGATGCACCATTTTTTCCTTCAATCAGTGGGGTAAGGTTTCAGGAAGATGAAAAAGCCTCCTCTTCTGAAGACACTGTGAATCCTGCACAAGTTCCTCGACCTTGTGAAGATGTTCGATGTTCCAACTCGACTAGTATGCTTGGTGCAGGATGTCTTGATCCTGCCTTCAATCCAATGGGTTTAAACCACTTTAAACCATATATACCAACCCAGAGAGTTTGCTATTCTGAGAGAATACCCGGGGACCAAGCAGAGTTGCTGAATAGAATATCCAAGTCTGATGATTCACTTGGTTCTGAGTTTCATATTTCTCATTCTGATACTGCTGATCATAATCTAAAAGGGGAATCTGTTGAAAGATTGCATCAAAATAACTTGCCTACCAATTCTCAAGACACCAATTCAGTCACAAAACAATTGTATACAGACCAAACCATCAATGATGGACTTTCCCAACTTCAAAAGTTCAACGAGTTTGCCACTTCAGTTTCTGTTATGAATAAAAAGCTTTCTGATACTGAAGATGCTTGGATGCCTGGGCGCAAGCAGGAAATTCCAAATGATATTGGCAATAAAGATTCTGAAAACCAAGGAAGGGTTCTTAATGGTGAGGGTGAAGTAGATCATATTGCAGATAATCACAAAATATTCCTTTCAGAGCAAAGCGTAGAAGGTGGATTAGGACACACTGCTTTAACACCAGTAGCTGCTGTTCTGAGCCATAAGGATCATGTATCTGATTTTCCAGATACTATATTGGGGGGCATGGTGTGCAAAGCTATTACTGGTGATAAGGATTTGAGGCACACACAGCCAAAATCTTTGACAGACAGCTCAACTGAGGGAGTAAATCAAGAAATTTCCCACACTGGAGTGTTGCCAAAAAAGGTTGAATCCATCATTATAGAAATTGATGGTAGATTTCCCCACGATATCCTTTCTGAGATGTTCTCCAAAGGCATATTTACTGAGGATAACTCTGTTATCGGTCCAATGGATAGAGATGGAATTGGTGTGAGTGTAAATATGGATAATCATAAACCTAAGCCCTGGTCATATTTTGAGAAGTTGGCACAAAAGGAATCTGTCCAAAATGATGTTTCTCTTATTGACCAGGATCATATTGGTGCACGGGCAGATTTTACAAAGGATGGAGGAGGAGATTCTGAGCCCTATGGTTATTCTCCTTTAGCAACAGATGGGGTTTCAAAGGACCCTGGATATTCACAACTTAATGTTGGTGAAAACAATGGGCGTAATTTATCTGGAGTAAGAGAAGCTGACTTGACAATGCATACTGATCTTGATCATTCCCAAGTTAAAGAGAGTGAAAGTCTGCAGTTTGAAGCTATGATAGAAAATCTTAGATCACCGGAGTTTCAGTATGAGGTATGTGTTGTTGTTTGGTGATTTCATTTGAGAATTCATTCCTAATCAGCTAGCCGAAGCAACTTAACTTTGATGGTTTAGGATGGGAATTCAGGAAACAGATATGTTGGCTTTCCTCCTCTTGATCCCTCTCTGGGTGATTTTGATATCAATACTTTGCCGGTAAAAGTTGGATATTAACATTTTCTACTGACTCTCAAAACTATCGTTTCTTTGTGTACTTGCACTGTTTGCTATTGGAATCCCTTATCGTTGATTCTTCCTATAAGGTTTTTTTCCCCCCCCTCTCATAGTCATCCCACAGTTGAATCTTACTTGTGTTTTTGAGAAAGACATAATATGAGTAAACTGATACTCTCTTTTTATTTTTAAGTTGCCCTAATTTGACTAATCATTTGAAGCCAAAATAAAAGTAGTACTGAGAGAAGGAACAAAAGAATGATTTGGGTAGCCACCTAACTTTCTTCCTCAACAGAAATATGAACACGAGTCAGTGGAACCTGACCAAATGCCCTCTTTAAAGTAGTGTAGGTGTCTTGCTGCAACTTTTGTTATTGTTGCATATATGTCATTCTCTGCATAAAATGATAGTGGTTTTCATGAGGAAAGTGAGCCAAGAGCTGATTATTAGCTGACTGTAAACAGCAGTGGATTTGTTTTTCTTTGGTTTGGGTTTCTCCATGCTGCTTTAACAACAATTAATTTGTTTTTCTTTGATTTGGGTTTATTCATGCTACTTTAGCAACAATTAATTACGTCTTTGTGCCTTCTAAACTACAATTTTCTTGTCAAGAATAAAATAGATGGGATGAGCGTTCTGGTTATCAGTCAAGATTCTATAATCACCTTGGCCTTTTCATTTAGTATGTATAATAGATATTGTTGTTTTGTTATTGGAAAAGTTTTGATATATATTTTTTTGTTGCATGACACCACTAAATGCTTGTCTGCCTATGCTATCTTGAAACTTTTTTGAGGCCTCATCCTTTGATGTTATTAACTTGTCAGGAATTCTTTCCTATTGTCCCCTCCAGCACATTCTAGGATTTCTATTCAATTCTTCAAACAAACAAACAAACAACAACAATCCAGTAAAAGTCCCGTTGAATGTAGGGTCTAGGGAGATCCTAAAATATCCAGCCTTACCCGTAACTGGTATGAATATCTCATCTGTCATGGAAGTGCAAGGGGGGAGGGAGGTTTTTAATACTTCTACTTTTTAATTTTCCAAAAACATTATTTTTCATGCGACCAATACATTTTCCTAATAGTCTGTGATTTATGCTTTTATTTTAAATATAATAGGCATGGCGTATAAGTATGTATGTGTGCGTTAAGATGGAGATAGTTTTTTGATGCATATCCAGAAACTTTTTTCTTTTTTGCCTAGGTATTCTTTCTCAAACATGTTTGCCTCCTCCTGGTTCTTTGATTGTAAACTTGAGATTATTCAATTGGAATTTATCTGCAATAAAATTGATGATCAGCTATTGTTTCTTAACCTAATGGCAGATTATAAAAAATTATGATCTTGAAGATTTAAAAGAACTAGGTTCTGGTACTTTTGGGACTGTGTATCATGGAAAATGGAGAGGAACAGATGTTGCCATCAAGAGGCTGAAGAAAATTTGTTTCACTGGTCAATCATCAGAGAAAGAGAGATTGGTAATTGTTGCTTAGCTGCTGAGATGTGTTAACCTTTTGTTTTCCTTCCCAGTGATGCATGTTCTTTTAGCCAAATACATACCAAATTTGGTACTTGTTTCTTACCAAATTTGATACTTGTTTCTTTATTTTATTTTGGGATTTTTGAAGAAATATTATTTAATTTTTTTTGTTTTAGGCATTAGAGTTTTGGGGAGAAGCAGAAATCCTTTCAAAGCTTCAACATCCAAATGTTGTGGCATTCTATGGTGTAGTGCAAGACGGTCCTGGGGGAACATTGGCTACTGTGGCTGAGTACATGGTTGATGGTTCTCTTAAACATGTTTTACTTCGGAAAGATAGGTAAATCCTACAATTGAATGATACTACAATCTAATTTTGCCATCTTTTAGCTACATTAAACTGATGTTCTAGTTGGTCTAGAACTTTTTCTGGTTGTGGGGCTATTAAAACTTTTACATAATGGTTATCGGAAAGTACAATAATTAAAGCACTCTCAGATCTGGATGAGCTCAAATAGCTTGCTAATGAATGTTCAGTTCATTCTCCTCCTTGTGCCTCTTTACATCTATATTTACTTGAACCTGAAGGTATTTAGATCGTCGCAAGAGGCTATTGATAGCTATGGATGCAGCTTTTGGGATGGAATATCTCCACTCAAAGAACATTGTTCATTTTGATTTGAAGTGCGACAACCTTCTTGTCAACTTGAAAGATCCGTTGCGTCCAATCTGCAAGGTATGCTCTTGAGGAATGTGAAAAATCCAATCCTTAAAAGTTTGGTGTTCATTAACTCAGTAATTGATGACTTTAGGTTGGTGATTTTGGCCTGTCCAAAATCAAGCACAATACCTTGGTCTCTGGAGGTGTACGAGGAACTCTGCCATGGATGGCACCTGAACTGCTAAATGGTAATAGCAGTAAGGTGTCTGAAAAAGTAAGTTTATTCCTCATCTTGTTTATTTGCTTTTTCTGGTCTTATGTTTCTGTGAATGATGCACGAAAAATTAGGGAAATCATAGTTGAGTTCATGATTATTGTTCCCAAGTTTGTAACTAGATAGAAAATTTGAGAATCAGAGAGACTGACATGGTCACTTTGTATCATTCATGTATAATAACAAAGATGTGCGGTTTACACCTATAAGATCCATTATTGCTAATTAGAAAAATAGGTGAATTAGTTTAGTCCTTAATCACCATTTTACTAGGAATAAGTCATATACTTGTCTCAACAAACATTATCTTCTTTTATATAATCTTTGGACCAGGAATTTGTACATTAAGAAAACTTCTGCTAATTCTCAGGTTGATGTCTTCTCCTTTGGAATTGTTTTGTGGGAAATTCTGACTGGTGAGGAGCCATATGCGAACATGCACTATGGCGCAATCATAGGTGCTAATTTAATACCCTGTTTTTCTCTGTTCTTTTATGGTCTGCTTGTATTTTTTGTATGTTATGGTTTCTGCTTGTATTGGTAGGTTTTAGCTGATTAATTACCAATTATAATAACAATACAAATGAGCATAGCAAGACTATAGAAATTCGGACTAAAGGAATGGCTTGTTGCAGCGACTAAATGTTGTAGCTTGATAATTTTTTGTGCTTTGACGATTGGCCTTGTAAACTAGTATGGTTGTCAACATAAATGCCAAAAATCAAGTTTCCAATATGCAAGGATGCCTAGGGTCTAATGTACTCGATAGGAATTAAATGGACATCAAACTATGTTAGTTACAGATAATTGCCAATAAGGACAAGTCTAAATTCTATTTGTTCCTGACTTTAGGAAATTTAACTTCTCTTTTGTAACTTTTTGTAGTGACTATATTCTCTTTTTCTGTTGCTTCTACATTCTTGCCTTTATTGCACTTGTTACTACAAAATCAATTTTCATAAGCTCCTATGATTTAGAGCATTATAGTTAATTGCACAAATGGATCGACTCCTTCTGAACTGATGCATGGTTCAGTAAGAGGGATTTAATAATTTCAACAATTGAAGAAATAAGAGCCACATAGAATTGAAAATAAACAGCTGTTAAAATTCCGGATCATACCTTAAAAGTCACATGGGCATTAACCATAAAGAAAATTTTTAATCTCATGGGGAACCAATTTTGCAATATTTCAGTCTGTGGGAATGAGGGCCTGATTGAAAACTATCGTATCAATGTTGATTCTTAATTTATTCCTCCAATTGAACTAAGGAATGGAACTTGTTTCAATCATCCATTGCAATGTTGTTTTGTGTCAAGTAGTACGATGATCAGATTTTTTTATTCCTTGAAAAGTCTCATTTTATCATCTTTTCTCTCATTTTCATTTCCTTTCATCTCTATGATTGTATATTTTAAAAAATATATATCATCCTTAAAATTGTAGAAAATTGTGTTATTCGCCGAAAGCATTTTGATCCTGGATTAGAAATCACTTACTGCGTTTGTACTCATACATGGTTTGCGTTCATGCATTGGTTGTTTGTTCTGTATTTGTTGTGCTCAATAAATTGATTAATTTTACAGGGGAAGTCACATAATTTCTATTAGTAAGATATAGACAGGATAGTTGAGGAATGAAGAACTTGTTTTCTCTATGGAAAGTTGTGCTCAGATTAACCTGGAACTGGAAAAGGCATTGAATAGTACAGATTCATATCTATAGCTTTCATATCAATAGTGTTACCTAAAAGAAGATCAGTAACCATTGTTTGGAGATCCAGAAGTGTTTGCAAACTTGAAACTATTGAATTTGGGTTACACAGCTTTCAATTGCAGAAAGGAAAATGAAACTACTGATCTGAATGTTGGACTTGATTCCAACACTGGAAGTGTGTAGCTTTCAATATACATATAAATGAAGTTCACAAGGAAAGCTTACTATCAATTTACTTGAAAAGTCATTTTTAGATATATTACTGAAAACAGAAACACCCAAGTTGGTTTTAATGTTTTAATGTTTTATTCATTATCTGATACACTTTATGGATTTTTAGCACCTCGTTTATGTTTGTAACATTTGTTAATGAGGTCCAGGAGGAATTGTGAATAATACTTTGAGGCCAGCCATTCCAAGTCTCTGTGATCCTGAATGGAAAAGGTTGATGGAACAGTGTTGGGCTCCTAATCCTGCATCAAGGCCTTCTTTTACAGATATTGCCAGTCGTTTGCGGGTTATGTCAGCAGCTGCTGGCCCAAACAAAGCGTATCGTCACAAGGCATCCAAGTAATGGTTTGAATACTTCCAATTGCAGTTTTTCCACAATGTCAGATTGATTCACTGAACTGTACAAAGTAGATATGTACGGTGTCATATTAGCAAAAGGGAGAAGCTAGCTTCCATTTATGTTTTTGAAATGGAAGATTTTCTCTCTATATAATTTGAAATTCTTCTGTCCAGAACGTTATGTAGTCCCTGGATTTTAAACAAGATTTATAATAGTTTCAGGCTTTTCCATTTTGGTTTGCTGCGCATCTTCCCCTGGCTATTATTTATTTGCAATGTGGAATTGTATGATGCTTTCCCATGTTTTCTTGTGGATGCCAATTTTCATCATAATTCCTGTATCTATTGTCTGGCATGGTTACTCGAAATTGATTGGATGAAGTTGGATAAGAGCAAGTTTTGATCAGTATCAATGTGCTCCTCAGTTACTGAACAGAAAATTTTACTTCTCGTCAAAGTTTGGATGCTTGTGCGTTACTTTGCCAGGATAGATGAACTTGTGCTGATCAAGCACTAGGAACTCCTATGCCATTTGTCGGTCTAATTTTCAGGTAAAATCGCATAATACGAATAATCTTCCAAAGTTACCTTTTTGTTCATGTCAATTCCCAATAACTGTATCAACTTGTCGTTAACACTAGAGAAAGGCAATAGAAACACCGGCGCGAGCAGTTTCTGCAGTTCTCATTGGAGTTAACAGATAGCAATAGAATCACCGGCTCGGCAGTTTCTGCAGTTCACTTTCGAGTTAAAAGATACCATGAGTCCCATAATTAAGTAGCAATTCAGACCTTGAAACTGGAAACACCTCAACCGGTGCTCGTATACCCTCTACGGCTCTCTAGACTGATTACGTCAAAGTCGTCAACTTGCATTAAGCTTATCGAAACTGAAAGACCTCAATCGGTACTCGAACACAACTACCAACTATAAGTACACAACTACCAAGTGTTTTTCTCTCACTTCTTCCACAAGTACAAGCTGGTTCAAAATTGACAATGATAATACAGAACGAATATAGTAAGTAATAAAAATAAATATAATTATTATAATTATAATGATTGTTTAGGACAAATGAATGATTACCATTATTATTAATGGTGGTTAGTTTGTTGAAAATTTTAAGAAATATATTTTAATTTTAATATATTCTAATTAATTATATTTAATTAACTATATTGTTTTACTAAAAAGAAAAAAATAAAAATTAACTAATTTTGGTTTTACATCAAAATTTAATATATTTTAATTAATTATATTTAATTTAAATATATTCTAATTAATGATATTTAATTAATTATATTGTTTTGCTCAAAAAGAAAAAATAAAATTAGTTAAATTTTTAAATCAAATTTTAATAAATTATATTTAACTCTAATATATTCTAATTAATTATATTGTTTTACTAAAAAAATAAAATTAATTAAAATTTTATTTTATATAAATTTTAATATATTCTAATTAATTATATTTAATTTTATTATATTCTTATTAATGATATTTAATTAATTATATTGTTTTAAAAAGGGAAAATAAAAATCATTTAAATTTTTTGTATCAAAATTTATTATACTAATCAATTATATTCAATTTTAATTTATTCCAATTAAGTATGTTATATAATTATATTTAATATATTATAATTAATTATATTTAGAATATATTTAATTTTAATTGATTATATTTATTATATTCTAATTAATTATATTTAGTATATTCTAATTAATTATATTTAGGATATATTCAATTTTAATTAATTATATTTAATATATTCTATAGCACCCCGTGAGTTTTTTGTCTCTCATCTCCCGTTCAATACCATATTGAATCACTTATTCATAATATTCCAAATTAGGAACAATTTAAGAAATTGAAAGTCCCCTGCTGCCAACATTATAAATTTTGGATCCATTCAATTCTCTATTACCAAAGAATAAATTGCCAAAAACTGCTCCTCTTTCTCTCAATTCCCATCCCTTCTTGTTAGTTGTTCTACCAAGATGCTTCTCTCCTGTTCCTATGTTTGTCTGGCTTCCACTGTCTCTTTCTCTCTCGTAAGCTTCCACTAGATGTAGATTCTTTCGGCTATTTAAAACTTTAGTGTTAAGCAAGCTCTCCTTCCTATGTGGTTCCTCCATTTTCAGGTGTCTACCATCTACGTCTAAGTATCTACTACATGTTCTATCTTCTCTTGATTCACTGTTGTGTAGTATATCTCCTTCTTCCTCTGTTTTGGTCCCTCTCTCATTTTGTGTCCTTTTGGTTTGTTGTTCTTGTAGCCCTTTCTTTTGCAACTTCATTTTCCTGTCTTTCCTTTTTTGGCAACAGACTTTTGAAAACAATCAACTGTATCTGTTGTTTCTTTTCCATATTTGTCAACATATCTAATCTCTTGTTATAATTCAACCAAACTACTTTGGACTTTATTAGCATTCCGTCTCTCCCTTCTCCTATCCCTACAAGCTCCTCCTTCTCTCTCCATTAACTCTAGTCCTACCAACTTATTTGTTCCTATCCCTGTCCCTTTTGCTCATGACAACAACAATACCTCAATCTCTTCTTTTGGGAGGTGCTAGGTGAATTGTCTCCTACGTGAACTTGCCCTTATGTCCTCCATCTCAATCAAAAGGTAGCTTTACAGTAGCTCCTCCATTTGAAGTTCTAAATGAAGGATTTTTAGGATGGGATTATACTCCTTTTAGGTTCTTCTTGGAAAAAGTCCAACTTATCATTCAATGAATTTTGTGCACTCTTTCACTAGAAAAAGATAGGGGGTTAAAGGAGGTAATGGTTAACGATGGGAATCTATTAAAGGAGGCAATGGTTAAAGCTCATAAGGGGTTAAGCTACCTATTAAGTTACATTGGAAACCAATCCCTGTAGATGAAGATACTATTATGGACAATTAATCACAATAATCAAAGAATGGTGCGAAAAATAAAACTAACACATAGATTTACGTGGTTCACCAGAATATAGCTATGTCTACGAATGGCTAGGGTTTTTTTTAATTCACTGTGAATTGTTTTTCGATAATGCGATACACAAGGAGAATAGAATACAAAAGGTATAACATTATTTCTCCTTGGGGCCTTGGTATAAAGTCCAGTATATTTTATCAGGCTTCATATCTCAACAATTCTCCCACTTAGAAACTGATCCAGTCAACCCAATCATCTTCATTCTCCATGTCAATGTACCCGACAAACTCACCTAGCCACAACATCTCCCACGTTATGGTAGAAGACCAACTGAGGCCTTGCACAGTCCCAGTTTCCTAGCATCCACACATTTAGTCAACATATCTGTCGGATTCTTAGCACCATCAATCTTCTTCAAACACATCTCACCTTCTTCTACCAAACTGTGAGTGAAGCGGTACCTGCGCCGGATATGCTTAGTTCTAAAATGATAAACTGGATTATTTATCAGCTATATGGCACTCTGACTATCAGTGAAGAGAACCTTGTCATGCTGCTTCTTGCCCAACTCTTCCAAGTAATCAGTCAACCATATCATCTCCTTACCAGCTTCAGCTAATGCAACATATTCAGCCTCTGTAGATGATATAGAGACACACTTCTGAAATTTAGACATCCAACTCACTGCTGTCCCATCTATAGTGTAGACATACCCGGATGTACTCTTGCTTGAATTCACATCTCTACTAAAATCAGCATCAACAAAACCCTACAGCACTACCTTGCCATTCCTATAACAAAGTGAGGTGCTAACTGTTCCTTTCAAGTATCTCAAAAGCCACTTCACAGCTTCCCAATGTTCTTTCCCTGGATCTGACATGTATTTGCTCACAACTCCCACTACATGTGCTATATTAGGCCTAGTGCAGACCATAGCATACATCAGGCTCCCAACTGTAGAAGCATAAGGCACTTTTGTTATATGCTCATGTTCCTCAGTTGTCTTGGGTGATTGCTCCTTTGATAATTTGATATGGTTAGCCAAAGGCGTGCTCCTAGGCTTAGCATCATCCACTTTGAACCTGGACAACACATTCTCAATGTATTGCTCCTAGGATAAATTTAGAATTCCAGTAGACCGGTCTCAGGAAATCCTCATCTCTAAAATCTACTTTGCTGCACCCAAATCTTTCATCTCAAATTTTGATGACAATCTCCCTTTAAGATTATTTATCTCCTCCATACTTGAACCTGCAATCAACATATGATCCACATACAGAAGTAAAATAACAAAGGAGTCAGTAAACTTCTTGATGTAACAACACTGATCCTTTTCACTCATGTGATAACTGTTTCAAAACATGAAGGAGTCAAACTTTTTGTACCATTGTCTTGGAGACTACTTCAATCCATACAAACTTCTTTTGAACTTACACACCATGTGTTCCTTACCAGGAATCTCATATCGCTTAAGTTGCTGCATGTAGATTTCTTCCTCCAAATCCCCATGTAAAAATGATGTTTTTACATCCATCTACTCAAGGTGCAAGTTCCCTGCTGCAACAATACTCAACAAAATTTTGATTATAGTTAACTTCATAATAGGAGAGAATATTTCAGTGTAGTCAATACCTTTCCTTTTTGAATATCCCTTAACCACCAATCGAGCCTTGAACCTAACTGTACCATCAGTTTCATTCTTTATCCTATAGACCCACT
>JANVCQ010000007.1:7570163-7582525 GCA_025531925.1 Erythroxylum plowmanianum
CGATTCGAGTATTCGCTTCGCTTTCGCTTCTTTTGCTTTGTGCTTCGAGTTCATTTTTGCTTTTGGCTTCCGCATTTTGTTATTCGCCTCGTTCTTTTCGTTCCGTTCTTTGTCTTTCGGTTGGGATCCGATTCTCGGATCGGGTTCCAACAGATAGTAATATCGATGACGATATATTACATCGTATTAGATCAGGGTGGACCAAATGGCGGAGTGTATCAGGTGTTTTATGTGATAAAATGGTCCCTGTAAAACTCAAAAGGAAGTTCTATAAAATGGTAATTCAACCAACTATGTTATATGGGCAGAGTGTTGGCTCACTAAACGTAGACATACACGACAATTGTTGGCAACAGAAATGCGTATGCTTATATGGATGTGTGACATTACCATAAGAGATGGGTTACGGATTCAGGTTGTGAGAGATAGACTACAGGTGGCTAGTATTGCAGACAATTTGAGAGAGAAAAGGCTTAGGTGGTTTGGGCATGTGCGCAAGATGCCCTCTGATACTCTGATACGATGTTGTGAGATAATAAACCTTAGTGGCTACAAGAGGAGGAAAGGAAGGCCTTACAAGACCTGGAGGAAAGTGATCAAGAAAGATATGTCAGAGTTGGCCCTTACTGAGGCAGTTGCTAGAATTAGGAAAGACTGGCGTGATAGGATAAGGGTAAACGACACCCTTTAGAGTCCTCGCACCTCATACTTGTCGCATAGGAAGTACAACCCAATGTCCTTTATACCTTTGCGAGTGGTAAGTTTTTGGTCAAGGCTTCAGGTCAGGTGTAGTTAGGGAAAGATTACCGCGATGGATGCCTAAAATCGTAGGATTTTCGTATCCTCAAGATCGCTCAGTGAAGACTCTTAGTGCGACTAGTGACAAAAAGTGATGGTTTTTACAAGGTGTAAGGTACTAGTAGATTTGGTCAACCATCAGGTACGTCCTTCTTATCTTGTATTGTAATTCTATTTACTTAAATATTATGCGCGCCAATTTTTACTTATTTCTTATGTTAACCTGCATCACTATTTTCCTGTCACATCTGCATGTTGGTCTATTGGAAACAGTCTCTTTACTATGTAGGGATAAGGCTGCGTACTATCAAACCTCCCCAGACCCTGCTTCACTACAAGACTTCAGACTGGATGTGATGATGATGATGATATATTATGGCTCGAAATGCCCATTAAAGCTTTCTAAACTCTAATCTTTTGAGGTTAATGAAATATAGCTGTGTTTGTTCATGAATTTCCAAGTTTTCACATTTCAATTTCAAGCATTTCATAGGAAGTTGCTTGGGTTAATGTTTGCATCTATTTTGGTTTGAGTGGTCAAGGATTGTGGGAATTACATGTGCCAAAAGTTTAATGTTGATTGTTAGAACCAGTTGTGAATTTCAAGGTTTCACCACGGTGAAGCCAAACTTGGCCGCAGCGAACCTTTCCTAAAGAGTATTCTTAGGGATTTTTGGCAATTTTGCAGTGGTGAAGTAATGACTTTCACCGCAGCATAATTCTCCCAAAAGGTTTTCTCATTGAACCTTGGAACTTCACCATGGTAAAGCCAGGTGTTCACTGTGACGAACTCACCATGCTGCTGCAAAATTTCTTTTAGTTTCTTGAATGTCTTCTACCTTCCTTTTCCATGACTTTCACCCAACCATCCCAAATTGTCACCTTGGGAATAGTAACAAGGCTTAGGTGGTTTGGGCATGTGCACAGGATGCCCTCTGATAGTGAGATAATAAATCTTAATAGCTACAAGAGAAGGAAAGGAAGGCCTTACAAGACTTAGAGGAAAGTGATCAAGAAAGATATGTCAGAGTTGGCCCTTACTGAGGCAGTTGCTAGAATTAAGAAAGTATGGCGTGATAGGATAAGGGTAAACGACACACTTTAGAGTCCTCGCGCCTCATACTTATCGTATAGGAAGTACAACCCAATGTCCTTTATACCTTTGCGAGTGGTAAGTTTTTGGTCAAGGCTTCAGGTCAGGTGTAGTTAGGGAAAGATTGCCGCGATGGATGCCTAAAATCGTAGGATTGTCGTATCCTCAAGATCGCTCAATGAAGACTCTTAGTGCGACTAGTGACAAAAAAGTGATGGTCTTTACAAGGTATAAGGTACTAGTAGATCTAGTCAACCATCAGGTATGTCTTTGTTGTCTTGTATTGTAATTCTATTTACGTAAATATTATGCGTGCCAATTTTTACTTATTTCTTCTATTAACCTGCATCACTATTTTTCTGTCACATCTGCATGTGGATCTACTGGAAATAGCCTCTCTACTATGTAGGGATAAGGCTGTGTACTATCAAACCCCCCCCCAGACCTTGCTTCACTACAGAACTTCAGACTGGATGTGATGATGATGACGACGTATTGTGGCTCGAAATGCCCATTAAAGCTTTCTAAACTCTTATCTTTTGAGGTTAATGAAATATAGTTGGGTTTGTTCATGAATTTCCAAGTTTTCACATTTCAATTTCAAGAATTTCATAGGAAGTTTCTTGGGTTAATGTTTGCATCTATTTTGGTTTGAGTGGTCAAGGGTTGTGGGAATTGCATGTGCCAAAAGTTTAGTGTTGATTGTTGGGACCAGTTGTGAATTTGAAGGTTTCAACGCGGTGAAGCCAAACTTGGTCGCAGCTAACCTTTCCTGAAGAGTATTCTTAGGGATTTTTAGCAATTTCGCTACGGTGAAGTAATGACTTTCGCCGCAGCATAATTCTCCCAATAGGTTTTCTCGCTGAACCTTAGGACTTCACCACGGTAAAACCAGGTGTTCGCTGCGGCGAACTCGCCATACTGCTGCAAAATTTCTTTTAGTTTATTGAATGTCTTCTACCTTCCTTTTCCATGACTTTCACCCAACCGTCCCAAATTGTCACCTTAGGAATAGTAACAAGACCCGGGCCCAACATATAGCCATTCTCCTACTACATTGGAGGTTTAACTGAATAAGAATTAGTTGCTCTGTTATATTGACAGTAGTGAGATCTAAGAGAGTGCTTATCGAAGTAGATTAGTCCTTAAACCTTCTACAGTTTATAAACATGTATAATATATCTCATTATATATGTTTATATTGTGTACATTGAGGACAATGTAAGATTTTAAGGATAGTGAAGGGGTTAATGATTTTAATGATTTCCTTAAGCTTATTATAATCTTGATTATAATATTTTTTGAACTGATAGTTTGAATTAGTTGAAATCTGTCTATGAATACTATATTTACTTGTTGAATATTGATTTGAATTGGTGTGCAAAATGATGATGGTTAAAATAAAATTAGTTTTCTTAGTCATATTTTCGTAATCATTGAAATATTCAAGTTGAATGAAATTGCATAATATTTACTTAGCCCAATTTTTTTCCTGAGCTTTTGAGCCTAAAAAGCAAATCTTAAAAAAAATTTAACGACCTTGTTATTCTTTCATATGTGTGATATCATATGTAGAAGGATAATTCTAGAACTTGCTTTTGTTATGCATATTGAGACCACATTTTTTAAATTAGAAGCATTAATATGATAAAGGCACTTAGAATCAACAACTTGTTTTAGCCTATTTCTTTAAAAATTATCATACTCAAAAATTTACTTTTTAGAATAACCAAGTTGAGCCTTAGCCTTTTTCATTGATTAAACCCATACATTAACCTTTATCCTATTTTTCTTTTAATATTTTGTATTGTTTTGAACCTTGAAGGTTATTTACATCATTTACTTGTTAAGACTTGAAATTTATGAAAGGTCCAATATTTCTTAAATTAGGGTATTGAATTTTTAGTGTGAAATAAAAGAAAAGCATAAAAGAAAACAAGAAAAAAGAAAAACATAAAGAAAAAAATACATAGTACCAATTGATTTATAATGAAAGGACCTATATATATTCGTAAACAAGTCTTGAAATATATTGTGTAGTATATGTCCTTCACTTAAACCCATTTTATTAACCCAATCATACCTTACCTAAACCTCGTTACAATTGTATAAGACCTTTAGATTGATGTTTCTAGTTTGTACATAAGTGGTGGAGATATGAATTTATTGTGAGCATATGGTAAGATTCTACCATGCATTGATTGAGAGTTTTGATATTTTTCACTCGAAACACTTGAGTGCATTAAGTAAAATCTTGGTGAGCGTGTAAAGATATATGCTTTTGATTTCAATGTAAATGTTGATGTGATTACTGTTAATATTACTTAGGGAGTTAATATTAGGACAATTTGACTCTAATTGTATATTAATTTAATTCAATAGGATATGATGATGTATAGTATGAGATTGAGATTGATGATGGATTGATGCTGTGGAATTTATAATTTTGATTATGTTTTGCTTGAGAATAAGCAAAAGCTTAAGTGTGGAGATGTTTGATATATGGATATTTGACTATACTTTTACACCCACATTTGATGTATTTTGCTTGATATTCCTCCTGCTCTAACCGACAAAACCACAATTATGCTTCCCCATCAAGTAGAAGATTGCCAATCCCACATTTTCTCACTCTTGAATTTGTTGATTCTTGAAAAATTGTTCGCACCTCCTTAACCATATTAAGGGGTCTTCTGACCCATTATAGGCCGAAAATTCAAACTTGGAGTAGCGTGGTACCAACTGACCTCGACATGCCCATTTGTTCTCTCCTTTAGACAGTTTCGACTCCCTCAATTGCCATTATTTGAACTACTACTATTTTCCTTTTCTAAATCCTTTCCTAATCTACAAACATGACGTGTGAGCTCCTCTATCTGTTCTTCCAGTGCCTATTGCCTCACAACCATAGTTTGCATAAAAGCCTCTAATTTGTTGACTAGGCTTTTCGAATCACGGACAGGTAGGTTCGATACCAAGATGTTATGTTCTCTAGCATAGGATCTAGTTATGGGCTGAGACACAAGAAAAACAATCTCTTTTCCCTATAGGATGTATTCTTCTTGATAAAAGTTTACTTGCCTCTTTATTAATCATAATAGCCTTTAAAAGGCTTAAGGATAAATTAACAACCCTAATTAGGACCCTTAATTAAGTATAAAGTCCAAAAATAGAATCTCAACCTAAATAGGAAATATAATCTGTAAAACCTCTAAATATGAAAGAAAATCAAATAAAACAAAATAAAAGCAGACTTGTTAATGATTGTCCTGTCAACCATTTTTCTTGCGTCACTGTATTACTTTCAATAAACCCAATTCAATTGAAAAGAAAATCAAGTCCAAGCATGACACGCTATTGCAGTAATGACTTGGCTCCATGGAACTATGTGGTATGGTTCAGCAACTATCCCTATTAAATTATTTGATCCTACTTGTTATCAATGAGATCAAGAGCGAGTAATTGACAATATGGTCATATCGGTGACGTTATTCTTACTGTGATCAATTCTCCTTTAGAAAGGTCGGAAGTGATCAAAGTTGTAATTGTTCGGCTTAGCCCGAGAAAGCCCTGGCAACAACAGAAAGAAAGAGGTCTATGTAGCTGTTGTGCCTACCCTCTTTTTAAGCTAGGACTATTCCACTCTGACTGATCCAAGAAGTGAAAAACCTCAATACCCTGACCTTTTTTAATATAATAGGGAATGGATTAAACGTTAGGGATGGGAAAGAGGAAGATTTGAAAAAAAGGATACTACCCTATGCAAGAAGGGTTTGGGGGAAGGGTAAGGAATGGGTTGTGGGTGATGGGGGGAGGAAGGAGGAGCTTACGGCTTGTGATTAAACATGACAAATGCTTGTATACCGTGCTTCGTTATCCTGACAGGGAGAGTTATTCTCTGCAATACCGGGGCAAAGTCTAGAGCATTTCATTAAGCCTCAACTCAATTGGAAGCCAAGTTCCGGTCAGCTTTCCTCAGAACTGCTTCAATAGCTGTGAGAAGCCCAAAACATCAGAATTGGCTCTTTTGGTGGAGTGACCTTGATGTGAGATTCTCAGGTTTCACCCCATAGATAATCCTTACTATAAAATAATAAATAAAATCTTTCTATAAAAAATCAAATGTTTAAGAGCGAAATAAACAAAGAAAGAGGCTCTTCAAGAGTTATGTTAGAAGTAGCACACAGGCAGGTTGACTGCTAAAAGATTATAAAACCTGAAAATGACATGATATAGATGAAGAAACCCGAAATGTGGTTTTAGAGACTGCATATCCATCAGAGAAGAGCAAACAGAAAAAACTGACAATCATACTAGTCCAACAAATAAAATATCGACTTTTTGCAGTATCTCATATCAAAAGCAGTAAATAGAAAAACAGAATTTCACGAGAAACAGTCCAAGCCTGTCTATAGCTCTATAACTCTAGAGTACCTAAATGAAATAATCACAGAAAGTTGAATCCTTCATTTTGTTTCCTAAACAAATTGTCAACTTTATCCTTCACTAAAACTGAAAGAATTCAACACCTGAAAAATAGAAAAACAGCCCATGCCAACTTCTTGCAATGAACTATCCACACTTGCCCTACTCACCCAGAAGAATTCTTGTTGAGTTCATTCATGTTTGAATCTAAAAAGTTATAACAACTGAAGCGCGCGAACCAAACTCTTATCTTCCTAATTGCAATAAAGTCCCAAGCTACAGAGGGTACATGAACCGTATAAAATATGGATTCTACACCCAAAAAACTATAACGAAATCAGATCCCAATTCAGGCAGCAAGAGATCATCATTAACAAGTCAATTCACAATGGAAATAAAATAAGTAGAGAAATCTGCCAACATCATAAGGCAATATTCTTCTTACTCTTCAGAACCTTATTTTCTATACTGCATCACTATATTCTCAGATCTTGTACTTCGATAATAGACACCTATCACAATTCAGTAAGGTTTCAAATTATGGGTTACAGATACGCAGCAGATCCAGAAACTATTATCTTATGTTAGGCCTAAATGAGAACAAGGTCGGAATTGCTAAGATTCCAATTTATGCTAACACAATAGGTTGCACCGATCATCAAAACTGCCAATAGGTATTGCGGGATTGCAGTTATTGAAAACACAATCAAAACCATCGACAATGGCTTTGACAATCAAAACTGTTCCCAATTTAAAACCCTTGCTCAGATATTATTTCAGGACCCAAATTCAAGATAAACAACTAAGCATAACTGCATGAATTATGACAACAATCAATCAAAATCCACAAAGAAAGGAATGACAGAGACTATTGAACAAGAAGCCAAAGCTTAAACCTTTCTAACATTCCATAACCAAAATACAACCTATCGGCGGTGTAATTTACTTTCTGTGTAGCTTTCAGTTCTAGAAATAAGTTAGTACACCAAACAATAAAGAACAAAAACGACCAATGAGTCAGTCTTGATCCACTCCTTCAAAGGCCCATTCATTCTCCTGACGCAATCTGGCTTCCTCCTCGGGCGTGAAATCGTTTTGGATCCCAAAGAAAGTCCTCACATACTCCACGCTCTTGTTCTCAATCCGATCAGCCACTGCCTGGTTAAGCAACTCCAGCAAATCCTTCACGTTCAAGTAATTGGCCACCATTATCATCTCCTTCAACTCCTCGTTGCTGCGACTTTTCACGAAATCGGAGCTGAAAGCATCTCTCTCCGCGTCCGACTTCATTTCCTGGCGATACTGAACTTGCTTGGAGCAGTACTCTATTACATGCGAAAGCGGCTCTGCGTCCGCGTTTGGCAGCGGAACCACCAGGTTGTCTTCCCACGATCCCGTCTCGTTATCCTCGTAGAACGCTTTCACCGCCCCGAATTCCATTGCCACCGTAGATTCCACCCGGAAGATCTCGCCATCAGCGGTCTTCAGGCTGATAATTCTCGGGCAGGAGGAGGTGGTTTGGGAGACCGTAGGAATGGTGGCTTCGGGAACTTCGAGCGGGGACGACATTCTCACTCGAGAAAGAGGAGCGGAAGTCTGTGGAAGGTTCTTAACAAACAGTTTTCACATTGTATTATATATACAAATCTAATAAAGATATTGTAAATTATATTAAAAACAAATAAAGAATATTTTAGCTTAAGGTAAACATGTAAATTGTACTAAAAATAATGATGTTACTTTCTTATTCCGTTTTCTTTTTCTTGATATTTTTACCTTTTATTATTTTCTTTATCTCTACCAAATACATCTACAGGATAACAACAGGTCATTAGCAAAAGCAAAATGTGTGATGGCCTGCCTCGTACACTTCTTATAATACTCAAAGCGACAATTAACAAGTACATTCTTTTGAATAATACAATTAAGTACCCTAATGAATATGTAAAGAGATAAGGAGAAAGTGGATCACCTTGCATTGACCTTCTAGCATCCTTAGATGAGCTGATTCACAACTTGAGATTAGCTAATGAACGAAGAAAGCACATGTTTGATCCTGTTAGCTAACAGCTTGGAGATGATTTTATAAAATATATTGCAACAAGTAATTGGTCTAAAGTCTTTTAATGAGTTTGGATTATGATTTTTGGGACTAATCATAAATGAGTACAATTCCATACCTTAAGTAAAAAATATTGATTGAATGAAAAGAACAACGTCGCTCAGTGTAAACCATACCAATATATAGTAAATTTAATACCACTAGTATGCAAAAAAATTATTGCCATGGATTTTAATTAAGTAATATCTTTAGTGAAAAAAGAGAATACCATCTTTGAGTGCAAACTATGCCCTATCTCGATACAAACTATTCTAGGACTCTATACATTCAATAGTATGTCTTATGGGAATTTTTTAAAACTAAATGGAAAGAATACATTGGATTAATACAAATTATATTAGCATACAGTAAATTCAATACCACAAGTATAAATAAAAGTTAGCAACATGTACTTGAAGTAAGTTATAGAAGGGAATGCCATTTTTGAGTACAAACCTTACCCAGCCTCAATACAAATTATTCGAATACACTTCTATTCAATACCATGTCTGATGGGAAAAGATGGACTAAATGGAAAGAATACAATGGCTTAATAAAAACTATACTAGCACATAGTAAATTCAATACCACTGACATAAACAAAAGTTATCACCGTGCATTTGAAATAAGTAACAGCTTCAAAAAAGAAAGGAATACCGTCTCTGAGTATAAACCTTACTTTACCTCAATATAACTTATTCTAGTACTATATCTGCTCAATACCATATCAACTAGAAAAATACCAACATTCATTACATAAAAGGAAGACAATCACCTTTAAATGGATGTTTATTAATCAAATGAAAAGAATATTATGCCTCAATACAAATTATACCAGCACTCAATACATCTAATACCACCACTATGCATGTTCTTTAAAATGGGAATACCACCTTTGAGTAAAAACCTTATCCCGTCTTAATACAAATTATACTAGTACTCTATTTTTTCAATACCACACTTACGTAAAAGGCCATCAATAATAATAAAAAACCAAGGCATATTGCTTTAAATGGGAAAATATATAATGAACAGAAAGAATATCATTTCTCAATACAAAATATACCAACACTTAAAGCTTAAAGATATTAGGAATCATTCAAAAAAAAAATTTTAACTTCAATGAAAAATGAGAAAGCCACATCTGACTATAAAAACAAATCAACCTGAAGACAAACTATACTAGTATTCTATCTACTAAATACTAGGTTTAGGTATAAAAAATTCATTATTAATTACAAATAAGTAAACAAAATCATTATTGATTACAAATAAGTAACACGTATCATTTTAAATAGGAAATACTGTGACTAAATGGAAATACTATCATAGGTCAATGCAAACTATACTAACACTTAGTATATTCAATACCACAACTATAAATAGTAGATACCATAAAACATTTAAGCAAAGGAAAAATTTTAATGCAAAATGGGAATACCATGAATAAGTTGTAATAATACCAAGCATCAATGTGAAGGACATGGATTGGTAGATGCCCGTGTAACAAACTGTGTCCGAAAAATATTTTATTTAAGATGGTTAAGTACACCTTCACAAGATTAATCTTAAAGCAAAATGTGTCTATTTAAGTTTTTGGTGAACATTGTAGAGTACTCGATTTGGTATATGATTATGTGTAAAACTATGTTTATAAAAAGTTTTGTCTAATACAATTTTATACACAATCTTGTAGTCAACAGTGTTCTTAATTAGAAATTTGTAGTTGAAATGTGAAGTACGTAGATTATACATGACCATGCATGCAATATCCTAGTTTAATAATTGTATTGTATAATATGTTATACATGCATTTTATAGAGTATGCTCTATTTATGGTGTACTAGAGTAATTTAAGCGTTTAAATGTATTATTAAGGTTATAACGGAGATCACATATAGACCAGAGATGATTCTGGACTCGAATAAAAATTTTTCAGTGCATGTAATATCCTAATTTGATAATTGTACTGTGTAATGTATTGTACATGCATTTTATAAAGTATGCTCTATTTATGGTATACTAGAGTAATTTAAGCATTTAAATGTATTATTGAGGTTATAACGGAGATCACATATAGACCAGAGATGATTCTAGACTCGAATAAAAAAAATTTCAGAAAATTTTTCAAAATTTTGAAAAGCTACAAGATGAGTCCGAACGAGTTTTGAAAGCCCCAAAACGTGTTTTAGAGATTTAGGTGACATTTTTGAATGAAATCTAGATGATTCGGTGACATTTAGTGATTTTTGGATTCAATATGAAAACTCTTCCACACAATCGAAAAGGTTACCGAATAATTTTGAAATACATTAAGGCCCCCAAATTAGGATTGGAGTCCCTAGGAACTAAAATGGGTCAAAATGGTTGTTTGAATAGAATTTGGGCAATTTGAAAGTATTGGACTAAAATGCCCATTTTGGAAAATAATGGGTATTGAGAATTTTAAACCGATTTGAATTTTTTTAAGCATCAAATCAATAAGAATTGACCCTAATAAAAGTATTTTATGGTCAATTTGACGATAAGATAGTTGTGGAATATTTTTGGGATTGAATTCAGTTAGTTAGTGAATTAAATGCATTATAGGGCAATTTGGTCTTTTTGTATGCATTAAAGGGCAATTTGGTCTTTTTGGTATTCATTAAAGGGAAATTTTGTCATTTTACATGATGTTGGTGGAAGGATGAGTCATTAGAAGAGAATCAATATGAAGGTGACATGTGGAATCCATTAAATGATATAAAAAAAGATTATATAGTAAGACATTTAACTTCATTCTTTAACATAACCGTGAGTGTTTGCCAGATAGTAAGCGTGAGAGACCAAAAACAAAAGTGAAAAGAAGAGAAGTAAGCATGAAGGTCGACCAAGGAGAGAGGAAGAAGAGGGCTTCCATTGTTGCTGGGTTTTGATGGAGATTTGATGAGATCTTGATCAAGTAAAGGTGTTCAACAAATACCCAAAAGATTGGAGGAAAAAGTGGTAAGTTTTGTAGCTTAAATTTCTAATTTTTATGGTTTTTCTTGAGTGAGATGGATGTGTTTAAGATCAATGTTGTCTTGTTATTACTTTGATGTTTTTTTGTATGAAACATTTGAATATGACAAGAGAGGAACATGTAGTGAAAATTTTTCTTAGGTTAATTTGAACCAGTCATATTGTTTGGGCCATAACTTGGCCTACAGACCTCCAAATTGTTTAGTTTAAATTGTAGATAAAACTTAAGACATATAGGTAAAGTAAATTATATTACCTGATTCAATTTGTTCAAGTTCTTCAAGTCTCTCTTCCACGTAAACAGAAGCTTGTGATTTTCTCGACCAATCTTGTCCACAAACAAGAGCCTCCACCATCTTTGGAGTAAGAGAGCTACGAAATGAATCAAGCACTCGACCACCTGTACTAAAAGCCGACTCATATGCAATAGTAGATATAGGCATAGCTAAAACATCTTGAGCCATTGAAGCAAGCACTTAATACTTAGCAGAATTTAGTTTCCACCAACTCAAGACATTGAAAGTCTTGTCCTTGGGTTCACAATCTTCAGCTAAATATTTATCTAGCTCACTTTTGGTTTCCTCACTTGCTTAACTAGCCTCCTGCTCTTCAAAAATATTATCCAAAAATACTGCAACATCCTTGACGTTATCAACTTCCATATCACTTGAAGCTTGAGATTGGACGCTTGATTGTGCAATAGGAAAAGACGTGGAGGAACGGTAGAAATCAAACATCAAATCTAAAGTAATTTTTACTTTCTCACACAAATGCTCATATTTGACATCATCATATGCTTTACCAATCACAAAGTTCACATGCTTCAATTTGTAGCGTGGATCGAGAACGGTAGCAATAAACAACATGCAGTTGATATTAACATCTCCCCAATACTTATCATGCTTCTTCTTCATCCTCAAAGCCATGTTTCTTGCACTAAAATCA
>JANVCQ010000007.1:7593053-7608439 GCA_025531925.1 Erythroxylum plowmanianum
TCAATGAATTTTTCTATTAATAGTTTAATATTTCGATTAATAACTTTGACACATATTAATTACTATTTGAAGTAGAAATATTGACTCATAAGCAATCTGAAAATATTTTTATTTATTTTATGTATATACATAATAGATTTAAAGACACAACTCAATTTGTTTATTCTTTAAAATAAATTATCAATTAAATGGTTAATAATAAAATATTTCTGTAAAATATATCTAAATTATATCTAAATATATGATAGGTTTTTTTGGTGTTTCAGGTTCAGGTTTAAACCTAAACCTATAAATCAGGTTCGGTTCGATTAACCTATTATAGGTTCAGTTAACCTAGAATCGCAAGTTAAAAACCTGAACCTGAACTATGAACCTGATTTTTTATGTTTGGTTCGAACTAAACTTGAATACAGGTTCAGGTAACCTTATTTATAGGTTCGATTCATGTGGTTCAGGTCCGGTTCATGGGTTTTTTTGAACATCCATAATTCTAAGTTTATATTTTCAAACTAAACGCCGACATAAAAATTCTTTGGCAATAAATCAAACAAAATAATACTTATTCTATTCTATTATTCGTCTTTTCTATTTTTAAGAAATTTCTTACCTATTTCAGTCATTAAACATAGTGGCTAATAGAGAAGTAACACCACTTTATTATTATTATTATTTTATTTAGAGGGAAAAAAAACACCAATTACACGACGAGTCTAGAGAAACAGATTCCCAACATATCCTCTAGAAGGAGTACATGGCACCCAATGGGTGGAAGATCAAAATAAGTGGTTCCTAGCGCAAAATGCTTAGCATAGCTCGCTAACCAGTCCGCATAGCGGTTACTCTTGCGGTAGATGTGACGATGGACCACCGTCTAGTTCCTCGTGTACAGTTCATTAATACCCTGAACTATGGGGTTATGGATCGTGGAACGGCTAGCCAAGGAAGAGATGAGGTGGATGGCCACAGCCGAGTTTGCTTCCAGTTCAATCCGACGATAACCTAGGTTTTACGCAATCGTGAGCCCTATATACACGCCACAGAGTTCCGCAGACATCAAAGAGTACCAACTGAGATTTGGATGAAACCGTCAATCCAATTGCCTGAACTATCGCGGAGGAGTCCGCCAACTGGAGTCGAGGAAGAAGAACGTTTACAAGCTCCATCCGTGTTTAACTTGACCCACTCGATAGGAGGTCTACACCAACCTATGAGTTGTTCGTAGTGTTGAGGAAGTCCGGTAACAGTGCTACTTTGCCGTGCAGTTGACTTATATATTTAAGCTGTATAAGACAAAATAACATAAATAGGTGAGAATGACCAAATAAAATTAACATAAAATAGGGATCCATTACACCAAGCCTATAAAAACCATGCCAAAAACGGTTGATAATTGGTGCCGTGCAAGTCTTTTGATAAACTCTCAGTTACATCCGGTTATGATGGATAGATTCCCTATAAACTCTAAAGTGAAAGTATGGGTTGATGCAAGGCAATGGGGTAATGGATAGTTCCAACTTCCAACTGAGTTTTTGTAGCTACTACCAAACTATGACCCTGACCCTGATCGAGATGACAAATATCTATGGCTAGGACATAGCTTTGGTAGGTTTACTAATAAATGCTTTAGAGCTATCCTCGGAGGTACAGTGCATGTGAACAGAGTAGATAGCTGTACTTAAGAGTATAAATGTCAGCTCCTTAATTAATATAGTCTCATGTACTTTATTTTGTCATATTAAAGAACCACATCCTTCGAGCAAAGGAAGTCCAGAAACCGCAGGGTTGGTTTTAATTTAGTTGAAGGGAAGAAAGATGGAATCCCCATTCAAGGCAGATATATTGAAAGGAAAGGTGGCTTTAGTAACAGGAGGTGGGTCTGGTATTGGTTTGGAGATTTCTACTCAGTTTGGAAAACATGGTGCCTCGGTTTCAATCATGGGCAGACGCCAAGAAGTGCTTCACTCTGCTGTCTCCTCTCTCCAAAGTCTTGGAATTCCCGTATGATTCGCTTTAATGGGTTTGCTTTGCTTTTCATGTTTCTCTCTTTCCTCGTTCATTTGCTTATGTTTTGCTTGTAGCTGCTTTTGCGCATCTGGGTTGATTTCATTTTTCTTATTATTTTTAATCGGGTTTGATGAGCAGAGTCGGATTAATCTATCGGCAAATTGTAGTTTTTCTTTTTGGTGGTTTGAGGAAAGCAATTGATGTGGCTTAGTCCATTGGCCCTGAGTTTCACTTGCAGATCATTAGCTTTCTTGCCAATTTATGCAATGTTTCAAACATTCGGATTATTGTTATCTCAAAATTGCACTCTGTTTGCAGGCTGTTGGCTTTCAAGGGGATGTCCGCAAGCAAGAAGATGCGAAAAGAGTCATTGAATCTACTTTTAAACATTTTGGCAGGATAGACATTCTTGTGAATGCTGCTGCTGGCAATTTCCTTGCATCACCTGAGGATTTGTCACCTAAGGGATTTCGAACAGGTTTTGGAGCTAATTTTCCTTGATCTGAGGATTGCCTCATTGCCTGAAATTGTTTGATTATTTTTGTTGATTTTCGCTTTGTGTTCTATGGATGATTGCTTTTGAATGGAAGAGAATCAGGGTACATTGGAGTCTTAACATTTTGTTTACTTCTTCTGCCTGGATAACATATTTAAACAACTATAAATGATCTAGAATAGTGAGCTGTGATTTTAGTCTAAGATTTATTACCAGGTTTGCCTATAGGGCTTCTCAATTAGGCTTCAAGTATTTATCCTTTTCATGTTAAATGGAAACCAACATGAGAGGGAAAAAAAATTGCCAAGTACAAAATTCAAGCCATTTAGGAGTTGCATCATTGTTCAAGGTTCACTAGATTACCTTAACAATTGAAGGTTAGTTGTTCACCTCTAGCTTTATTTCCTTATAAAGGCACCTTTTCATCTCTGGCCACATGAGGGCTTGAACTAATGCTATTCTTTGTACTGCCACAGTTTTGGACATTGATTCTGTTGGTACCTTCACAATGTGCCATGAAGCCCTTGAGTATCTCAAAAAAGGGGGGCCAGGAAGAAACTTATCTAACGGTGGATCAATTATAAACATTAGTGCTACTTTACACTACACAGCAGCTTGGTATCAAATCCATGTATCAGCAGCAAAGGTTTGTCACATGGATTTGCAATTCAATTTTATATCTACGGCTCAATATAACTTATTTTCCACTGAAATGTCATTCTTAAACAGGCAGCTGTTGATGCCATTGGTAGAAATTTGGCCCTGGAGTGGGGTACTGATTATGATATTCGAGTAAATGGCATTGCTCCAGGTCCAATTGATGATACTGCTGGCATGAGTAAACTTGTACCTCAGGAGATCTCCAATAGCAAATTTAGAAACTACATGCCTCTGTTTAAGTTAGGGGAGAAGTGGGACATTGCTATGGCTGCCCTCTACCTAGCTTCTGATGCAGGTTAGTAACTTGGATTATGTGTCATTTTCTATTTTCATCTCTCTACCCTATGTAAACTATTTTGAATGAAGGGTTAAGCATTGGTATTTATATCAATAACGACACTACATTAGCGAGTGTTAGCTTGCAGTAAATCTCAAACTGAAGGTCAAATACAAGGCTCAAGCTTGACTCAATAGTTTAAGGCTTGTCTTGAAAATTTTTATAAGCTCGAGCTTGAGCTATAATCAGCATAGGTGTCAAAGACAGACGAATACCCTGAACAGCTGATTTAATAGATCCATCTAGACTGAAATTGTATTAATAGAAACAAGTTCTGATATCATCGATCCCTGTGTCAGTTGTCTCCGGAATCTTCTCTGTGTCAGTTGTCTTCTTGTTCCAGAGATGTTGTAAATATTAGGGACGGTAATACTCTGATAAATGTTTATATGACAGCCATTGCTAGAGCTTCAGCAGTAGCTGTTGGTCTTAGATTGAATGTATCTTTTCTTTCTCTTGTTCCTTTCTTCATAATTTAGCATGTGTGGTAATTCAAAAAGATTCATAATCTTTGAATATGAGCACAAAAATAAGATTTACAAATCAAAAATCAAATTACAAACAAAAGGAACTATTTTATCCAAACCGTATGCATGTTTTATTTGTTGATAGCCTAAGCAGTGCATTAAAATTTTGAAGGGAAGTATGTAAATGGAACCACAATACCTGTGGATGGAGGACTCTGGCTAAGCCGACCACGTCATTTGCCAAAGGATGCAGTCAAACAACTTTCTCGAGCAGTGGAAAAGAGATCCAGAAATGCACCAGTGGGGGTTCCATCTAGCAAGCTTTAGATCAGCAGCTTTACTTTCCATTTATGTTAAGAAATGCAAAGTACTTCCTTTCCCAAGTTAGATTGTTGGTTGGACTACTCAGTTGAACATTGCACTTCATCAAAGATACTATTGTTTCTGTTTTTTTTAATGTAAAAATAAGATTCCTTTAATAGCATTTGAAACAATGTCTTGATAACATTGTAAACTAATTAACTCACCTGAATACAATCTTCTGAGAATCATCTGAGATTACAGAGGTAACACCAGAATCATAGACATCTGATGTTATGAAAAATGTATACTTTAGCTGAAACAGAGAGTTCCTCGGTTCACAATTTACCTAGCCCTCATTATATCCACTGTTTTAAATGTACAATTAGACAAAGCGCAGATTTTATGATTCTCTCCAGCTATCATTATGCCACATATAGGAGTTCAACATATAGCTAATCACCAATACAGAATTCTCTTTCTGGGGGACCCTTATTAGACGAGAGCTATGCTCGTTCCATATGAGATTGAACCAACTGTAGAGCCGGCTCAAAAGTTTAACATTGCTTGATCAACATGCAAAAGTTCAAAAATGCTCGAGTACGGTACATGGAGAGAAAGTGGAACTCAATAGAGTGGCTTGAATTGTGGATTGAAACATAGTGTTGTACTACCTCAACAGGACGCGTAAGTTCTTAATGTACTATGAAATAATTTTTGTGAACAATAGATTACTTTTCCTGATGATGGTCTGTAGCATGTCGCGAAGTCTGAAAATCTGAGATATAAAGACTTTTTTTTTGGGAAATTAAAATTTTCATTAAAAGAAAAGAATAATACATATGAGAGCAAAACCACATGGACGGACCCACATAGTTACACATAATAGACAAAACAACAACGTTCAAAAATCTTCATTCGACGATTAGGGTAAAACAACCTTTGTCTTTCTCGAATCTTCATTCATTTACTCGATTTGGGAGATTGGTTGCGAAGCATCGGAGCCTAGCGGTGGGTGTGGCATTTCTTGGGGCTTCTCACTCTGCCGTCTTTAGCTATTATCCTCAGGTATTTAGTATCCTTCGAGTCACCTTAGGCGATTTAAGTGTCTTTAAAGCTTTTTCTTTACCTTCTCAGGAGAGCTCGCTCGCTGATCTCAGCTCTTCTGTGACATGCCAGCAATTAAAAACCTAATTCATATCATATAATTATCAGCTATGTTTCCTTTCTCGACTCCTTCAATCAAGCACTGTTGACATTTAGGGTTTGAAGATTTAGGGATTCCTTCTTCGGGGTATAGGCTTCACAAATAACCAGAAAGGGGAGTCAGATCTACGATAAAATACCACAATTTGTAAACTTCCTTTGTTTTTCTTGGTTACGCCTTTGTCTAATTCTTTATCTACTAGGGTCAGGAATAAAGAGGAGACTACGGCCTTATCCTGTTATCAACCACGAGGAGCAGATCCTAGGTAGGGTACTGGTCTTCTCCTCTATTTATTTTGATCTGCAATGTGTAGTCTGCTTGTATAGTCTTAGAAATGCTTGATTTGGGAATTGGGTTTCATTATTGCCTATGAATAGTGTAACTAGTTCATAAGACTATCTGAACTAGCTATTGCTACATGTTATATTCTCCATATTAGAGCCATTCTCCTACTATAGTGAAGATTTAACTGATTGATAATCAGTTGATCTCTTATGCTGGCAGTAGTGAGATTTAATAGGGAGCTTATCAAAGTAGATTGGTCTTTAAACCTTTTACTGTTCTTTTCTTTCCAGATAACATTAAGACAAAGTAGCCACCAAGAGTAGAATAATATCCCTGTCAAACTTTGAGTAGTTCAAGTTAGGCAGAACCCTTATGATCTCTGTGAATCTGTCATAGTTGAGTTCAGGGGCACATAGCATGGAGATTTTTGTCCATAGTTTTCTAGAAAAAACACATTCAAAGAAGAGGTGGTCCCTAGCTTTATCCTCTAGATTGCATAGGATACAAAGTTTAGAGGATAAGAATTTCAACCTATCCAAGGCACTTAGCCTGTCCCACATTGCTAGCTAGAGCTGAAAACCGTCATTAGGTCTAAGAACCTTATTCCAGACCAAAGTGTCCCATCCTACACGGTTTACAGTTATGTCTCTCATCTTTTTGACTTCCTTGACCATAATTCTAGAAACAGGAATACCTTTCCACAAGTATGTATCATCCCCTCCATGACTTGTGAATATGGGAATATTCATAAGTGAAATCTCATTTGAGGAAAGAGTCCAGTTCCCATTCCTTATAACTTCTTTGAGCCTAGTGTCCTTTGGGAACCTATTCAATGGAGAGTTTGCCATCTGATTTTGTATTAAAGGGCCATTTCCTATCCAACTATCATACCAGAGGGAAAGTCTATCTCCTGTCCCTATTTGGCATGTAATGTGCTAAAAGATCTCTTATTTTTAAGTAGTTGGTTAAAGAACCAAGTGTTGCTGACTTTGGGTTGTAGAGCCCAAAGACTCCTTCCTTTTAGTAAGTAAGTATGAATCCACTTAATCCACATTGATTGCTGATCACTTAGGATTCTCCAAATTCTCTTGGACATAAGGAGTTTGTTTTTAGTAGAGATGGACTATAGACCTAACCTCCTTCATCCTTATATTGGTAGATTGCCCTCTAATTTACTTTTGCTATTCCTCTCTCTCCATTCATTTTCCCCCATAGAAATTGCTTCATCAGTTTTTCTACCCTTTGAAAGGAAAATGTAGGAACACTAGTAGGTACTCATAGACATAATAACTGACTTCAATAGTTGAAGTTTCCCACCATAAGATAATGTTCTATTTGTCCATAATCTAAATTTTTATGGATTTTTTATATCAATGGAACACATTCACATAATCTTAGCTCCCTTGAAGAGATAGGTATCCCCAGATAGTGTATGGGGGGAGTTTTAATTTCCATCCCCAAAGCTTGAGCTAAAGAATTTGAGAAATGAGAGGCACTTTTAGGGAGTATGATAAAGCTCTTGTGTTGGTTGACATTTAAGCCCGACATCTCCTTAAACAACCTTAGAGTTTCCATTAGAAGATTTATTGCATGAGCATTTGCTCTGCTTAGAAGAATAATGTCATCTGCAAAACATAAACTAGTTAGCAAAACTTCTTTACATTTGGAGTGGAATATGAATTTAGGATCCATTGAAGTTTTATGCTTCAGCAGCTGGGTGAGTGCTTCTATACAAATTAGGAATAGGTAAGGGGATAGGGGGTGCCCTTGCCTAATTCCTTTCTTTCCTTTAAAAACTTCCCTGGGGCTCCCATTAATCAATATCCCATAGGACACAGTAGTAATGCACCGTTGAATCCACTTGATGAATTTTAAGGGAAAATTCATTATCTCCAAGGTTTTTATCATAAATCCCCAATCCACGCTATCAAAAGCTTTCTATAGATCCACTTTTATCAAGCAAATTATGGGGATTTTTCTGTAGTTATACCCTTTTAATAGCTCCTAGATGATAATAATGTTGTCCTTTATATCTCTGCCTGCCATAAAAGCTCCTTGATTCTCACTAATAAGATATTTAAAAACCTGCTTTAGCCTATTTGCCAAAATCTTGGCAATGATTTTGTAAAGGACATTTGTACATGAAATAGGCCTATAGGCATTCCAAGTTTCTGTATTAGAGTTTTTAGAGACTAGACATAGAGAATTCTTGTTAATTTTCTTTAGCAAAACCCTTTTTAGGAAGAACTCTTGTATTGCCTCCTTAACAATCCCCTCCAAACTATTCCAAGTTTTCTGATAGAAAAAGTCATTCAACCCATCCAAGCCCAGAGCTTTAGAGCCATTCATGTTGAAGACAACCTTATCAATTTCTTGATCTGTAACAAGTCTTATTCAATAATAAGCTTTATGATCAGGAGTTTTTGTAGTTACAAACTGCCTAAGGTCATATTCCACCTCAATGGGTGTATTTCTGATCCAATTAGCTTGATGTATTACTCCAAAGCTTCCTTAGCTAATTCATTTTGACTAAAGATATCCACTCCATCTTTTGTTTTAATAGAGAGTATTCTGTTAGTGTTCTTTCAAGCTAACAAAGAGTTAAAGAAAAATTTTGTGCATCTGTCTCCCTCTTTTAAACAATTAATTCTAGCTCTTTGCTTTAGTAAAGAGCAATGGTTATCCACATTTTTAAGATAATCTTTTCTACGATGGCTAGTGCTTCATCAATATGATTTTCAACTAGTGCTTTTTAAATGGAAGAAAGTTTTTCCTTAGCCGAATCAATCTCCTTATAGATATTCTGCCCTCTCTTACCATTAAGAATCTTCAGCTCTTGTTTAATAGCCTTTAGCTTTTGGATACAAACAAACTGTCTTGTTCCATAACAATCTTGCTCCAAACCTTGTCTATTGCATCTTGAAACCCGTCCATGTTGACCAGAAAGTTGTTGAATCTGAAAGGGTGATGAATTCTAGAGATGGTAAACAAATTGTCAATTTTTATAAGAGTATGCTCTGATATTCTAGGGTTTAGGAATTTTGCAGAACTTCTTGAAAAAGAATGCAGTCATTCCACATTAACCATAACTCTATCCAGTTTTTTTTTTCTAATATGCCAATTTGAACATTGTTTATTTGTCCAAGTAAACTTATGACCTTCAGCTTTTAGGTATATTAGTTCTACCTCCTGTATACATTCGAACATATCAGGGGAATAGTTAAGAAGGTTACAATTACCTTCGGTCTCTGATCTAAATAGTGTAGTGTTAAAATCCCCGCATATAACCCAAAGGGAATTCACTGATGCCTTGATCCTTCTGAGGAACCTCTAGAGTTTAGTTCTTTGAAAAACAGTGTTGAATCGATAGACAAAGGTAGCTAGTATCCAAGAATATTCCCTTTTGAAGTAGATCTTAGAGTGAATATACTGATGACTAGATTCTAGAATTTCGAGTTTCAGATGATCCCCATCATAAGCTATTATGATTTTTCCATACCCATGACTTTGATGATTTGTAATGAACTGCAATTTGCTACCTAGATAAGCTAGTTTATTCATATTATCTTCTCTAATTTTAGTCTCCAACATACAAAAAACCCAAGGCTTTTCCTTTAGCACAAAATCCTTTAAAGCATTCAGCTTTGAAGGATTATTTATTCCACGCACATTCCACACTATCAAAATCATAATCAAACGTCTTTGTTTTTGGAGGTTCCTACTTCTTTTCCTAGAAATGACCTACTAAAAATTCTCCTCGGGATTGTTACTATTATGCTCATTAGTCCTTGAGATAAACTTTGTTCATTCAGTTGCACATCTGAAGATACATCATTCTGGCTTGCTCCACTAGTCTCCTAAGCTTTCTCATCTTCTTGTTGATTAGGTAGAACTTCTATTAGCTGAACATCATTAGATTTATTTCCCTTCTGAATGTCCTCCCTTTTCTTGGGTGAGCCATTTTCTGTATGAGGTATTTCTTAGTTTTCTGCTACTTGTTCAGCCTCCTCTATTTCTTCTTCTAGAACATTTTTTCTATACCCATCAATTCCTAATAGTCACCTTTTGAAAAAACCCTACCCGTCGATTTCCATACTTTGCCTTGAGCTTTGAGAGATGGTTTCCATTGCTATGTCACCAAGACTTTGTCTTCTCTAAGAGAGTTTTCATTTGCTAACCTTATAATAGGAATATTGTCCTTCATTTCCTTCGATATATCCATGCTTACACATAATCTAGCAAATCCGACCCTTTTTCTCATAGTAATGTTCTCATCCATGCATATAGGTTTTCCCAAATAGCTCGCAAGCATACTTAACCTCTTTATAGTCCAATACTCCAACAGGATATTGTGAATATTCACCCATAGGGGAATGTTCCTTGTTCTGATTTTTTCTAGCTCCATCCTCGGTTGCCACTTTTGGATGAAAAGTGGAAGTTGAGAGATATGCCAGGGGCCCTCTTCTATAACCTTTTGAGCTTCCGATTTGGAAGAGAAGATGAAGATTATATTGTCTTCTTCAGTAAGCATAAGTTCCATCCGACCTCTTCCTTTCCAATTTCTCAATGCCCATGCCTGTATAATTGGAAAAGCTGGTCTTTTTTCTTGTTTCCAAGTTTTCCTACGTCCTTTAGGTATTTCTACCTCAATAGGAGTGAAACCTTTAGGAATAGTAATCTTAATAGGTATTGTGGTAGATATGGAAAAAGATGGGGAAAAAGGAGATGGTATAAAAGGTTTTGAAGAGGAAGGAAGGGTGGGGTTTGGGTTCGGGTTGGGATTAGGGTTAGGGGTTGTGTTTTGTTTAAAAGTTGAAAGGAGAGTTGGGAATTGTTTGTTCATTTTGTAATTTCTGGTTTTTTTTTTCAAGGTTTGAAAAAGAGATCAGGAGATCTGGGTGAAGTGAATCAACCAAAGCTTCTGCTATGTTGAAGAGAGGGCAATGGTGTGATAGTGTGGGGAGGAGGGATAAATGTCTATTGTTTGAGGGACAAGGACTGTGGTAAGGTCTGGTTTTTGCCTTTTTGGATCTCAAGGAAGGGTTTTGAGCTAAAGTTCTTTTCTGGGGTTTGAGTTTGATGCTTTGTTCAACTGTTTTGGGAAGGGAGTAGTGATTGTTGAAGAAGGAGGGTAGGAGAGGTGAAAGCCGTGGCAAAGGCCAAGAGGTGGAGGGGACATGACGGTGAGATAGTACTATAAAATAATTATATTTGTTTAGCCTATCAATGACATCCATAATTTTTTATTCACTTTTTAATGAAGTTAATATGATTCTAATATTGGTGAGAAATAGGTAATGACAGTAATAGGCAATGTTGTGAATACCGTACCGATCTGGATACTGGATTGGGTTCTAGTATAGTATTGTACCAGTACCAGGTATCATTTAAGGCAATTTTTTAAATTTATGAAATATTCCTTGAATTTTTTAAAAATTACAAAATAAATCATTATTATATTGTACAGCTATACTGTATACTTTATAAGTTTACATCAACCTTGTCCCCAAAGATTATAATAATAAATAATAATCATAATTAATATAAAATAACAATAATTTTAAGATATTTCACATATAAATAATAGCCACAATTAATATGAAAAAAGACAATTATCATCATACAAATATAAAATTAAAAATAATACAATGTATTTAAAATATTACAATTTCATCATATAATAAATAATAATTACATCAAAACATTCAATTAAAAGAACAATAAATATCCTTAACTCTCAAATTATTACAGTTTACAACAAGAGTTTGTGATGAGGAAACAAACAACTAGAAGTGAAACCTGAAACCTAAAACCTAAAATAAAAACATTTACAATTATATTACATAGTTAGAGTAGTGCTTTAAAGGTAATCACTTTTAGCACTCTTTTACAAACTTTATTTTGATTAATAAAGCAAAAGAAAATTATTCATTTATTTGATGTTCGTTTATTTATGAATTGATGGCGATCTTAAATCAAATTAATAAAGTCCATGATATAAAACATAGCATAAAGGAAATCATGATGAGATCATGATAATTAGATTCCTATTGTATACAATTAAGTTAGTATCTAGACAATCCCTAGTCATAGGATTAATAAGACAGGGCATTATTAATCCAGATAGACTAGTACATGTTATACTCCTTGATTTGATCAAGTAGTGGATCTCACAAATTGTAAGCATGAGTTATTTAGAGTTAACATGTGGATGCTTACTAAGAGTAGTAAGCACATCGAATAACTCGCTATAAGATTATCATTTGGATGAGCTATCAAGCGTTAATGATTAATCTCATCATACCAATGATGCAAATATCCTTAGACTTGAGGTACTTTGGATCTTAATCATGTGTTTTGACATTATTCCTTGTTGCCTCAAGATGAGGTCGCTCATAGAGTGGTGATTAGGTACAACTAATGGTATTCGAAGGTAATTGAGTAGCCAATAAAGAATTCACCACTCCTAATAAAAGAAGTGTTAAGTCAAGAGCACTTCATTTCTATTAATTTTGATGATAATCAAATAATAATAATCTTAGAACTGTATGAACTGTTTTGATGAGTTTGTTAAGTGTGCAGATTAATGCAAGTAACACTTAGGCAACATAAGATAAAACATAACATAAGACGAAGTCGCAACATAGGACGAAACGCAACATAAGACGAAGTCGAAGCATAAGACGAAGCGACACAGTATAAGAAGAAGCAACGCAACATAAGACGAAGCGAAGCATAAGACGAAGCGGAATAGTAGATGAAATATAGTAAGAAGAAAAGTTATTCCAAACGATACAAAAAGAAGATATACTAGAACGTCAGTCAGTTAATTAGTTGGAATTGGTTACAGGACTTAACTAATAACTGTTTCTAGAAGATTCAAGAAGTGGTTATCAAGAAGGGGGTTGGAGACTTAGGCTATAAATATTAGTTCGAGTCGAAAACTACACACGAATACATACAGAGAAATAGATAGAGAAGTACTAGTGAACATTTTTTATATTAGCAAAAATTCTGTACTCAGAGTGAAAAAGAAGTGAGCAAACACATCTGTAACGTGAAAGTTCAAAAATACTTTTCTTAGAGAGAGAAAGGAAGGTTAGAGCCTGGAGAGGCTAATACAGCTCATAAAGAATACTTTGTGAAAGAGACCTGAAGAGGCTCTACGTGTGAAAGAATACTTGTAAAGTTGAAAAAGTATAGTGAAATCTCAAAAAAACTCTGGGGACTGGACGTAGCCCAAGGTTTGGGATGAACCAGTATAAAATCGCAGTGTCTATTCTTTAACCCTTATCTTTAATTTTCATGTGTTAGACGAGTAGATAATATTACTTGTGAAGTTAGACATCATTTTATACGAGATTATGTACAGAGAGGAATCATTAGTCTACAATTTGTTGAGACGAATCAGCAATGGGCAGACATCTTCACTAAACCCTTGTGTGAAGATAGATTCAAGGAATTCAGACGGAACTTGAATATGGTAATGTTGAATGACCATTTATCTCTCACGTCATGACCCAAACGATTCATACAAGAAGAAGATACAAAGTCGTAAGTTTTCAAGTAAACAGTAACGGTAAGTTATGAATGGTAACTTTTCAAGAGTAAGTATAAGAAGGAGATCTTCTCAAGATTCTAAAATACCTTCTACTCTAGAATTTTCTTGAAATACTTTGGAACCGATTTAGTGCTCTCAACTAAGACGATTCATACTCTATTCTAAGCTTCAAGTTCATTTCATCTTATACTCTTACTTTTAGATACTAACATCGCTACTTTGAGCAAAATACTTTTGTGTGTTTAGTTTTTATTTGTTATAGATCATAAATGGAGCAATCGCTTATCTATGGAAGACACATTGATTTCATCTCATTAAAAGAAAATCAGATGGACATTTAACCAGAGATTGAAGCTGTTGGCTATACAAACTTCTTCATGGTTCGTGAAAAGGTCTATTTGAATGAGATATATGAATTTTGGAAGAATGCAAAGGTAGTAGATGATACCTTAGTATCAATGGTAGATGGATTGTCAGTTATTGTGACAGAAGATACTATCGAAAGGGTCAGTGGGTGTCCTAGTATTCGAGTAAAGTTGTTTAACAATACAAAATGGATTATTCAAGGTCGTGTAGATAGAATGCACATTAATCGACAAATCTATGGAAGGTGGTAACTCTTGTTCCAAAGGCTAGGATTCTTCATTCACTGCTTCTTCACTATATTCTACCAAGAGCAGGCTCGAAGGGCTTTGTGACAATCAATGATGAACATTGTTTGTATCACCTACTAAATCACCAACCCATTAATCTTCCGTACTTGATTTTGAAGTACATGATGAAGGCAAAGGGTGATTCTAGCTTTTTACTGTATGGAATGTTGTTGACAAGGATTTTTAGAGAATTTGAAATCTTTCTCGACAGAGGTAACAGGGTAAAGATGGATGTGAAAAATGTTATTAATGCTGCAACTATTCACAGAATGGGGATAAAGGTTGATGAAGAGATGAATAGAAGTTTTACTCCCAAAGCAAGGTCTGAGGGGGAGCTCATAGTAAGATGGGGCAGAAGTGAACATGGTATGACTACAAAAACAACAAAACCTCGTTCGACAGAAGACCATCTGTAGAAGAAAAGACTGAGAAATCGTCTAATGTATCAATAAAACCTAAGACAATCTACAGAAAGAGGAAAGCTGGGTTCAACAATTATCACAACAAGTGTCATTGAAGAGAAAGGTAGAGATACTTCAATCAGAAAAATCCAAATAGTCAAGAAGGTCACCAAGACTATTGACCTTACGACAACAAGAACAGAAGAAGAGGACATCTCTGATTTGTGATGAAAATTCTGAAAAGCAAGAGAAAAGACAACAGCCTACCAGATCAATTGTCTCTATTTTGCAAAGCCAATTAGTAAAATCATCTGGAGAGATTGAAATTAAAAGGAAGTTAGTATTTGAGACGAAGAAGCCTCAACAACAACTTTCTTCTAAACCGGTAGAAGAACAAAAGAAAGTAAAGCCCAATCAGAAGAAGGTTTCTTCATATGATTTCAACAGAAGGCAAAAACAGTTGAACATCAATTGACACCTTATAATCCTGCTCATCCATTCAATGAAAAGGATTTGAGAATGAAGATTATAGAAGAACCAGCACCTGTTCGAAGTAGAAGCTCAATTATTATCAGAGAACCTTCGAAAAAGTCAGTCAAGGTACTAGTCGAACCTATACCGATTAATGATCAAATGATACATCTTTTAAGCCATGAAAAACGAAGATTATATGGTATTCTACAAGATGAGAAGGCAAAACCATATCCATTGAAGATGTCAAAGGATCGGTATACAATATATCTAATTACGAGCAGAACTTTGATGAAGATTGTGCCAGATGTACAACCAATATGCTCAACCCTTGTGAGAAATGAAGAAAAAGGGGAAAACAAGATGTTTCCTTAGGGAAATAAAGATGATCTTACGGAAGAGCATATTTAAGTAGCTGTGAAGAACATAGATGACGCATACAATGCAGCTCAACCTTGAGGTATCTATGTAACACCCCACTCCCGAGTGACCCGAACCCGATATCGTTGGTGATATCCGAGTCCGTGCTCCGCGAGGGTGGCGT
>JANVCQ010000007.1:7614542-7641200 GCA_025531925.1 Erythroxylum plowmanianum
GTCCGCATCTGCATTAGTGTTTTCTTATTTCTTTATAACATTGTGTATTATGAACTTTTGTACAAATGATTATGTCATTTGTAAAGTCAAACTGACTTAAATGCTTTGTATTTGTGAAAGGGCCTAAGTGGCCATTAAAATTATTATTGACGGTATGTCATGATTGGCTTCCGCATAGTGTGTGTTCGTGATTACAAAAGAAGAAAAAAAAAATTTACTGACTTTTAAATGATTGAGTGCATTAGCACGCCACCCTCACGGGGCACGTACTCAGATATCACCATTGATGTCGAGTTCGGGTCTTGCGGGAGTGGGGTGCTACACGAATCTTATCTCTTTTGGTAATGTCACACATCCATCGAAGCATATGCATTTCTACTACTAACAACTATCTTATATGTCTATGTTTGGCAGGCCAACACTCTGCCCCATATAACATAGTTGGATAGATCACCAATTTATAAAACTTCCCTTTGAGTTTTAAAAGAATCTTTTTATCACTTAAAGCCCCTGATGGGATTCTCCATTTGACATATCTAGATCTAATACGATGTACTACATCAGCATCGATATTATAATCACTCTAAATGATGGACCTGAGATATTTAAAACTCGATCTCTATGGTATGACGTCAGTACCAATTGCTATCATCGCCTCATATACCATCTGGCTTCCCGAAAAGTTGCATCTAAATACTTCATCTTAGATCTGCTCATTCTAAAACCTTTCAATTCTAACGTATCTCTCCAACATTCTAGCTTAAAATTGATCCCCTCCTTGGTCTCATCAACTAGGACAACATCGTCAGTGAATAACATACAACAAGGTACCTCTCATTGAATATGTTTGATAAGTTCATCTAACACTAATGTGAACAAAAAAGGGCTTAAAGTCGAGCCTTGGTGTAGTCCATTACTAATAGAAAACGCTACCGTGTCGCCGCCTATCGTCCTTACGCTAATCAATGCTCCTTCATACATATCCCTAATTATGTTAATATATATCACAGGAATGCCCTTTGCCTCCAAACACCTCCATAAGAGTTCTGTAGGAACCCTGTCATTCGCCTTCTCCAAATCAATAAAAACTATATACAAATTTCATTTTCATTCCCTATAGCTTTCCATAAGTCTACGAAGTAGATGTATTGCTTCTGTCATAGATCTACCAGGCATAAATCTAAATTGTTTAGCTAATACAGAAGCAGCTCTCTGAATTCTTTTTTCAATTACCTTCTCCCACAGCTTCATGGTGTGACTTAATAATTTGATGCCTTTATAAGTGTGAAATTGTTGGATGTCCCCTTTGGCCTTATATAAGGGGATCAACCTACTCAATCTCCATTCATCCAACATTTTGGTTGACTCTAGGATCACATTAAAGAGTTGAACTAACCACTCAATACCGACAACTCCTATCCACTTCCATACCTCTATAGGAATTTCATCCGGCCCTACGGCCCTTCCGCTCCCCATCCCTCTCAAAACCTTTGTAATTTCACCCCTCGTGACCCTTTCCCATAAATACTTGTTAAAAACATGCCCTGATACAGAGGGTTCGCCTAACTCTATATTGTCCACTATATCTGCGTTATACAAGCCATAAAAGCATCTCTGCCATCACCTCTTAATGACTTGGGCCTCTGTGAGTACCTGTCCTGCTTCATCACGTATACAACAGATTTAGTTGAAATCATTCGCTCTACGTGCCCTATCTCGTGCTATCTTGAAAATCTTTTGTGCTCTCTTTATCATATCCAAATCCTTGTACATAGTCTCATATGCTTCTCCTCTCACCTCTAAGATTGTTTTCTTTGCCTTCTGTTTTGTCAGTCTATATCTTACTCTATTAATATCTCACTCCGCCTCTATTGTACTTGCTAAAAGATCTTTAAAAGCTCTCTTTTTCACGTTTACCGTCCCCTAGACCTCGCCCGACTACCACTAAGATTCCATCCGCCCTGTCCCTGCCCTTTGGATACCCCTAGGAGTTTTGTGGCAGTTTCCCGTACTACGGAGGCTACACCCTCTCACATCCGATTAGCGTCCCCAAGCACAAACCATGTTGAGTTAGACCTAACCTGAGTCCTAAATTGTTCCACCTTGTCCCCTTTTAGCCTCCACTATCTAATTTTACGACAATGCTTGGTAAAAAATTGTGACCTCCATCCCTTTATTCCTATATCCAAAACTAACAATGTATGTTGAGTCGATATGCATGTGGCCGGAAGCACTTTACAATCTTTGTACCATGATCTGGCACGTTTCTTGACAAGGATATAATCAATTTGCATCTTGGACATGTTACTCTGAAATGTCACCAAGTGTGTTTTGTTTTTCCTAAATAAAGAATTTGCTATAACTAACTTATACGCTACGACCATGTCCAATAAGACAATCCTATTATCATTTCTAGTGCCATATCTAAAACCCCCGTGAGTTTCTGTATATCCATCTGAAACAGCTTCTATATGCCCATTAAAATCACCTTCGAGGATGATTTGCTTCGTATTAGAGAATTGTAGAAGCATTCCCTCTAGCGCCTCCTAAGATAAACGTTTTTGTTGTATGTCTTAACTAACTTGAGGTGCATACGCACATATGACATTGAGAACCACATTACTAAAAACAAAATTTGCCACTATAATCCTATCATCGACCCTTATAATCTCCACTACTCGGTTTATAAGTTCCTTGACCACTAAGATATCTATCTCATTTTGTTTCCACGTACTTCCCGAGTACTATAGTTTGAAACTCCCTATCTTCTTTGCTTTAGCTCCTGACTAGTTAGTCTCCTGAATGCAGGCTATTTGTATCCTATACTTATCTAAAATATCCACTAATTCTAAGAACTTTCCCGTTAGGGTTCCAATGTTTTAAGAGCCTATTCTCATTTCGTCATCTTCTTTTTTATTCCTACATGCTTCACGCACTGGCCCGCTTGCACTGATTTTAACCACTCAATTTAAAAGCATCTCTCCTACCTCGTGTCTTTCGCTCTTTCCGTAGGTTATATATATATATAATAAGAATAATAAAAACTAATAAAAATAAGAAAAATCAATAAATAATTTAAAATAAAAATAAAAAAGTAATAAAATAATAACTACTGTGCCAATCGCTTTACGTGCGTTTAATATATTTATTTGTCAGCTTGAGTTTATATTTTAAGTTATTTATAACCATTATCCGCTTAGCGAGCCACTGGTTCCTCCGCCTACGTATTATTATCATCTTTGTTCTATATTGGACAGCCTCCAAATTGAACATACAATACAAGTTGAAATGGAGCTAACGACTCCAGCATCTGTGCATTTTTACCATTTTCCACGCCCAAGTGTCTGTTTGCTTTCCATTTTCTTGAAAGCCGAACCAACTTTATGGTTTTCCTTCTAATGGCTTTCAAATTTTCGATTGCAGTGGTTTTCAGATAGATACGAAGTTTCTAGATGCGTGGGTAATTTTTCCGGAGTAAAGCTCCTACTCTGCAATAACAGGTAGAGAAAATGAAAAGACGCCGGTTTGATTTGAACCTCATTGATGTGGAGACTAATCTGATATTGCATTTCCAGGTTATCGTTTTCTTCTCGAAGATTTGCCCCAATATCTGCTGTTGGCTCAGGTCAAATTTTACGATTACGATTTTGATTCATTAATTTCCGAGGCAGAGCAATTTTAGTTAATTGCCGTTTTCTTGGAGTTTAAATAGGCTTAGAAGCTTCGATTGCGGACCTCAAAGATAGTGTAATAACACTGAAAAATGCCAAGTTCGTTGAGGAGACCCAAGAAAAAGATCAAATCCAGGTATGCTTCATTATGAATATGCAATGCTATACAATGCTTGTCTATTAGATGGAAGAAATACTATTTTGGGGTTTGGTTTAATAATAAGTTTGGATTTTTTTTTAATGGTTTTACTTTGGAATTTAAGTGGTGAAGTTATTCAACAATGAATCAGCTTAGAGTGGATTTGACTGGAGATGACACTCAGAAAGTTTTTAGTAAGGTTTTAAGAGATTTAGCACGCAGTGCTCCTCCAATTCCTGGATTTCGGAGAGAAAAAGGAGGTAATTTCCACATTGTCATCTCCATCTATCCTAATTTTGTTCGATGTGAACCCCTCGTCTGATTACCGTACTGGTAAAACGTAGTTGTTGTTTGAACATTTTGGAGACGAATGATCGTACAAGAGGCAATAACAAAGATGAAAACGTTTGAAATGCTGGAAAGTAAGTCAGAGGGAGGGGGAGAGGACTAAATGTGATAGGGATGTCATTCAGGAGTGTTTTCATCTTAATCTACGGTTCAGCAGTGTTTTCTTGTCTCTTATGTTGACTGCAAACTTAGTTATAAGCAATAGTTTCGATTACTGGCGGTCCGTTCTTCAATGCAGCAGAAGATAAAGTAAGCATCTATTCTGTCGTGTGAGAAAATACTGAGTCCTTGTTATTACAAGGTGCATAATATTATTAATGTTCCAAATAATATGGAATAACTTACCATACATAATCTACTGCAGATGATGGGTTAATACTACAGAAAATAAAAGGAGATGCATAAGATAAGTGGTTTCAGACTGCATTTTCCATGAAAATTGGTTATATGTGTGATTCTAGATTCTAAAAATGGCTTTCTAGTCCAGATTTGATGCTACTGCTTTTTAACTGTCAGTCTTTCACGAAGCAGAATCTAATAATGCAAAATCATCTCTTTACCTACTTCATCTTTGAAAAACTTTTGGCTTTCTGAGAGTTTTTTGGTATCTCACCATGATCCATTTGTGTAGAAAATCTACTTGCAGAGTATGGGATGCTAATCTTCTTGTTTTTTTTCCATGTTTACTTGGCCTAATCCAGGAAAAACAACCAAGGTGAGTGGTTTACAACAAGTTTTTGTTAAATTTGATAATGGATTGTTCTCGATTGTACCTTAATGGTTAAATTTATTAGTCTTGAACTTATTTCACATGACATTCGTAGCACTTGTGGGACAATTATTCGCAGTCTTAACACAGCTTGCTTGCGTTTGTTAAGGATAATCTTCACTGACGCCTTGTAAGGTTTGTATATAATTTCTATTTCAGGTCCCACAGGAGTTCTTGCTGCAGATTCTTGGAGAGGATCGTGTCACTAACTTTGTGATACAGGAAATAGTTAGCTCAACTCTGGCAGATTATGTGAAAAGGGCAAGTTGCTTCTGCTAACGCTTTTTATCTTCCTTTGTTTGAAGTAGCAGAAAAATTCATGTTCTTTCTTCAAAACAGGAAAATTTGAAGGTAAAAGACAACAAAGTTAACACAATTCAGCAGGCGGAGGAACTGAAGAGGTCGTTTACACCAGGAAGTGAATTTGGGTTTAATGCTGTTCTGGAGCTTGAAGAAACAGGGACTGAACAAACTTCAAGTTAAACGCTTTTAATCTCTTGATCACTAACAGCAGCAACCGATTTTGTAATTTGCTTTTTTGTCAGCGTAAGTTTCAAATTGGTCTATTTGATTTAAGTTCGTATGAACTTAAGATTCCGGGAAATTTTCAATGTTGGATTCGTACAGTATTTACCGTGACATACATTCAACTTTGAGATTGCAAAAACATAAAAGAACAACTTGATATCATAATCTTCTTCACAGAAAACTCTGCATTGTGAAAGACAATGTTTTGAGTTAAAACGACAAGAAGAGGCTGGAAAAGAGTATATCTTATATTGTAGTAAAAACATTAAGGTCTAAAATTTACTTTTGACCCTTAAAATTATGAAACTAAACGAGTTTGATTAGCTTGGAAAAGAGGAGATCCAAGCTGGTTGCCGATGGTGAGCCTTATCTCAAAATGAAAACAAGCAATGGAGAATGACTAGTAAGAGATTTCAAACAAGCCTATCAAAAGAATTACTATCTGGTATTTCTAGCTCACTTTCAGGAACCTCTACGGACCTATTCAAGAGGGACAAAAATATAACAGCGAGAAAAGAATCAAGCACTCAACATCTCCTTTAAGGAATTTAGAGTCCATTTAATCAGAAGCTTGTTGCTTCACCATTACCTATTATGTGATTCATATATGCCTGTATCAAGTTTCTTGTGCAGAAGATATATTTGAAAGTACGGGATTCCTATATGCTTATATCTCACATGTGGTAAGTGTGAATCCACTTCACCTAAAGGTTCTTGTTCTCTGTACAAATCCTTCATAGTCTCCTAGCCATGGGTATTTTGGACATTCTACAAATAGAACTTAATCCTAGATCCCTAAGTTATTTTGGAAGGCATATGATACCTTGTTTAATACTTGGAGTCTTGGAGTTTTTTTTTTTTAAGTTAAAGAAGAAATATATTAATTTAGCAAAAGCTATATACAAACATTACAATGAAAAAACAAAAGGAAGTTACAAATAAAAACTCACTTTCTGAAATACACATTATCGACAGTTTATAGCGACCAATTCAGTCTCAGATCAGGATTAATACAGTGTTGATGATCATTAGCAATAAAGGTAGCTCTGATCCAATTGACTATATGTTCCGCAATATGATGTTTGCTCTTTTCAACACCCTTGTATATCTTCTGATTCCTTTCCCTCCAAATTGAGTAGATAATAGTATGAAAAGCAGTCAAGATAATCTTGCCATTGGCTCTACCATGGGTGTTGTTACATGTACCACTCCAAATGAGGTCTATGATTAGTTTTCAATCCTTCTCAACACCCCTTTTGGGATACCAAGATGTAGAAACCAATATATGTAGATATCATTGAGCACAAAGATGGCGAGCTATAACTTTCCACCACAAGACAAAAATCTGTTGCACTAGGATAACAATCTTCTTTCAATGGAGCTGATCAACGTGGAGCAATGAACAACATTAAGCCTCTTGGCTGAGATGGGAACACAGAGGTATTTAGAAGGAGGAATTTGAAACCTTAATTTGATTAAAAAGGTTGGTAAACTAGTATTGGAATGTAAAGAAGCAGATATATAAAAGGAGCTTTTCAAAGGATTAACACTCAAACCTGATACTTCTTTAAAGGTTTTTGGTGAGCTAACTAGCATGTTGATCGATGTATAATTTGTACCATATAGCATTAGTAGATCATTAGTGAAAAGTAGTTAGATACTTGAAATTAGGGGCTTTAGTAATGTTAGAATTTTCATAGTGATTGTAAATAGATAGGAAAACAAAGGATCCCCTTATTTAAGACCTTGTGCTGCCTTAAATAGATTTGAGGGCTCATCATTAACTATTATAGAGAAAGAAATTAGGGAAATTGTTTGTCTGATTCGCAAGCTAACAATTTATAGCCCTCAAATATCGCAAATGCACAAGTCATGATTTTTAGTAAGTGAAGGGTCGATCCCACGAGAAGGTTAAAATAATATAATCCTATGTTATCTAAGGCTCAAAAAATTACTAAAATGAAAATAAAATAGGACATGAAAGAAAACACAGATAATTGTCAATATATTAATTTGCAAAATTAACTCAACAAAATCAAATATTAAGCACCAACAATTTAACAATGGGAAATCACAAAAAAGAGAATTTACCAAATTATGAGATAGGGATTTATTATACCATCAATACTAACCTAATCACTTTTGTGTTATTAAGATGTCGGCTCTAGACTATTGTAGGGTAGATTACTCTTTCTTGAGTTATAATCACCAAAATTGTTATCTGTTGATTAACTATCGGTCCATAATCTAATCGGTTCTTAAGCTCTCCAATGAACTATCGGGTCTCACACGAGATCTCTCTCTGTATAATAATCGATAAGATTGATTGTGTGGTCTATTGGGTCACCTAACTCTCATTAACCCACCCCAATAATTTTTACATTAGACTCATCCTCTCGGTTTGTTACCAAAGCATGAAGATACAACAATCAATCACAACTTCCAATCAAAATAACACAAAGATAACTAGATTAACATTAACCAAAGGTATAATCCCGAAGAAAGTTAGAACATCTTAATCAAACCTAAATCCATAAACAAACTTGTATTCATCTTAACAATCAAGAAAATTAAAAAAAAAAGATGAAAGAAATACATTAAGTGTTTTCTTTGTTGCACTTGCTTTGATGGCTTTTATACTATATTACCCAAATATATCTCACCTTAACCATTGCCCATATTACAACCCTAAAAAGTCCATTGATCCATGATTATGAATGCGAACCCTAGTAGAAGAGAAATAAAATGATTTGCAAAGTTATGGAATGTCATAATTATGAATGGTTTTTTAGTATACCTATAGATATCACTTATTTAAACACATTTTATCCAAGTCTACCTCTAGATTGCTCAATTTCTAAAGGTGATGAATGTTAATTGATCATAAATAGAAGCATTGAATGTTGAGTTCTTATCACAATTTTTGAAAGTTAATCATCTTTTCTTATGATTATGTATTCTTGGGAAATATGAGAAATGAGTAAATGTTCTTAAGTTTATGATTTTGATTATGATGTTTTGCCCGAGAATGGTCAAAAGCTAAGTATGCAGAAAATTGATATGTGCTTAATTGAGTATACATTTGTTTCACAACACTTCATGATTAATGATATGAAATGCTTAAGACATTCACTTTAGTTTATATTTAGGTTTAGGTACAATTCAGATGCAAAAGAAATAAAGTGAGTCGAAAGCACAATATTTGAGTCATTTTTGGAAATTCACAATCATTTGTCTTCATAGAGCAAGAATGAGAATGATTAGAGCAGGAAGAGACAAAAAAAATGGATGAAGATGATGAGTATATTTTGAAAACATCAAGATGAAGAGTGCAGGAAGTGACTCACGGCTAACATCATTTTGTCATAGTCGTGAGAGATGCATGTCATACCCATGAAGGTGATTCATGGTCATGAGCCCCATGACTCACACTCACGACCGTGAACAACAAATGCATGCCCATGAGCCCTATGACTCACACTCACGACCATGAACAACATATGCACGCTCATAAGAAATGGTCAGCTATCCCAAAAACCTAAATTTTAGTATAAAAATGATGGCAGAAGGATGAAATGTTTATGAAAGGTTTGAAAAATTGGTCCAGGGGTTTTGGGAGACAACAGAAGGGCAAAGCTTTCATCCTTTGGAGACTCATGGAGGGCTAGGCTTTCTCGACCCAATTCGAAAGTGATATCAATGCCGACAAAACCTATTAAGCGTTTCTCTCATTGTTTGTTGTTCTTTCTCTTAGGAATTGATTATGTTATCATATGTTTAATATTTGAATGTTGTGTAATAATGATTGAATGCTCTATTCGATTGTTTTTATGTAATAAACCATTGCTAGAATCTTTAATATAATTCTTAATTGTTACATTGAGATTCAATTTTGGCAACTAATAGTTTTTAATCATTAGGGATAACATGATCTAAGTTAAATAACCCGAGTTTATGTGATTGTTGCCTTGATTAATCTGTTTTCCTAACTTGTAATGCGGCTGTCCAATTAAATCTAGTGTTCTAGGTTATTTGATTGCTAGGTTTAATTAACGAGCTCTTTTTAATTAAACATGACCTAAGAGAAATTCGAGATTAACAAAGCTTATAGTTAACCTACGATTAAAAGTTGTAGGGAGAGATAAGAGAACAAAAATTCCATAAAGTATGTTTAGTTGAGTGTAGGTCGAGATAGAATCGATGACTAGGTCCTTAACGAATTCATCATTTTCAGTATTTTTAGAATGTTTTCTTTAATTTATTTTCATTTGTTTAGATTATACGCACTTTCTGTGAGATCGACGTAGACTCATCACTTCTATATTTGTAAATTCAGTTATTTGGAGTAGTGTTACGACATGCTACATCACCCTCCTAATTTTATTTTATTACTTGAAATTAAGAATCTAGTGTTTAATTCTCTAGGGATTCGATCTAGTTCCACTACTATAAGAAGTTTGGAGAATAAGAATTATTTTGGGAGTTTCGATAACTCGACTATCAATATCCTAGATTAATTTTAACTCGACTATCAATATCCTAGATTAATTTTACACTTGATCTTCTTCATTTTGGAAATATAATCTTCTTTAATTTCTAAAAATATTCAAAATCTTTTTGAAAGAAGCATCGTGTTTATAATTTTATAGGGATGATCATGATACTTAAGACTAGCCTGCTTTAAGTAGGGGTGTTAATGGGTCACGTCGGGTTGGGGCCACTCCTAACCCGACTCGGTCCGATCTTGGGTTGGGTGGCCTGTGAGTCGGCTCATGGGCTGACGGGCTAGAGTTGACTGACCTGTGGTCCATCTAGTTCCATTGGTAGGTAGGTCCTGCCTAACTCATCCTTAATTTTTTTTAAAAAAATACAAAACAATGTCTTTTTTGTTGTTCTGGTAGAGTCACAGGTCGGGTTAGCCCGTACTTAGTCCGTGACCCAATCAGGCCAATCTATTTTGACCCGTGAAATGGTTAATCTGGGCCAAGCCAAAATTGACATCTCTAATTTTAAGCATTATCAAGAAACGCATGTTTACATGATTATATTAGGATTTTAGAGGAAAATGCTATTAGTTTAAATAACTAGACAACTACTATGGGATAAAATTTAGAAGATAATTGGCATGATACGAAATGAGTTTGATGTGGTAGAATAACAATAAAAATCCTAAAATGATAAATTATTGGTGCAAAGAATGGTTGATTAAGAAATGGATTTACGTTACTAACCAATTATATGTCACTGATCCAAGCATGTGCCATTCAGTGCTTCCCGATGATTGGTGCCCTCCGAGCCTTGAAAGAAGAAGGTGGAACTACCATTCCTATTGCTAGAACTACCTCAAGCAACGGAGGTAGAGGAGAACTACACTTGATCCAAAAGGTAGTTTCATTGTGAGACGTATAAATGTTGCTGGAAATCCAAAAATATGTAAATATAAAGAAACAAAATCATATAGATTAATAGCAATTTTTATTGAAGTTTATATATTAGGGACAGCACTTCTAATTCAATTTCAGTTGTAACTACGACTTCTCTTTCAATAATTAGAGTTATGCATTGTCCAAAAGTGAGGCCTTTTATTTAGATTCTTGAGATCAATTTGAAGCAATAACATAAGATGGAAACAAATTTAACAGAAACATTGTATAAACTACACATTGTGTGTTCTTCCTGTCCTAAATACATTTTAGTTACGGAAATTGAGTAACCGAAGTTTTTTTTTTTGTTTAAAGAAAAAATTGGAGCTAATTACAAAACAGTGCGGGAGACACCGGTCCCCGACTGATCCTCAATGAGAAAATGGTGGCACCCGAAGGGTGTATAATCAAAAAAAGTAACCCCAACATTGAAGTGAGTTTCCTAAGAGAGCAACCAATCTACGCATCTGTTGCTCTCTCGGATAACCGAGGTATTTTCATTCACAAAGGAGAGGGGAGAGAGAGAGTGGTGGGTAGGTGAAGGTGAGAGCTTTGATGGTGGAGATGTGTGCTTCCGGGGGTTTGGTTTTATAGAAGAAGGAGAGTTGGGAAATGATACGCGTGTTCTTATTTCTCACTTCCCCACTCTCGTCGCCTAATGAGCTACCAGCCACTCACGCGCACTATTTCTACCTACCTCTTCCTCCCTTTTATTTTTTCTATTCAACATATTTTTCTTCATCTGTCTCTCTCTCTCTCTTTCTAACCTTCTTTTCATATCTATATCTGCACATCACCCTCTTATTTTCTGCCTGTTTCCAGTTAGTTTGTTGCATTTCTCTGCAATCACAGGTTGTGTGATACCGGAAAAACAGAACCAAACTAGCTTCTGTTCAGGAACCATGATATCCATAGCCTCGCCCGAGACCACCACCAAACCTGAACTGTCACCACCACAGAAACAAAATCCACCATCCTCTGAAACCCACATTTTCAGATCAAAGTTACCCGAGATACCGATTTCCAATCACCTTCCTCTCCCCACATATTGCTTTGAGAACGTCTCCAACATCCTAGATAGACCATGTCTTATATCAGGCTCCAGTGGCAAAACATACTCTTTTGCAGAAACTCAACTCAACTCTCAGAAAACAGCTGTTGGATTGTTGAATTTGGGCATCAAGAAAGGGGACGTGATCATGATCCTCCTCCAGAACTGCCCTGAATTCGTCTTCGCCTTCATGGGTGCCTCCATGATTGGTGCTGTCACGACTACTGCCAACCCTTTCTACACTTCACCTGAAATATTCAAGCAGCTTAGTGTTTCTGGAGCAAAATTGATAATCACACAATCTCAATACGTTGACAAGCTCAGAGATTCACAGAATCATCACCCGAAATTAGGAGAAGATTTCACAGTAATCACCACAGACGAGCCGCCAGAGAACTGCCTACACTTCACAGTACTTTCAGAGGCCAACGAGAGTGAATTACCAGAAGTTGCGATCGACTCGGACGATCCTGTTGCATTGCCATTTTCATCAGGGACCACAGGGCTACCCAAGGGAGTGATACTGACTCACAAGAGCTTGATCACAAGTGTAGCTCAACAAGTGGATGGGGAGAACCCAAATTTATATCTGAAACCAGAGGACGTTGTTTTATGTGTGCTGCCATTATTTCACGTATATTCACTCAACAGTGTTCTACTCTGCTCATTGAGAGCAGGCGCTGCGGTTCTGTTAATGCAAAAATTTGAGATAGGGGCGCTGTTGGATCTGATACAGAGGCACAAGGTATCGGTGGCTGCAGTGGTGCCACCATTGGTGCTGGCGCTGGCAAAAAATCCGATGGTGGAGAAATTTGATCTGAGCAGCATTAGATTGGTGCTTTCAGGGGCTGCGCCTCTTGGTAAAGAGTTGGAAGAGGCTCTGCACAACAGGATTCCCCAGGCCAATTTTGGACAGGTCAGTAGTAATCATCTTCTTTTTTTCTTTTATCAAAGAAACGCATAAATTTGATTTAATGACATTCATTGCATTTGGTAACTTTAAACTCAACTTGGATTATCATTATTCATCAAAATGGACCGGAACGTTTACATTCCCTTGTGGTTTTATGCTCCAACAAACGACATAAATGAAAAGAATTGACATTGACGGCGAAATTTAAGTTTGACTGATGAATCCCAATTGAGGCCATTTCTCCAAGTTCTTGTAAAGAAACAAGCCCAATTACAAGAACTTGGAGAAATGGCCTCAATCGGGACTCATCAGTAAAATTAAAAATATAGACGATAGAATTTGGGAATGGATGGAAATGGTCAAACGTGAAACAATCAATGACGGAGAAAACTTGTGCAGAATAGAAAGCAAACAATTAATGATGGAGAAAACCGGTGCTGAATAGAAAGCCACGTTTGTGATAGTACTTCCAAGTATGTGTAGGCCAAACACACGTCATACTAAGTGGGCCCCGAATGCAGCAGGCTAGATTTTGATGGTTGAAAATAACAGGAGTTATGACTTTTACTTCGGCTTCTGGTTGATTTGATTCAGGGATATGGGATGACAGAGGCAGGACCCGTATTATCAATGTGCTTAGGTTTTGCCAAGCAGCCATTCCCGTCGAAGTCGGGCTCATGCGGCACCGTTGTTAGGAATGCAGAGCTCAAAGTCATCGACCCGGAAACTGGCTGCTCCCTCGGTTACAACCAACCCGGTGAAATTTGCATTCGTGGGGCTCAGATTATGAAAGGTCCACTCCATTTTTTAAAATTCTAATTACAATGACATTTTTCATTTACTTATTATAATTAAACTTCGTAGGATATCTGAATGACACTGAGGCCACAGCCAACACCGTAGATATAGAGGGTTGGTTGCACACGGGCGACATTGGATATGTTGACGATGATGACGAGGTTTTCATTGTTGATAGAGTTAAGGAAATCATCAAATTCAAAGGCTTTCAGGTAAATATACATTGATTGTACATGCGTGTACAGATTTCCTTTGCTGATTTGTTATTTGATTAGGTGCCACCAGCTGAGCTAGAAGCCCTCCTTGTGAGTCACCCATCCATTGCGGATGCCGCTGTTGTCCCGTAAGTAAATATATCTCAATGTATATATAATTTCAGAAGCAGACTACTAACTGTAATATATACATATATCTGTAGTCAAAAAGATGAAGCTGCAGGCGAGGTTCCTGTAGCCTTTGTGGTTCGATCTCATGGGTTCGAGCTAACTGAAGAGGCTGTAAAAGAATTCATTGCCAAACAGGTAAAGTTACATGTTTATTTTACGTTTTGCACATAAGCTTAGCTTGTTAAATGGGCAATGCGGTTTGTGCAGGTAGTATTCTACAAGAAACTGCATAAAGTGTACTTCGTTCATGCGATCCCCAAGTCTCCTTCCGGTAAGATTCTAAGAAAAGACCTAAAAGCCAAGTTAGTCACACCCAAGGCACTGTCCTCGTCCTAAATTAAACCCCTGGGGATGGGGATGGAGACTTTTCCTTTCTCGTGTCATTTTCTAGTTTGTGTTTTGTAATTACAATTTAAGGAGCTTGTAATACCTTAAATTGTCATTCTTCTTTCTGCAAATGTATGCAATTTTAGCTCTTCCCGACTGTTATCGTGCAATGTAACTTAAATTTTTTAATTCGAAACAATTTGCGAATAGAAAGGACAATTATTCCCTATTTTTCGAATTTCTCTTATCTTTTACTTATTGCTAGTGATTTCCTTATTCGACTAAGAATTTGGAAAAATAACGACAACACAAAGGAAAGAATAAGCATTAATGACAACTTTAAAGTACTGAAGAGAGAATATTAGCCCAATTGATGCAAAAAGAGATTAAGAAAGAAAAATAATTGAATTCAATTTTCTATTGTTAATTTTACATAGAGCATTTGAAAAATTCGTATTTTGATTAAGTGGTAAACTTATTCTTATTAGACATCTATCAATTATTAATTTAAAAAGATAAAAATAAAATTTGATTTGGTATAAAAATAGTACAACAATCTGATAAATAATTTATTTAAATGGTCCGAGGTCTAGTGAAGAAAATGACACTTTAGCGGTGTGAATCTCACTTTGGGTTTTAATTGTGATGGGGAGAATCAATTAGACTCCTTTACAGAGTTATGAGATTTCTTACTTTCTTTTTCTGTAAGTTTACAAATATTTGTTTTCTCCTATTAGAAGATATGTGCATTAAGAAAGAGCAGAAACATCTTATTGATATAACTTTAGGATATTCCATTAAGGACAATTGAAAGTCTTACTAAATAATTCGAAAGTTGATGAGCTTACTCGAAGTCCTCCATGGCTTAAACAAAAATGGATAACAAAACATGGGTGTATCTTCGTTTATACAAGTTTGTAGTCACTTTGTGTCAATCAATAAAGTTTGTATTATACTTAATACGAGGTATCAAAGTAGTTCTATGCTTGTATAAATTAAACATATATTTTTTAATTTCAGATATTAAAGAAATCAAAATATATTTACTTAAACATATAGTGTTTATTGTTCATATTGATTTATGTTTGAGAACTATTAGAAAAATGGAATAAGAAATATGACTTCTGGTGATTTCTTAGCGAAAAATTGCTAGAATTTGACCAAAAATCATTGAGAATAACTTATTGCTCATTTTAATGGTTTGAAGGAACAAGTATAAGACAAAAAATTTTGTGCATGAAGAAAGTGGCTGGCAACTTACAATTATTTGGTGTATGGCCCTATATGCATTAGAAAGTTGGTTGTAATAAGGAAAAATATGTGATAAGCATTAGGCATACGTTATAAGGCTCCAAATTATACTCTAGTTGGAATGTTACATGTTTATGAGATTACATACATGATAGGTGTTAAAAATTGTGAGATGATTGAGAATTGCACATGACTTGAATTTTGGTTTAATGTATAATACTGAATGATTTGGAATTAATTGATATCATTAAAGAATTGAGGTATTAAAATATATATTTAGACTAGAAAAATTGTCAAGTGGCAAGATAAGTTAATACATAAAAATTGAAATGACTAAGCCTATGAGTTAGTGACACTTGACATAGCTGATGCATTGACAAATGACATAGTTAATAAATTGACAAGTGGCAACAATAAGTGAGTGATAAGTGGCCTAATTAAATTGTGACATTTGGTAGCTTCATAGAAGAACATGTGTGCTAGCTAGGGAGAAGACATATGGCTTGTGTCTTTATGTAACAAGTGGCCCTACAATAAGATGAGTCATCTTATACATGGCATGACCTTATGAATTGGCTAGTTTTTGCTGTAACTCTTCCTTCTTTGTTCATTCTCTCCACCGAAACTCTCTCATTTCCTCTCAACTTCTGGAGTTTTTGGGATCATTTTCTCTTAGAATCCTTGTAAGTTACTACATCAAGAAAGCTACCACAAGTTATCTTTTATGCTGTTGTCTTTTAGGTGTTAAGATCATCCTACATTTACCTAGATTTTAGAAGTGTTTTAGTTACATGAAAGGCTGGTTTGGTTAGTTCTTTGAAGAAGGAACTTGAAGGTAATTAGGTAAGAGATTACTAAACTTGATAACATGTATTATGACAAGTTTTATGATAATGAATTGGCATGAAATATGTGTTAAGATGATGATAAATGAATGCTGGAAAAATGATCCTTATATGATAACATCTGGTTTGGTTTTAATGTGTGGAAGATATTGATTTGTAAGTTACTTAATGAATGATTTTTGAATTGGTTTGGACATGAATTTGATAAGGTATTGAAGCATGAATAAGGTAGAATTGAAGTGAAACTAATGGTCTTTGGTGAAGGTGTGTCAAATGGAAGGGAAGAAGTCAAGTTTTGGAAACAAATTGGAGATTGTGGGCTATAAGACTTATTCCTACGGTCATGGGAAGTACATAGGAAGGAGAAAAGATTGATTTTGGGCAATTGTTGGACCATATAAGGTTAAGGTACTTTATAATGGTTTAATTGGACTTAATTAAGGTGTAAAATGAATCTAGTTTGACGTGGAATAAGTTCATTAAAGGTTGAATAAGATTTGGATTTTTAATTGAAGTAACAACTTAAAGAAGGTGTTATCAGATATCAGAGTATCTAATTTTAGGACTTATAAGTTATTAAAGGAATGAAGTATACTTATGAACACAAATGTGTTTTAAATGATAAAAGTGATGTGTTAGCTATGTATGTTTGAGATTTGGGAACTTAGGTGAGTACACGTAAAATGTAATTACTTAATATATTCATTGGTACACTATTACAAATGCTTATGCTTATAAGGAATGACAAGTTTGTTCAAGGGAGAGTGAATGGGTTCAATTTAAGTATAAGAAAATGAATTCATACTTATGCATTATTTCACTGTTATGTGATTATGATATTGTGATAATTCTGGACCATCAATTGTCTGAGCAGTTTGATAATTAGGATTGTATTGGAAGTGCTTTCTAATTGTGTGAATATACATAATGTGTGATGACTCAATACATTTATTAATGCTTAATGCATATGTTTGTATTTATAAGGCATGTTAAGTTTGATCAAATGAATAAGGTCGTATGCTATGCACTACATCATTTACATGAATTTTCTAAAATATGAAATAGTTTGTTTTAAAACTGTCAAGTCCTAGTCGTAGGTAAATAGACATGCCTAGAAGGGTCTACAGCTACTCTTGTGACACTAAGTTGTCTCCTGATATTGACACTTCGGTGTCTCCTGATATTGACACTACAGTGTCCCCTGATTTAGAGACATTAGTCTCTTCTGTTTCAGATACCAATCATGGTATCTTATATTCTGGTCCCATTACCCACTTCTGTTAAAAAGGATTAGCAGTTTAACTTATTTTATATTATGATACATGCTCAATTTTGATATAAGCAAATTATGTTATGATACAAAACAAATTCTATTCTGATAAAAGATAAGCTCTAATTTGATATAAAAACAAGTTCTGTTCTGATATAAGTCATAATTTGATCTAAAAGGATTATATCCTATTCTGATGTTCAATTCTGATATTTGTACATTCTGTTATGATATTTATAAGTTTCGTTCTGATGTAAGAATGTTTTGTATTGATTGATGAATCATATTCTGTTATGAAACATAATGTTTGGATTACTCTGTATTATGATCTATATATATGAATGTTAGACGACTGTTAGAAAAAGTCGCTATTATGCATTATGTTTAGTTATTCCGCACTAAGCTTTAAGCTTAGCACGGTAGTTTTGCCTCCATGTAGATTTTGATAAGAAAGTTTAAAGGCTAGGATAAGGACTACCATAGTGGCCAAAAGAGGATGTGTTTTGTTTTGACAAGATATATATTTGAGTTTGTTTTATAAGTTGTATTTAATGTAATGAGACATTTTGTATATTTTTAAATAAGGTTTGTAATATCCTGTAAGAAATTTGTAATAACCTTTATATAGGTTGGCTTTTGAAATAATGACATGTATTTGGGTAAATTCAATATGTTTGGTGTGTTCTATTTTAAAAAAACTTTTAATGAAAGGTAATATATATTGTTCAAATTTCTGGAAATGCATGGAAGGAATGTTTAGTATGTTTTGAATTGTTTCGATTATATTTTGTGTGACACTTGCATATCCTCTCGGGGGTATGCGGGTATTACATGTGTCACACACACACCATAAAAGATTACAAGTTGTATGTGCACATCTGGCATATGCAATACACGCACCATAAAGTGGGAAGCATATTTGACTGCATCAAGTGCATGTATTGAGTTGATGTATATTACTACGGGTCGAGTGTGAGGTCCATATGTGTCTTGTGTCTCATGCATTAGTGCATAGGCATCGCGAATGGGTGTAACTATCACATGCAGCTAATGTCAACACGCATACTATATGATTAAAAGAACCTAAAATTTTAGAATCTACATAATGGTCCTTAAAGTTATTTTGGACTTTTTAAAGGTCATATAGATGCATAAAGTTGATTTTTAAAAATTTATGGATTAATTATATTGGTAATAATTATACTTCAACTCTATAAAAGTTCAAATCAAAAGTTTTTAAATTCATAGAGTTAATTTTCATATAATTAATGTCAAATAAAGGAGATAAATTTTAATTTATTATCTCATCTTTAGTTCGTTGTCTCCATGAGTAAATTGGCGGTTAGAAATAATAACAATTTTGATATAAATATTATTAGAGTTGTTTGTTTAAACCTTGATACTGATTTTTTAAAATTGTTTTGTTTGACATGTTCTATATATTGTCCTTAAGACTAAACTTAATCTCTATCAATTTTAGATATAAAAAAAAGGCTATAACTTTGTAACCAAGAATTTTAGTGTATAATTATCTTAAGTGCAAAACATGTTAGCACAACTTTCTTACCATATGGCATATAGAATGTATTTAACTTCTAATGAAATCTATGATTCTTGGTATATTGATGAAAGGGTTACTAGTAAAAGACCTCTAATAAAAGAAAAATCATTCATGTTGTGGCATGAAAGATTGTGTCATATCTCTAAAAAAGAGTTAAAAGATTGATAAAGAAAAACATTTGTCTAGCTATTAATTTTGATAACCCAAACACATGTATTAAATGTTGCAAAGGCAAGTTAAACAAAATAAGAAAAAAGAGATCAACTCATAATTATTAATTTTTAAAGATTGTTTATACTAATATTTGTTTTCCTTATTCACCCCCTATCTATAATTCTAGATATTTTATGACTTTTATTGAGAATATTCTCATTATAGATATGTCTTATTGATTAAAGAAAGGATGAGGTTCTTAACAAGTTTAAGATCTTTAAGAGTGGATTTGAGAACTAATTAGAAAAATCAATCAAGTTTGTTAGGTTTGATCGCAGAGGTGATTATTATGGAAAATATGAGTTTTTTTTTAAATAAAGGATAGGCCTACCTTCCAAATATTTGAAAAGTTGTAGCATAATAGCTCAATTTATTATACTAAGTAGTTTGATATAGAATGATGTAGTTGAAAGGTGGAATCACATCTTAAAGGATATCATAAGGAGTATGTAGAGCAAGACTAACCTTCCATATTGCCTTTGGGATGAGGTTATCAAGAATACCATGTATACTTTCAATAAATCATAAGCCAATTAGTACCCAAAACACCTTTGGAGTTACAAAAACGATGGAAACCAAGTCTCACTTATCTTCGAGTTTGGAGCTACACTGCTAAGATGCATCTATATATTCCTAACAAAAATAAAATGCATCCTTGTTTAACTTATTGTTCCTTTGTAAGATATCCATCTGTAGGATATCTATAATGTAGATTCATAAATAGCTCAGTTTTTGGAACATGATTTTTATAATAAGGTCGATTCTTCTCACATTACAAATTGTAGCAGAGTTAATACTATTAGTATTTCATATCCTTCATTCATTCAGTTAGGGTTAATGGATTTTGGAACTAATGTCATTCTAGTACAAGATTAAGAACTAATAGTGACAAGGAATCTAGTTTAGAAACAACCTTGCTCTATAATAAAACCATTAACAAGGGAAAAGAGGTACTGGAACTAAAGAAGGAACAAAGTAAATTTGGAAGTTGACACAAACTTGAATACTCAAATCCCACAAACTTCAATTCTCTATTTTAGTATCAAGTTTGTACAAATTGAGATCAAAAAATGAAATACATTATACTATAAATTTTTTAGGTATTGCTATAGTTTGTGATAGTCCATTTTTTCATTTATGTTAATAATGTTATTGGGATGGTATTAAATTTGTCTCACATATGACAGATTTTTCTGGTACTTTCTAATGTTGAAAGTCTTACCGATTATCCTTAGATTAAGTATTTTAGAAAGGTTGATCGATTTAGTGTTCCTTTTTATTTTCTTAGCCTTTATGATTTTTCTTACTGTAAGTAAGATCATTAAAAATTTTCCAATGGGGAAAATGTTGGAATGTTATTCCTATTAAAAATTAATGCATTACCATTTTCATAAGACTAAGGATAAGAAAATTAAATTTTGATCTAGAATATAGACAATAAAGTAATATAATAAATGATCTAATTAAGTGGTTGAAGCCTAGTAAAGAAAATGATACCTTATTAATATGGATTGAGTTGACTATAATAGAAAAGCCTAATAAAGTCATCATAATAGGTCTCTTGTTGTCTACGTAAATAAGTTCACGGACATATAATATTTTTGATTCATTGGAAGATTCATGCATTAAGAAAGGTACAAAAAATATTTTATTGATATCGTTTCATGTAACTTTGTTAAGAATAATTAAAAATTTTAACATTTTATTGAAATTCGTCGAAGTTACTTAAAGTCTCAACCTTTACGCAAATAAAGATAGATAGTAAAATACGTATATTTTTGAATTATCTACATTTATACAATTTCGTGATATGTTTAATATGATGTATGCTACTAAATTTTATAAAATGATTCAATAACAATAGAAAAAAATGATAACATAAGCGACTATTCAATTTCAATTTTAATTAGAAATCTCACCTCTAGAATACGAAATTCTAAATAAGCAAATAATTAATAATTCAGTTTTGTAATCTCATATAATGTCACATGTCATACCATATAAGTTAATATTCATATTGCTTATTTATTATTGGACTTCGGTTCTCTTGACTAATTAATCATCCTTTGTTTGAGGTTATAAAAAGCATGATCATATATCTCATTCTGTCCGACTTGCTTGGAGAAAATACTTAAATTCAGAATTACGTGCCATTTCCTAAGTACAATTTACACTGTAGAATTATCTGCTGAAGATTTTAAACTTCCTGATATGGACGAGTATCTATAACATTATTACCATCAAACTGGAAGCAGGTTACATGATATCCAGTAGGGATAGCTTTGATCAGAATTGGCAGAAACGTCAGCTTTGGTCAGCGGCTCCTGGCCTTTACTGCACTGTATGTGGGTAGGAACGCACGTGAAGTTAGAGAGAACTGGGAACGTATGGGACCAAAATGCTTGGATCTCGTTAACAACAAACACCAGCGAGTCATGCCACCTACCACCGACCTCACAAAAAAAAAATTTGATCAATCATTAACTATACTTGTCATTAATTTCTCTATGGTCAAACTTATTATAAAAATTTGATCAATCATTAACTATACTTGTCATTAATTTCTCTATGGTCAAACTTAAATTGTTATAGATTGGCCAAAATTTTGATTGATTGCTATAAAAAATAAAAAATAAAAAAAGAAAGAAATTTTAGAATAACAGGGCCAAAAAAATTAAATATGGAAATAAAAAAATAAAATAAATTGACAGAGAATTAGTTTTTAAAATGGGGCATTGCAATATGATAATAAACTTGATGAAATAGCTTATAATATTTTGATCACTTTTATTAGAAAACTCATAAAAAAAATTAAAATACAAAAATTAAGAATTTTATTCAAGTATTTATAAAGCATTGGATTATTTTTATTGTCAGCCTCATCATAACTTATTTTGAATCGTACATGGACGATAGTTGGAGTCGGCGGCTCTCCTAGGGTTCCCTCGTCTGGGATCCCTAGGGAAGAGGATCAAGTTGGCCCTTGCGAACAGCTTGATGCACTATCTCCCTTCAACCCTTTAGCGAAATGCGGCAAAAGGAAGAAAAATCCATGGATCGACCCCATCGTCTCCACCCCGTAGGAATTACGAGATCACCCCAAGGACGCCCTCGGCATCCAGGGGTCGTGGACCGACCATAGAACCCTGTTTTTTTTTTTTGTCGTGATGCATCTACTGCTATATATCTCCTCCCTTTCCTACTCCTTGCCATTGTTTCTATTATTTTGTTCCTTCCCTAGAAGTAAGAGCTTTAGCTTTGTTTCATCCTTTCTTCTCAAGTGTGTATTCTTAGACTACTATTTGATATGTGCTTAATTTTTGATAAATTTAATTCATAACACTTAGTGATTAATATTTTAGAATGCTTAATACACTCACTTTTGTTCATATTTGATTTTAAGTAAAATTTGGAAACATAATAGCTAAAGTGAGCTGCAAGCATACTCGTTGAGTCATCTTCTCTAGATTCATACTCTAATGTCTCCATGGAGCAAGAAGGAGAAGGATTAGAATAAAGTTGAGACAAGAAAGCACCAAAAAGAATGAAGAGTAGCTTTGCTATGGCCATTAGATGTTGTCATGGCCGTGAGAGCATGTCACGCCCATGACAATAGTGTCATGTCATGGGCGTGACACCAAGTCACACCCATGACTTGCCACCTTTACCATTTTTAACCTAGTTTTTTTAAACTATAAAGGAACTATTTTGTGACGATAGAAACATATGTGGACAAATAAGGTTTTTCTTCATTTTCTCTTTGGTTTTCAATAAGAATGGAGGCGACATAAGCTATTTTTTGGAGACTCATGGAGAAGATGGAAGGCTAGCTTCTCGACGCTGGTTTGAAGGTGAAATCAATTCCTGAGTCATGATTAAGCATATTTTCTCTTTGTTTAATGTTCAATCTCTCTTTGGGGATTGCTATCGTTGTTATAATGATTTGGCTATTATAAAGATGATGTTAATGCATTCATTGGATTGTTTTATTATGAACCCATAGATAGAATCTTGAATATAATATGTAATTGTTGTATTTGAGATTTGTTAGTAGCCACTATTAACAATGTAACTTAGGTAAGATAACCTGAGTTTGTGATGTTGCTACCTACATTGATCCGTTTTCTATTTCATAATGCAACTGCCCAGTTAAATCTAGAGAGCGTGTTCTAAGTTATTCAGTAGTTAAGTTTAATTAACAAACGTCTCTTATTTAAACACGACTTAAGGGAAAACTAGGATTTGTAGTTGTTAGTTCACGATCAATGGTCCTAGAAGAGGTTTAAAAGCATTATAACAGTGAGATGTGTTTAATAGTGTGTAGGCCGAGATTGATTAGAGAATCGGGTTTTGCACAAATTTGACACTTTTATCCTTTTGACTACTTTTGATAAATTGCATGAGATAGTTTAATATTGTTTTGTTTTTTCAAAACTCTCTCTTTTATTTCCTTTGCATCAATTATTTTCATTACGACAATTAACCGAACATTCCATGTGATTACAATCCTGACTCACCACAGCTACAAATTTTTAGTATGTAGAGTTAGGTAAGCACTTGACACATGCTATCACTATTTCTAGTTGGAGTCTAGTCTGGTTCCTACCCATTTCTTTTACTATTTAAGAAATCTTTTAAAAAAAAATTAAGGCTTATTTTGTTCTGTTTTTCTTTTAGCATTATGTGATCTACCTTGCTAAATACCAACCAAATATAGCTACTCAACTTTATCAATTTCCCTTTCTTATCCTTTACTCTCCCACTTATGCCATTCTCACCTCTCTTAATTAACCTTTGTCCTACCCTTCTCTTACTCCTACTCCTTCATTACTCCCCTAAGCCCCTATCCAGTCTCTCTTAACTTGCCTCAGGCATTTTAAAAAACCATTACCTCTCCACTATTTCTAATTATGGCTCTTAACTTTTATCAACTAGTAGTAGCCTCTCCTCTATAACTTATTTTATCTTCTCTTCCAACACTTGGTATTAATACCAAGCTTAGTTAGTGTAAAGTTATTGGCGATACTTCACAATCAAAACTTATTACTATCCTCCCAACAACTCTAAGAGTGACTTTATAGTTTTTCCTTTAATGAAGGTTCTAAAAAAGGGTGTAAACATATGGTATTCTTTATTGGTAAGATTTTTCTAAGAAATTGATCAACTTTTCATTAAATTAATTCATGAGCTATGTATTGATGTAGGCTTAAAGAAGGTGCTAGTAAATGAACATAACTTGTTCATCTTCATTTTCCACCTAGAATCAAATACCACTGGCACTTTAACAATAGTTTACATTTCTTCAACATTTGAAAACCAAGATTGCTTATGGAGAAGCTAAAGCAGAAACATGTATTTATCTATATTAATATTCGAAATATCCTTTTGGAGTACTAATATACTAAATGCTTAAACTAGAAAGTTACATTAACAAACCAATTTGTATAGATAAGGATACAACTTTTATGAAAATAATAGGTTATACTAGATTATGTGTTGTTGTTGATTTGTGAAAAGGTTTACTTGATTTGATTCCCCTAACGAGATTGGGGGAAAATGATGTTATGTTTAAAGACTCGGTCAAGGTTTTATATTAATGGAAACCATCTTTAAGTCATCACGAGAAACAATAGAAGCCTATAGGATAGGTTTTCTAGAGAGGTGATATTGGACCCCGTTTTCAGAGCCCAAACATTCGGAGACAAAACGGAACCCGTCATCTTATAATAGTGGCGTGCCCACAAAAGTTGAACATCAAACAATTAAAATTTAGAGAGTCACGTGCCAAAATCCAATCATATTTCATAAATGAATTCTAAAAGAGTTTATACAAGCTCATTTCAAAATACTAAATACAAAAACACGAAATACACCTGATATAATTTAAATGCTTTGCTTAAAATGATTTTAAATTACAAAATTTCCTGAACTAACATCATTACAAAAGTCTCTATTCTCACTGTTTGCCAAGGTTTGAAAGGATCAATGCTGATCTGCCTTTTTCTGCACCTGAGGAGTGGAAGGGAATGGGGTGAGCTGCGAAGCTCAGTGGCTTATACGTTTATAACCATTGGCAATGAGCCACACAATCAAACATACATATACTTCATATATTCATATACATTTAAATCTCATTGGGCTAGAAATTCAATCATTGACAATTCAAATTCACAACTCATAATTCAACATATCATCACATAGAACATGTCAAGTGTAATTAATTATCAAAACATCACACTCAATCTTGCATCATAACTTGACATATCAAATTGCAAATGCACGCATAAATGGCTCGAGAGTTACGTGGAACGAAACTGATAAACCGAAGTTTAAATTGTGAATAAAACGAGTCCGATTTTTCAGGATCTCGTGGCCTCAAGTAGACAGCAGGGAGAAGGCTATACATCAACGAGCACGTGACTAACGAAACGTTCCTCTCTTTCCCAAACACAATCAAATTTATGCTCAATTCATTTCTATACATTTTCATATTCTCATGCTTCTTATGCTTTCTCTTCTTTTCATTCAATTCAAAATGTCATAACCTTTTTCAAGGTATGACATGGTCATAATTTGTCATACAAAAAGCCATTCATCTTTCATGGCATGACATGATAACGAATCATCATACATTTTTCAACAATCACATTCATTCAATTTAAGCAATTTAGCACATATTCACACATAATACAAAATTGCTCATTTTACATAACAACCATAAACATATTACCCACCTAATTTTTGCTGAAAATCCAAGCTCAATATTACCTTTCCTTTTGCTCTTGGATTGTCATCCCTTGGTCTCCTTCAAACAACCAAATTCTCATTTAACACAACATTCTCATAGAAATTCATAAAACTTCAAAAATCACAAAAATGAAATAAATGCTAAATTGGGTTTAGACTTAACCTACCTATAGTCTATCTAGATTGGAAAAACCAAAGCCTAGTTTAGAAATCCATTAAAAAAAATCCATCTAGGGTTTCTCCTCTTTCTTCCTACACAACTCATTTTCTTCTATATTCCCTTTTTGTTTTTCCACTAAGCAAGAAGAAAGATGATGCTTATCTTAGGTTTAGCCCAAATTTTCCTCTTTCTCCTTCTTTCTCCTTTTCCCCTAGCTTCCACGCACTCTTCTTCCTTTTCTCTTCTCTTCTCACGACT
>JANVCQ010000007.1:7641638-7655824 GCA_025531925.1 Erythroxylum plowmanianum
GTTAATTCAAATACATGTTTTGGTTAACTAAACATAAGAGAAAATAGGTAAAGAAATTTACCACGACGAATGCTGAATTAATAAATTGGTTATTTTTAGTGTCGATGATTAATGCAAGTTCAATAACGAAGGAGACCGGAAACTAAGATTTATTTCTATTGATTGTTAAATTCTCATTATTTTGTTTTTAGTTATTTTTTAATTTCGATTTTCAATTAAATTTTGTTTAATTCACAATTACAAAACCCCCCTTTTTATTGCGTACTTACTAACGTCTGAATTCCTCGTGGGAACGATCTCTACTTTCCACTACTACATTAATTTGTGTTGCAGGAAGTTGGTTTCTTTTTATATTTGATTGCAGGCGACAGCATTCACCAAATTTTGGCACCGTTGCTGAGGAGTTTTTGACAATTTATGTACGTTACGCCTTCGAATCAGTATGAAAGTTTGCAGTACAATCCTGAAATTGAGAAAACAGTAAAGGCATTAAGAAAGCAGACGAAAGAAAGACGACAAGCACTAAGAGAAGAACGACAGAGAGAAAGAAACATGGATGAAAATCGCATCTTTCGCCAACTGGCTGCTCCAGCTGAGGATCGACAGCCTCATTGTATTAATTTTTCGAATTTTGATGATAACAACACTTTTGAGCTGAAGTCGGGATTGATTCACTTGTTACCCACTTTCTGAGGTACATTGGGAGAAGATCCTTATAAGCACTTGAAGGAGTTTGATGTTGTTTGTATGGGGATGAAGCCTACAAATGTCATTGAAGAGCAGATAAAGCTGAGGGCTTTTCCCTTTGAAGGATGATGCCCAAGATTGGTTACATTATTTACCTGCTGGAAGTATTAGAACATGGGCAGAGATGAAGAAGTTATTTTTGGAGAAGTTTTTCCCAGCTGCCAGAGCCACCAATATCAGAAAAGAAATTTGTGGCATTCGACAAAATGCTGGAGAGTCATTATATGAATATTAGGAGAGATTTAAAAAGCTGTGTGCAAGTTGCCCCCATCATCAAATTAGCGAGCAACTGTTGATTCAATACTTTTATGAAGGGCTTTTATCGACTGAGAGGAGTATGATAGATACTACAAGTGGAGGAGCGCTAGTTGATAAAACCCCAGCAGCTGCATGGGATTTGATCTCAACTATGGCTTCTAACTCTCAACAATTCGGAGCTCGGAATGATTATGGCTCAAGACATGTTAATGAGATGGGAGTTTCGTCGTTGGAAAGAAGATTAGATGATTTGACTTATTTGGTGCGTCAACTTGCAGTATCACGAAAAGAGGAAGTTAAAACTTGTGGAATTTGTTCTATGGTTGGTCATCCTACAGATATGTTTCCTAGTCTCCAAGAAGACCATGTTGAAGAGGCCAAGGTAATGGGTGGTTATTTAGGACAACCTCAAAGGAAGTATGACCCATTTTCAAACACATATAATCCGAGTTGACGAGATCATCCAAACCTCCGTTATGGCAACAATCAGGAACAACAAGTTCTAATTTTCACAACCTTATGTGCCTAGACAGTAGCAGCAAATGGGACAATTCTGGTGCAAATAATTCTTTGGTGGACATAGTCAAGACATTGGCCACGAATACTGTGAACTTTCAACATAATACCATGAAATTTCAGCAAGATACACAAGCCAGCGTACATAATCTTGAGACTCAAATGAGCCAAATGGCGATTGCCATCAATAGGTTGGAGGCACAAAATTCAAGAAAGTTCCCTTTTCAACCTGAGGAGAATCCAAAGAAGAGTGCTTATGCTATCACACCTTGAAGTGGTAAAGAGTTAAAGGAACCTACCCTAAAGGTTTCTAAGCGAGAGGTTGAAGAAGTAGAGAAAGAAGTTCCAAAGCAATCACAAGAGAAAAAGGAGGGTGATTCTTGCATTGTCACACCTAAGTTCAGTGTACAACCTCCTTTTCCCAGTCGTTTTGCCAAGCAGAAGAAGGAGAAGCAACAGAAAGAAATTCTGGAAACTTTCGCAAGGTACAGGTAAATATTCCTTTGCTTGATGCTATTAATCAAATTCCTCGTTATGCTAAATTTCTATATGACCGGAAGCTGGTCAACTTGGACCAAGTCCTTTGATTTTAAGACGAGCCACGCAAGCTTTGTCATTACCTAACCCCAACTCGTACACGGGCAGATTCTATCAAAACATAACCGGGAAGTCAATTGGCATTTTAAGATACTAATCGACTAACTAGTGAGAGTTTTAAGAAAGAGAAATGGGAAAGGTGAATTACACTCAACAGCTGCAAAAGCAAGCAGTGAACTTTTCTCCTACGATACAACTGACTTTTAAAAAAAAATTTGCGTGATTCTCTTCAATTTCCTCATAACCTGAGAGCAACATCTTCATTCTCTTCAATGTCAGGTCGCAGAGAAATAAGAGAGATTATACATAATCCTTCAACATTCGTATCGTAGGAGAGTGAAGGAAAGCCAATATCCAAGGATGACAAAGTAAAGTCAACAAATAGTTGAAAGGAATAGAGGAAAGATCATGCATCGGTTCTTTCCTCAGCTATTGGCCTCTGTAGATGCTGAAGCTGTTTTTGCAGAACCTGCGTAAGGGGCAGAACAGATAATGAAGCACGTGAAAATCATGACAAAATTAATCAACAATGATGTCAATTGTTGTAGTTTACAAAGATATTTTCGAGGGAACAGATGCAAAGAAGGATGAAAGCCTCGTCACAGTTCGAACAAGCAGTAATCTATCTCCATTTTATGCACATGACAGTATAAGAATTACACCTTAATAAATATCTGGGGTGTACTCTTTCACCACTACAATTTAAGGATGCATGCCAATACGTTGCAGCTATCAAGTGCATACAGATTTGGACTGCCTTTTTCAGACATCAACATTTCTAAATCATGGTGAACAACAATAAATGAACAATAGAAATATCAATTCCGCAAATAGTATAGAACTTCACATTTGTAGATTAAAAAAAATTCAAAACTACAAGCTGCAAACACAACTTTGTACAGACTCGATTCTTGAACATAACTCATCCATTAATCTAATGCTTTTCTGCTTAGCAAATGTCCAATATTGATCACATGCTTAAACATGTTAAAGAAAGAAAATTGACATAAAACATTAGTTTAAAGAAACATTATATATAAGATAAATGTTACCTACAAATACAAATATTCTTATATAATATCACATACTCTTAACTGATTTTAAGAATAATTGTATTAAGATAAATACACTTACTATATCTTAAAAGAGAATAGAGAAGGTCTTTAGATCTGTTCAAGTTCAGTTCATTAAATCTAAATTATTGAAATTGGTAAGTACAGGAAGTTTATGATGAAGTCTATGATAAGACCCAGTTCTTGTTAGCAGTCCTTTTCTGGGAAAATAAATACAAGGATAGGGGTTGTAGAAGTAGATGAGGCATATATTACTGGGAAAAGAAGTAACAAAGACGATGGTAGTTTTTCAGAGATTATCCCCTTCCTGGAGCCATACAAGGCACTAGCTTACTCCTGATTCTCCTTACCCCCCAAAGCCTCAATTACCTTTTACATATATAGACTCATGACTCATAACAGACACCATAACAACCCTGCCTCGTCATTCCTCTAACAAATAATAAGCTGGCCTATGGAAATTCTCATAATCAACTGTACTGACAACAAACTCCAACAAAGAAATTGACTCAATAATTATTTGCTAAGAAAGCCATTTCTTGCGGATTCTTTTTGCCCTTCCTTGTATAAACAAACTTGATTTGGGGCTTATCAGTCTAATCTGCAGAAATCTATGCAAATTGGTTTTTTTCTTTAAAGCTCTCGTTCTGAACTCTATTCTTCTTCATACATGCAGTTTTACCTTGCTTCATTTGATAAATGAATCTAATTGATTGTGTCTTTCGTATATTATGTGGGAATCATAATCTTTTAATCCTATGTTGTTCGTTGATCTGTCTATTTGCAGCTACTACCAACCTACAACACAAAACTATGATCAACAGCCTTACTCAAAACTGAAATAAGAAAAAAAAATCAATTCTAAAACAAATTCATGAGATCAGGTACCTCAATCTGAATTTGAAGAAACTTCTTATGAGCTTCCAAATCAGAGGTTGGCATACTTCCCAATCTCTCCACAGAAGCCCCATTGGCACCAGGTACCTGGAAGGGAACAAAGACGCAACGGGGAACTTGGAAGAAGGTTGAGTTTGAAGTTTCAGGATTGTTTGCAAGCTCAGAATGCAGTTGTGCAGGAGCATTTTCTCCACAAGGATCCAATTCCAGAGTGTTGTGAGCTTTAGGAATAAATGCATATCCAGGAGACCTGCGAAAGGTTAAACATCATTTCTTTCCAAGCTAAAGTAAAACACTGGTGGGACCACCAAGCCAACAGAACAGGCATAGATTAACAGAGACAATATTATTGCCATAACTATCAAGGTAGGGAACAAGGCAGTGACAACTTTAAGCTACAGCAAAGCCTAAACTACATGTATCTTATCATGCTTACCGCAGACAAATTCCATCAGCAAAATACTATAATATCAGCAGGGTTCATCTTTCTTCACTTTGTACAAATGATGAATTTGATGGATCAAATAATTTATCATTGCTCCTTTATTTCCCAAATTAATACATGTTGCACAATCATTTTATAAACAAAAGCAAGTTTGAAAATATTTGTTGTTGACAAAAAGCACGCCAAAGTGAATATTGGATTTATATTCAAACATAGAGTTATGAAACATGTACCGTATGTTTCACAAATTACGTGATTGTTAATCAAACAATATCATTTGTTATATTAAAGAATCAAAAATACAACCAACTATATCACAATGTCGAATAGTTGAGGCACAAGCAATCATACAATTATCAACTTACAAAACTATAAGTGCCACCTAAATACTTCTCACCTTGCAATATAAAAATTATGTCAAGACTAGAGAAGCTGAAATCATCCATTTGGTCATTATATCAATACATATACAAATCAATCCTAAAATAACTGAGAATTTACAATCTACTTATGTCTTTTAAAATACCCTAGAAATCATGTATGCACAAAAACCAACAAAATCATAACATTTGATGAATAAGAGCACCTCACAATATCGTGTTTGTTGAAAAACTACTGTAATTGTGTAGCACTTTAGGCCTGTTCAGTTTAGAGTTCATATCATAGGAGTTGCATTTTTGTATACCAATACAGGCAGCAGACATATAAATGTTATGGCCTAAAAAAAACACAGAGAAAAGAATGTGCTATTTCACAGCTCAGAAGAGCTTACCATACTAGAGCGCTTGCAGATGGATAGACACAAGATCTCTTATAAATTGCAGCAGCAGCAGTAGCAGCTTGGAGTCTGGCCTGATGTCCATTGGAACCATCATTGACCACAGCACCAGCTGAACTTTGAGCAGCTGCACTTGCTGCATCAGTAGCTGATCAAAATAAAAATTTACAACAATTAACAAGCTGGTAAGATCCAACAATAAAAATTGAGACCTTATAGATGTGTTTGGATTTGTTTGCCAAATTTTCTTTTTGAGAACAACAAAAAATGATCGATTAATATGAAACTGTTAAGAAAATGGATCCAAATGTTAGTTTGACAAAGGAAAAAAAAATTGCTGGGTGGGCAAAATTACAGTTGAAATTTGTCAAACATAAAAATTTAAAAAAAAACTGAACAATGAAAATTAATATTTCTATATTTAAATATAGTATTTCATTATCCCCTTTAAACAAAGAGTTAATTATATTCATCAATGGCAGATTGTCCAACAAAACTTCCACAAACAACTGCACAAACCTAAAAGTAGCATTGATAAATCCAAACAGTAAATGACTTGTAAACTGTTATGCATCTTTTATCTTGTTTCCTCTGTTCAAACTTATATCTTATCCCTTTGTGAATATGGAAGCAAGGAAGTTCAAAGCCAATTCTTCAGTTAAACATATGAGAATTTAACTCTTAGCAGAAACGTAGGAACGGCTGATGTAATAGGGAATTAACACTTGAAATAAAAGAAGAAAAATCATGGGAACTTGATTACATTCATAGCAACAAGTCCACAAACAGATAACTTCCATAAACAATTTTCTAATGCTCTATTATAATACTGAATAAATCATAAAAGAGCAAAGCACATCTAAATAACTGGTGCCAATGACACTATGCACATACGAAAGACATATACACACACATAAATAGAATCATCTAGTCAAATTCATACAATCATTATATCATTTTGTAATTAATCGGAGTCAAATGGCCTAAAATATGCAACAAAGATGGGCAATGGAAACAAAATAGCACTTACCTTGTTGAGCATCTGGTCGTGATAGTTGTTGAGCGCCAGATGTACTTGCACCATTTTCTGGTGGTACAACTAGGGCTCTACATGTGGGACATGTATGTTGCCGCTCCAACCATGAACGGAGACAATGAACGTGAAACAAATGTCCACAAGTTAATTTCTTGGCCGTCGTCATCTCTTCCCGGCAAATAATGCATGTAGCATCATTCCTGTAGGAAAAATAAGCATGTCAATCCTTTTGACAGCTGTTAAAAAGTTAAGCGAGGAATTATCACCCAAACTAACATGCTAAGCTCTTCAGATGTTGCATCTGGGAAGCGATCATTCATATTAGAAGTAATCTTCCGGTAACGAACGTAATCAGCAACACGAATTTTGAAATTCCTGAAGGTTTCATAAAGCTCCCGTATTAGGTGCAGAGGAACACCATAATTCCTGTAGAAGTAAAAATGTGAGCAAATTCAGCCAAAATAAAAATAAAAAGTTTTATCTGTGGAAGCAAAGAAAAGTAATTACCAAGAAAAAACTTATAAATCATAAATCAATTTCATTAATTAAAATTGCATATAACCTATACTGAAGCCTAAAAGTTTAATTTGTCGTGCAACAAAAAAAGACTGCAATTTAAAAATTAACCTATATCAAGAAATATTTTGATAGTCTGGTAAACTTTGTTCCATTATTTTCAAAAGAGATTAACATTTTGCTGAGCACCACAAGCACAAAAGGGTTACACACCTAAATAGTAGGTTTAAGTCCATCCATTTTTAAATAAACCATTTGCAAGTGATATTTTGACGTTATAATGTAAAAAAGATAATTTCTCCAAGAGACTTGAATACATTCAATTCAAGACAATATCCATGTAAATCACACAGCTGGCACAAAAATCACGCAAAAGCCATGCATCTTCCCATTCTTGCACTCGGTGGTAAAGATTCATTACTTACACAAAAATCACAAGGAAGAAGCATAGATACATAGACAAGTGAAGCAAGTCTCGAATAAGTTCCAAGTAGAAGGTGTATACAGCCTTGTTTTCCCATTGTCCTTCCATAAGCATATCACTAACATAGAAAACATATTTCACAAATGTTGACACTGTTGTGGTTGCCAATATCATATACCTGAAATTAATAGTGGGAATTCATTAGACGTATCACTTAAACAGAAAATAGAAACTATAGCATGCATAAGATATATAATAGAATGTGTATAGATGTTGACATATAAATGCTTGATCGAAACAACCTCACTACATGCAAATATAGCCAAGTAAAACCAAACTGGTTGTTAATTCACTTAGATAGCTTAATCAGCAAGTCAAAAGATAGGTCCAAGAGTTAAGTACCAAATAGACGAATGATTTCATCCCAATGGCAATTGTTGCTAATCATGTCTTCTCACACATAAGGTAATTCCCAATTTTATATCTACAAATAGTAGAATGGATTACAGATCTTTGGAGAAATTAAAGGCTTCAGGTTTGGTGGCAATGAGGCACACCAAAAGGGCTTCTCTCAAACATTCTAAGCATACTTAAATGCTAAGGATGTTTATCTTTAAGGGACAACAAACTTAACTTGAGAAAAGTATCAAGTGAACGTGGTTCAGCAACAAATTAACATTTAGATGACAACATTGTTTACCTAATAGAAGCGATAAATTAAAAATGACATCGAGAGATAAATAACGTACTCAAATGAGAAGAACAGAGAAACTGAAGCTTGTCGTGTTTCCAGCAGGTACTTTACAGAACTGTACAAAAATAAACTATCCAGAAGAAGAAGAAATCCCAAAAATGAAACTATACGAACATGAGACAACATGGGAACTGTTGGTGTTGTTTCAATGTACTCAACTCTCTTTTGGGCCAGCCAATGCAATGCTTTGATTAACAATAAAGCCGTCACCGTAGCAAGGAATGTCACAGAGAAGTCCTGCCTAAAGATGGTGATTGCAAAGAGAATTTCCATAACCTCTCTCCAGGATTGCTCATTCAACCTTTCAACTTCAGCTTCCCGCAGGGAACCAAGAAATACACTCTTTGTCAATTGCCATAGGATGCACATAATAACCAGACCCATGTTGAGAAGAAGCACCAAACTAATCTTGGATGTAGAAAGATAGACCATGGCAGGGTAAAACTGGGCTCTACTGTTGAAAGCATGATAAACAACTGCCACGGTTGCAACAAAACTAAGGGCAACATAAGTCCGCAGCCGCATCATTTTCTCTCAATTTGTTTCTATATCAGATCACACAAAAAAACCCACCATAGATAAAAAGAGAGTATCGATATACTTTTCACATCAAAACTAGCAATAAATAAATTCATTTTCCATGTTGGGTGGAAAGTTGAGAGATAAAAACTTGAGTAGGACCAGATACAAAGAAAAACTCAAAGTCGCATAAACTGAACTAATTTCCTACAGTTTCAAAAGTTCAACCAGAAACTTAAAAACGACAGCAGTAAAACCCAGGGAAAATTGCAAAATAAGAATAAAAGAAACACCACAGAAATAAGACATGAAAAGATATGTGCTTAACCCGTGAATCTTGCGGAAGGTCACAAAAGTGAAATGATTCAGCATTTAAATTTCACAGAAAATTTCAAGGAAAAAAAATAAAAGAGTGCCAAAAACCAACAACAAACCTAGTGCGAATTGGACGCCAATTCTTAAACTGTCTGCAATCAAGAAATGAATTCCAGAGCCCTAATCGAAATTCAATCGTCGTAACAGTAACCCTAATTGAAGTAAACAATTAAAATCAAGAAAAGCACGAAGCAGTACCGCGTGAGAATTTCCTCCAAATTTCAGTCTATTTTCTTTGCATTTGCGAGACCCAACACTCTTTCCAATTCTTTCCACAATTTCCTAGAATATACAGATGCATTTATCATCACGCCAATAAAAAGAAGCCACGTATATCATATATGCGCCTTCATTGAAATTTGGGTGACCTTTTTTTTCTATTTTAATTTTTAATTTCTTCTTTACTTTTAAATAAAAACAAATTTTGTTTAATCATTAATTTTAATATAATTATATTTTTATTATTAATAAAACTTAAAAATAAATTTGTTTTATGTTTTAAATAAATAATTTTAAAATTAAATTTTATTTTAAATATATATTTAATTATCTAATCAACTTTTATTTGAAATTTATATATTTTAAAGATTTTTAAATTTAATTATATTTATTATTTTATTTTATTTTATTATAAAAATTGAATAAATTATTAAATGAAATGAAATTATTCATAATTTTTGTTAATAACAAATTAAATTAAATTAGATATATAATATTAAATTAAACTATTCATAATTCTTATTAATATACCGGTATCAGTTAATACTGGATACTATTGTGAGTACTTTTTTAAATTTATAAAATCATCTATGAATTTTTTAAAATTGCAAATAGTTCATTAATATGTCATAGTGTATACTTTATAATTTTACATCAATCTTATTTTCAAAAATCATAATAATAAAATTTTAAAATAACGACAATTTATTTATTTTTACTAAAATTAACTTTTAAATATTTCAAATATAAATAATAATCACAATTAACATAAAAATATCATTAATCATCATACAAATATAAGATTAGGAACAAAATAAAGTATTTAAAACATTACAATTTTGTCATATAATGAATAATAATATATCAAATAAAAAGAATAATAAATATCCTTAATCATCTAACGATTATAGTTTACAACAAGAGTTTGTGATAAAGAAATAACCAAGTAAAAGTGAAACTTAAAACAAAAATCTTTACAATTTCATTGACACATATAATTTAACATATACATCAAATATAAGTAAAATTAAAAAAAGAGGAGAAATAAAAACTTGGAACTTCATTCAATTATCTAAGGGGATACCGACTATAATTGTGTTGACTCCAATTCTCATTTGGATCTACTCCAAAAGATCGATATTATCAATACAAATTGGATCTACTAAACTACTTGTTCTATTAAGAGTCATAGTAAATAATTATTAAAAATTATAAGAAATTATATCTAAATTAATAATGATAATAATATACCTTTATCAAAGTTTTAAATTGTATCGAACGAAAACTAAGTCATTTAATCTTATTTGCTTCAGTCTATTCATTTTTTTAAAATGGATGAGTTCAAATGTGTTTTAGATCATTTCATAACGTGGTCTAAGGTGGTTGGAAGTAATGATTATGATGTTTAGGTATGATAGTTGAAGTTTTGCAAAAGTTGAAATTTCCCGAGTATAAACAAATAAGGAGAATGTAAGGCAAATTTTGGACAAATGACTTGGAATTTGGAGGTGATTCTTGAAGCAAAATTGTAGAATAGGATGTGGGCTACAACTTTGGTGAAGGAATTATAACAATCTGACGTCTGGAAAAAAAGTTATGAATTTCTTGATAGATAGGTTCTGTATTAGGAAAGTGCTAAAACTGCAGGCTCAATAGTTAGACAATTTCAAAGTGCATTTGTGGGCAAACGGCTGGGAATTTTCAGGTGGTTCTTGAAGCTAAATTGAATTAAGAAGTGAACTACCACTTTGAAGAAGGAAGTTTTTCAATTGGAGCAATGGTTTAGAAGTTATAATAGATTTAGTTCGGCTATGTCTGGAAAGGTGTGACAATGGAATTGAATAAGGAAATGAATGAAAAGGATGAGTGTTTTTGGAAACAAACAAAACCCTATTAGTTTTTGGAAACTAACAAAACCCAAGGAAAGATAATAAATTGCAAAAGCAAATTCTCTCTTAATTTTTGATGCATAATTGTCCATCTTAGAGAGATTACAAATGCATATATAAGGAAATGTAAGGCAAACTAAGGGTCTTGATGGACAACCACAAATTTGGTTTCTCATCAGCCCATAATACTACCATTAAATATCATAAATAAGGAAATAAAACCTTTATAACTACTATCATAAAGGCTGCAAATAAAAGGTCTCTTAACGGAAAATATATCAATGCATAATAGGAAAGTAAATGAGCAATTAAAGGCTCTTATTCTTCTCATCACTTTGGCCGGGCTTAAGATGCCTTTTGGGTTGCAAAACCATGTCAAAGTGTATAGTAGAGACTCCCTTTGTTGGCTGAAATAACTCCTTTAAACGGTTGGTTTTGGGCTTCATAAATCAAGGCCTGGCAAACTTCAAAGGGCTTCAACAAGATTTGCAGCTTCAAAATAAGATTAGGCTCTTCTTCAAGTTCTTCTTCTTTGACCATGCCTTCTTCATCACTACTTGTTGGATTGAAGCCCATATTAGTAACATCTTCTAATGCTTGGCTTGATGGACCTCCATCACATTGACTTAGAATTTGAATTACAAACCTTTACAATTCTGGAATACCAATTCCGAATTGGTTTCACCAAGAAATTGTAAGTTGTAATACAACAAAAGTAGCATTATAAATAAAATAAAATGATAATTAATTTTTAACAAGTAAAAAAAGTGAAAAAAATACATACCTGAATTAAGTTTTCCTCTTTGTCGAATAACAATTGATATCCCAAAATCTCTAGAAGACTACCTATAAAGCTCTATTTGCGAGCTCAAGAGAGATTGAATCATCTCATTGGCAACAACTGTTATTGTAACACCCCTATATGAAACCTACAACTATTTACACACATAGCAACCAAATTCCTGTACATGCATTCAAGGTATACAATTATATTCAATGCTATACATATACACATTACAAAACTCCCCAATTCTTAACATTATCATTTAACAGTATCTTTACATTTACATGGTAATCTAAAAAAAACATACAATTTCTTTTAACCATTATATGTATAATCATCTTTAACTAAAAACGCCTTCCAAAAGTACTTTTTTCGTCTATCTGTAGACCTTGTTCCCTACAAATGTTCCCTGTACCTCACTCTTATGACTTGGACCAACACGGATTAACACCTGTGCTAAGCTTGAAAGCTTAGTGGGAAAACACTTAGTTTAGATAACCACTCACAGCAGTCATCCGTCAAGCACACACATTCACGAACATCACACAAATATAAATAATGATGACATAATCAAATAAATAATGCAAATGTGTTTCAATATCTTTTCATATACTATAAATTCACCTTCAAAACTCAAACAATGATATTCAACACTCAATGATACAAATTATCAATTCAAATGCAAATGCTCATTCATATACTAATTATTTATGTTGTTATACTATATTTCTTATTTATTTCTCTTTACTTTACTTTCTGTGTTAAGCTTGCACATTTCTGTGGGTGTGGATAATGGAAGCTGTGGATATCCAAAGATATCAAAACTGTAGATACTTGAAAGTATCAGGCTGTGGATACCTGAAGGTATCGCATTGTGGATACCCGAAGGTGTCAAACAGTGGTTACCCAAAGGTATCAAACTGTAGACACTAGTGGTGTCAAACTGTAGCTACACTATAACCCTATTGGTATGCCCATTTATCCACCACCAAGACAATAGAGCAGGCATTATAACATTTCATTTAATCATTTGCCAATTTCACAATTCATATACTGATGAGTCATACGATATACATTTCAAGTCATAAAATCTATATTTGTGCTCATACATGCAATTTATGGCTTACCACCATTAGAAGGATATCAAATCATATTTGTATAATCATACTATACACAGATAAGTAATGAATATGCATACAAATCATTTATGTACATGTAAATTTTCTTTGAAATTCATTATGCTCAATCTTATATTCCAATGTTTAGCCCCCTAATTCACATGTGGTAAGTCCTATTTAATTTATTTCTAGGTGTTTGAAAATTTTCATAAACATTCATAAAGATTCAGACAAGATGTAGTAGAAAATTGGAAACAAGAACATTGTCACAGTCGTGATAGACACTCTCTCCATTTATTCCACTATTTGTTCATTAATATGCATATAGAAATCAGAACTGGGTTTTGAGGTCTTCTAGACATTTTTTTCATCTACGTCTATATTTGCTATAGCATCAATAATCAAACCATTTGGACTTCAATATCATAAGATATAAGCAAAATATCACAAGTTACTCTAAAATAAGGGCAACACCAGGTCACCTTTTTTGATCTCAATTTACAAGTTCATAGAGCTAGAATTAATTCAGAGTCCCCTTTAAAGATATTTAGATCTATATATTAGGTTTCATATCCAACTGACATCACATAATTTGGAGGTCTGTAGGTTGAGTTATGACTCAAACAAACCCTAGACACAATTTTACTACAAGATACTCTCTTGACATATACAATTAAGTTCGTGCAAAGTAACACCAAAATAACACCAAAGCAACATCCCAACAAGCAAAATGAATCTTCATATCCATTCAATCAAACACAAATATAAAAATCAACTAAGTGAAGTCCTAAACGTCAAAATTGACAAAGTAGGTCTTCTATTGCCTTTCCTTCCCTTCCTCGTTAGCTTTGCTTGACTCACCAACTAGAAACACCAAAAATATACCTCTCAATCCCACTTCCAATCTTATAATTTCATTCCTTCATAAGCAAAGTAAGAAGAGATAAAGGTGAATAGAAATTTCCTAATTTTTACCTTGATATCCACTTAAGATTGGCTTGATTTCTTACATAAAAAATGATGGGATGAAGAAGGTGAAATGGAGAGGAGAAAAATCTAAAGTTAAAACCCCTAAAATGTCGTGCATCTCCTCTCTCGATATCCCCATTCCAGAACTTTCAAGACTCATACATATGCTGTAACATCCCATTATTGTGGGAAGGTTAAAATGATAAATGTGAGTGATTAATGAGAGTTAGAAATGCATTTCTATGTTCATGCATATTATGTCATACACATAC
>JANVCQ010000007.1:7669228-7682767 GCA_025531925.1 Erythroxylum plowmanianum
AAAAAAATGAAATAATTAAAGTAAGCGAATAATAATAAATAAATTCATAAATAAATAAAAAATTTTCGGGGCCCAACATTTTTATTCTTTTTTCTTATAAAAATTTCAATACCATAAATTAAGAAATATTGGACCTTTCACAAATTTTAAGTCTCAACAAGTAAATAATGTAAACAACCTTCAAGATTTCAACATAATCAACATGTCTTCAAAGAAAGATAGGAATAAGATTAATATGTGGGTAAAATTAATGAAAAAAGCTAAGGCTCAACTGAATTATTCCTAAAGGTAAATTTTAAAATATGGTAAGTTTTAAACAAAAAGGCTTAAACAAGTTGGCTAATCTAAGTGGCTTTATTATTAGTCCTAGGTTTCACAAATATGGTCTCAACATGCATAATATAACAAGTTTTAGAATTATCCTACTATACACGATAACACGCATATGAAAAGAATAAAAAGAGCTTTAAAAATTTTATGAAATTTGTTCTTTAGGCTTAAGAGCTCACGGAAAAGGGTATTTATATGTGTGTAAATAATATGATTTCCTTCAACTTGAAAATTTAATTGATTACGAAAAATATGACTTAGAAAAACTAATTTCATTCTAACCATCATCTTTTTACATACCAATTTAAATCATCATTCAACAATAACATATATTATTCAGGGACAGATTCAATTAAGTCAGGACATCAATTAATAAAATTGATAATCAAGATTATAATAAACTTGAAGAATTCAGTTAAAAATTTAGTAAACCCATCCCCACACTAAAAATTGGACATTGCCCTCAATGTTTATAATATAGTTAAATATGCAAGTTAAAGGATTGTTTGGTACTTTCCTAATTGTGGTGATTTCTTGATTTTGATCCATCCAATTCTAACTTATCCTTGCAAAAATAAAATAAAAATAAAGGATAAAAAGAAATAAAGTAGATAACAATAAAATAATATAATTGAAAACAATCAAATAATAAAAATGAAATAAAATATGAAAGTAATATAGCAAAAGAAAATTCTGAATCTTGAGCTACCTCATAAGGAGTGCTTGGTTAACGTCTTTAGCTTGACATATCTTTTGTACTCAAGGTGGCTTGGTTAAATTTATGTTTTCATTATTAACATCAAGCTCACCCTCAATATATAACTTTACTTGTTGGACCTTGTTTTTGGAGCCTAACAATCCGAAGTCATACAAAGCCCATCGTCCCATAATGGTGGCGTGCCCACAATAGTTGAACATCAAACCATTAAAATTTAGAGAGTCACATGCCAAGATCCAATCATATTTCATAAATGAATTCAAAAAGAGTTTATACAAGCTCATTTCAAAATACAAAATACAAAAATACGAAATACACACGATACAATTTGAATGTTTATGCTTAAAACGATTCTAAATTACAAAATTTCCTGAACTAACTTCATTACAAAAGTTTATAACTATCTTAAAATTTCAGTGCCTTGCAAGGATCACTAACCTTCTCTTTCTGCACCTGAGGAGGAAAACGTGGGGCGAGCTATACAACTTAGTAGCTAATATATTCATAGCCATTGGCAATTGACCAAAATTAAGCATATGTATGCATATATATATATATATATATATATAGCAATTCTAGCATTCATACTTTATTCAAGCAATTTAAACATTCATCAAATTTAGCTCAAATCACATAACCACTCATAACACATAACACTCAATAAGCTTCATACTTGACAATTTAAAGATGCAATGCACTACAAACGGCTCGAGGGTTCCATGAAACAGAATGAGAAAACTGAAGTTTATCCCATGAATAGAATGAGTCCATTTTTTGAAGCTCATATGCTACACGCGGGCAGCCGGGAGAAGGCTCTTGTCAATGTGCACGTGACGAACAGAATGGTTCCACTCTCACCCAAACAGAAGCATATAAACATGCTCAGAATCATTTTACTAAAATGCTTTTATACTTTCAAACCTGTTCTTTCATCTTTCATGTTCTTTCCTTTCTATATATATACAAAATGCCATGACATATTTCAAGGTATAACATTGATCAAAATCAAAATTTAATTATATGCAGATATCATGCTTCCTTGACAATATAATATAATCAAAATCATCATGTATTTTCAACAAGTTAATTTCAAACAATTTAACACATATCCACACATATGCAAGAATTTGCCTAATCACACAATAACTGTAAATACATTACCCACCTCATTTCCTTGCTAAAATCCAAGTCAAGGTTGTCTTTTCCCTTGCTCATGAGTAGGATTCTCATGGTTCCCTTCATTCTTCACCAAATGGAGGGATCTTTAGTTCATAGGGAAGCTCTTCTCTTCTTCTACCCTTTCTCTTTTTGAACCACCTCAAACCCTCTCTTAAAAGCTAAGAAAATTGAAACCCTAGCTTGTTTTTCTCTTCTTTCTCTCTTTCTTTTCTTAAATAGCTAGACAACACTTTTTCTTCTAATTATGTCCTTAATAATCGAGAAATGTCCCAACTGCCTTTCCATTTATGCCTTATGTCTTTTTATGCTGAAGTGTCTTGCCAACAATATCCTTGAACATTCTGACATAACTTTTACTTCTAGAAGAATCTTCTCCTTTGTCTTATGTTTCTAAGGACACCAAAATCAATCAATTCGGTTCAGAACTTTGTAAGTATTGCCCCAAACATTTTCGGACTGTTCTTATATTGAGACAGTACACTATACTTAAATTCCTCCTTTTCATACTTTTCCTACCGATACTCTTACCTCGGTTCAATCCATCTTTCTTAAATCAACACTAGATGCTATCAAGTTCTATGGAGGGACAAAATGTGTTAAGAAACTATTGGTTCAAGTATTACTTCATTTGGAGGTCGGAGAACAAAGTTATGACCGAAAGAATCAAACAAGATTTTTGTCCTCCATCATATTGAACCTATCTCGGGACAAATTTGTATAACTATCAAGAGGGATGTCGGACTAAGATCATCATAGGAGGATTTGAAAGAGAACTTTAAGATCTACAACTTTTATGAAGACCTTGAAGATAAATTCTATCGTCTGAATGGTCAAAAGTGGAGTAGACGATAGAATCAGGCGAAACCATTCGAAAAGCAAACGAACTAAAAGACGGACAAAGCAAAGCAGATGAAACAAGGTAGACGAATCAAAGCAATCGAAGCAAAGCAGACGAAGCAAGGCAGATGAAACAGATAGACGAAGTAGACGAAACAAGCAGACGAATGTAATAAGCAGAGGAATGTCAAAAAGCAGACGAATAGCCAAAGGCAGACGAATGGCCAAAACAAACGAATGGCCAAAAGCAGACGAATGCTAAAAAGCAGACGAATGGAATAAGCAGACGAATGGCCAAAGGAAGATGAATGAAAAAGGCAGACGAATAGCCAAAGGCTAACGAATGGCCAAAGGCAGACGAATGGCCAAAAGCAGACGAATGCTAAAAAGCAGATGAATGACAAAGCAGACGAATGGAATAAGCTGACGAATGGCCAAAGGTAGATGAATGGAAAAAGGCAGACGAATGAAGAAAGCAGACGAATAGCCAAAGGTAGACGAATGCTGAGTCAACTTAAGATGAAACAAAGTTAACTTAAGACGATGCAATGTTTAAGACGAAGCGAAAGATAGACGAAGTAAAAGTCTTAAGACGAATGACGTCATCACAGACGATATGACGCCATCACAGACGAAGCGTCTTTACAGACGATACATCTTTATACTCCTAAACATTTTCCTTTTCTAAGAACCATAACTTTCGCGCCAGAGGTCTAAAAATTCCCTACTATCTACCATTGGAAGCTGAAAGAAAGACCTACAACTTTTTAGAAGGCCTCACTAGGTCTAATTTAGCCTAGATCAATCCAGATTTCCTCCTAAAGTCATAACACGAACTTTACATTCATCCTAATTCTTCCCATTTCATAGACTCTCATCTACCAAGAGACCCAAGGAAAACATGAATCTATCTATACTTTTCACTTGCTACCTCAAATCTTCTAAAAAAAATTTGGGGCCCAACATTACTTGTCGACCATTAACTTTAAAAGTACCTTTGTGCAGATGACTCACTTCAATTGCGCTATATGGGAATACGTTCTCTACAACAAATGGTCCCGACCATCTTGATTTAAGCTTATCAGGAAATAATTGTAGGTGAGAATTGTAGAAGAAAACCTGATCTCCCTTCTTGAATTCTCGAGATTGCTTAATGATTCATTAATTATAACTTTTGGCTCTTTCCTTATAAATCTTAGAATGTTTATAAGCCATAAACTACCATTTGTCCAGCTCGTTAATTTGGAAGTTCCTCTTTTCACCTACACTTTGAAGATCAAAGTTCATGAGTTTAATTTCCTAATATACTTTATGTTCTAACTCAACCGGGAGATGACATGCTTTTCTATAGACCATCTTATAGGGTTTAGTGCCAATTGGTGTCTTATATGTTGTCCCGTAAGCCCACAGAGTACCTTCTAATTTAATTGACCAGCCGTTCCTTTGACACTATAGTTTTGTCCAAAATTCGTTTAAAATCCCTATTAGATACCTCGAATTAGCCACTAGTTTGAGGGTGATATGGGGTAGCAATTCTATGATCAATTTTGTACCTTTTAAACACTTTTTCTAATTGTGCATTGCAAATTTTTTTCATTGCAAAAATGCATACCCCTAACATTGATAATTGCCCTAGGTGTGCCAAAAACGAGAAAATAGACCTTTAAGGAATTTCACGACCACCCTAGCATCATTCGTTGGTAAAGCTTATGCTTCTACCTATTTAGAGACATAATCAACTGCCACTAAGATATATTTAGGAAAAATATGGGTAGACATATTAGTGTATAATAGACTTTTTTTTTCTTCCAAATTTGAGATTTCTTCTTGGTTTTCTTTGCAACAATCTTAAGTTCTTCTAAATTTTTAGGAAAAATATCGGTAGACACACCAGTATATAATAGACTTTTTTTTTCCAAATTTGAGATTTCTTCTTGGTTTACTTTGCAAAAATCTTAAATTTGTAGACAAAATATATCTCAAAGCAACATCTCTAATAATTATGTAAAAACATAAAAATAAATTAAATCAAGTTATTCATATGAAAAACATAGCCAAAATTTTTGTAAAATATCTCTGACACATATGCATCTAGATTAGTTTAAACTTGATCAAACAATATTCAGAATTGATGCTTAATTTTAATTATGATACCATGCATATGATTTTAACATGAGTTAAGTTTAGACTTTAGCTATGTAAGTGGTTATTATTTGATATCGGATATAAATTGATATGAAAAATTGTGAATGAAGTTAGCATTAATAAATTCTATTTAGTTGATTTTGATTACAGGTATATATGTATCTAGAAAGAAAAGGTACAATAATATACAACAAACATCAATTTTCAGCATTCAAGAAATATCAAAGCCAATATAACGAAGCAAAGCACATCAAGAGATCCACTTGCCTACATTCTTATATTATGATAGTAGAAAACTTATCAATCAAGTATACATCGACTTGGCATTGCTGATAATCAACATTTAGGCATAACTAGTAATTAGCTTGTATATACTAACCATGAATCCGGTTTAACGGAAAAAAGTCTCTTAAATATACATGTATCTAATCCAAATTGAACAGTAGAAGAGAGAAACAAAAAGCTCAAAGTCGACATGTATACTCAAATCATATTTTGGTTGTAAAAATGACAGTCTCTCCTTTTTGCTATTGAGCTTTCTGTTCATTACCCATATGTATACCCAGTAATCTCCTAAGACTATTCCGAGTTTATACATATAGGAAGCAGTTGTCATCATGAAAACAGAATCTACTATCCAAAATAAAGAGTTGAAGCACCTGGTTTTGTTAGAGTGTTCTAATCATGTGCTAATTAATCTGGTTTACAAATTTATGTAGACTCTGTATAAACATGTTGATAAGATTTAATATAACAGAGTAAGAATTGGTTAATCAAAACAGAAGATCTAATCGGCAAAATAAAAGTTTAATATTATTAGTATATATCAATTAGCCAGACTGTACGGGCATTTATTTTCCGCGGATATCTTTTAGGAAACAGTTTGAACCCAACTAGCTAGTTAATCACTTAGTGAGAATGCATCTAATTGGAGATGCCTCGGCACCAAGCAGCCTAAGGGGTAAGCAGCGGACACTGTATGTTCCATGTTGAATGCCTTCTAGTTTCAGGCCTTCGACGAGAATTATTTCCTGAAAAACAGGAAAGGCATTCACCTTTGTCGAACTATGTATAGTGATAATCAGTGAAATCGCAGTATAGAATTATATATATTTTCTTACCCTGCTTTCTAGGAAGACAAGATGTGCCTCTTTTAGATCACTCCAAGCAGCAGCGGACAAGAAATCAACTCCTGTCATAATTTATCAGGTTCAAGTTATTACACAAGTTGAAGCCAACACTGAAGTCTGGAAGTTCCATATGGTCAATGATGGATTGCTCACCCACAAGCTTGATGTCAGTCTTCTCTACAAGCCACTTCGCTCCATCCTCGGTAAAACCCACATAACTTGTATCGAACGTACTTTTGTACATGAGGCCCCTGCAAAAAATTCGCAGTCGACTTACAACCATCCAAAGTTGCCATGGCATTTTAACTTATAAGATGGCGACATATATAACATAGTAAATCATCTGTAAGCTAAAAAAAATATTTTAAAAGGAAGCTTATTTCGATGACTTGTAGGAACAAGCTCAAGTTTGGGAAACGGATGAGTTTTCTGGAATTCACGGCATCCAAGAAATTTGGCTTGTTGGCCCAATCCAAAGATCCAAAATGATTACAAGACAAGCAAGGAAAACATGGAATGATAAATAATTAAGCACCTACATATACAAGTTCACTTACCTATCAGTATTAAGGGTTCTGAAAAGCACCCGGCGTACTCCTCTGGGAATACTCAAGGACCTCATAACTTCAGCTGCAAAAGCATATAGACCCTACTGTAAAAATACTGTAGTGAATTAAGAAGAAGATAACAATTATCAAGTCTATTCATAAACCAAAATCATTAAATCACTGACTGATCACTGAAGTAATTTAAAAAATATGTAACAAAATCAAGTTACGCATTTGAGATGGTCTTTTCAGTCATCTCCACTTTATAGAAAACACGATCACATATTTTTGCTTCTGGGATTAAACTGATATTTTTGTTAAAAGGGATGCATCCATTCCGTACCTGTTATGTTTGAATTCCTTGGAACATCAATCAACAGAGCAGGACCTGTTGAAATAAAACAGACGATAATCTTTCAAACATTAAGTTACTAGTACCACTCATTGATTTTGGATCATAAAGAACCCAACAAAGGTATAATGAGAAGGTCACAAATATAAATCAGAACCGTTGAGGACATCAAGGTCTAGAGTGTCGACATCGAAACCGGCATCGAAGTAGTGGTCAAAGAAGTGACCGGGAGCATCAACGTGAGTGCCAGAGTGGGTACCCATCTTAAGCTCAGAGAAGTTGGCAATGGAACCGTTTTTCATGCTGCTGACAAGCCAGACATACTGACCTTGTCCGCCTTCAGACTGATATGCTGGCATGTCTGTCGCGTACCGGTGCGTGATGTCAAAGATTTTCCCGTCGCCATGGATTTCATTTCGGATTGGGATTAGGCTAGAGTCATCCTCCTTCTGGGTGGCGGACACGGTGGTTTGGAGGATGATGGGAAAGACTGTAGTGGCGGCAAGAGAAGTGAGAAGCAGGAAGATGAAAGAGGCGAGAGAGGACATGGTATCGCTGTGGGACAAGACAAGAGTCAACTGGGGCAACAAAGCTTGTAATTCAACATTTGGCAGGATTCTTTGAACTCGGAAAATTTAATAAAAACGATGAATCAGATAAACTTGTCGTCTTGTTGGGACATTATTATAATGCTTTCTTTCAAGTATAAACATTGTCCTAAATTACTCTAAAGAAGTAATTGTTAGGAAGCAACTCATCTTTTACTTTTATGCACTTGAAGTTCATTTAGTAATAAGGTTCTTCATTATCAGATGTTTCTTTTTTAATTAAGTCTTGCATGTTTGTTTTTATTGCATTTCTTATGTCTTTTTCGTTTTATGTCTTCTTCTATTGTTCTTCATTTTCTATGCAAATTATTGATCTTGATATCAAAGATGCAAAAGAAGAAAAGCAATGCTCAATAATAATGCTAAAAACTCAATTATAGAGAAGTGCTTACTTTGAGCTTTATTTTATAAAATATAATTCAATCCAACTGTATTTCGTTTGGTAAGTGAGAAGTTTAGAAAATTAGGGAAGGAGATTAAGGTAATTGAGATGATTTGTTAGAAATGATATTGTCTTGTGAGTTGATTATATATATTAGATTAATAGATATGATTATTGATAAGTAGTTTAGTGAAACTTGATTGAATAATCTTACAAAGGGTGCTTAGATTGAATGATATGATAACTTTTTAGATGATATAATATCCATTCAAAAATTAGATAAAAACCTAAGTTGTGTCGTTAAGTATTACAACTTGTCTTCTTGATTAATTTTCATAATATTACTACATATTTATAAAGTTTTCAACACTTAATGTCTTCTTACAAATTTATATTGAATTTTTGTTAAAAATAATTGATAACATTCCTAATCAAATCATATTCATAATTCAAATTAGTTGAGACTAATACTAGCACTCGATTTGGTTCAAGTTTTGAATCGAATCATGAACTTTTGATGCATAGTCAAGCCATAATCTAAATTAACCTCCTTTATATGTTACATGCATTAGATGCATTTTAACAGTTGGTTAAAAAGGCATGATATGGTGGTTATGGATATAAGCTCAATTTAATTAAGGCGTCCATAATCATTCCATGTAGTTATAGTAACTATTTGAATATATATGTGAGATATAAATAAGTCGATCTAAGTATTGATAAAACCTAAGAACAAATCTCTTAACCAAAATATTAGGACTTACACCTTCCATTGATATGGCAAGAATCAGAGTTCTTTTAAAGTTGGGTTGTTGGGCAAACCCAAGCTCAGTTTACACGAATATGTTAAAATTATGAAAATTAGATTTTCGAATTAATGGATTGGTCCTAACTGGAAGCGTTAATTTGTTGGGCAAACCTAAGGTAAATGTGGATAGAGGCGAAGTTGGGTAGTATACATGAGATGTATACGTATCAAGAGTTGAAATAAGCGTGCTAAATCAACAGTTGATGGCACAAGTCAATGGTTGCATAACTGAATACAATTGGTATGAATGATACCTACTGATTGACTTAAGGTGGCTTGTTGGGCAAACCCAAGATCATTCGTAGTGATGTTGGATATTGACCTAATAGGAAACTATAAGTTTTCTTGGATTTGTTATGAGAGCTATCGATTCGGATAAAATAGTGGGACTTATAATGTATGTGATTAAAGTCCATATTGATTTGAATTTATGTACATCCTAATGCTCTCTCTCGTTTTTATAGATTTCTAAATTGCCACAATGTCTTCGTATAGTGTGAACTTATGCTCTCTACTAGTCTCTAATAAACATACAAGACAATTTCTTAGATTGGCTACGAAATTCAAGAATTGTTCTCAAATCCGAGAAACTATGATATGTCCTAGATGAGTCACTTCCCAATCCCCCTACTGACGATGCCTATGATGAGGATCAAAAGCTTACAAGAAGCTACTAGATGATAGTGAGCTAGCTAGCTATATTATGCTAACTACAAAAGCAACATGAGGCTATGGATGCTCATACTATAACTTACCATCTAAGGGAACTATTTGATGAGCAAGCTCAATCCGAAAGGTTCAAGACCTTGAGGTTGCTTTTTTGTTCTAAGACGGCTAAGGGATCATCTCTAGTGTAGTATGCATTGAAGATGAATGGTTACATTGAGAGGTTAGCTAGTTTGGGTTTCATAATGGATCATGAATTAGGTATAGACTTAATTATGATTGGTTTGATCAATAGTTATTCATAATTTTTTCTTATCTATTGGATGAACCAAATATCCACCTCGATACCTTAGCTGATTAATCTACTCGTGTAGTCAAGAAGGAGGCAAAGGAGAATACACCAAAGGGAATATGCATCCATTGTAATAAGGAAGGGCATTGGAGGAGGAACTGTAAAGCCTATCTGGAGTCACTGAAGTAAAGGAAGGCATTAGATGCTCCACCTTCTACTTCATATATGTTATTTGTTATTGAGGTTAATACTATTTCTAATCACACCATTTGGGTATTAGATACCAAATATGGCTCACACATATGTGTTGATATGAAGGGTCTCAAGGATAGTAGACCGCTCAAAAAGCGAGAGATGGACCTATATGTGGGAAATAGAGCAAGAGTAAGAGGAAGAGTTACTACGTTAGCCGTAGGAACTTATGTTTTGTATCTTCCTAGTGGGCTATAGTTAATTTTGGATAATTGCTATTATGTACCTATTGTGACAAAGAACATTGTATCTATTTCATGTCTTAATAAAGCGAAATTTTATTTAACTTTTTCAAGCAATGGTTGTTTAATTATGTTGAATGAAATGTTGTATGGTACTGCTACATTGTGCAATGGTATTTACATATTAGATATGTGCAATCCAATTTTAAATATCAATGATAATAAAAGACAAAAATGGGATAACTTAAAATCCTCTTACTTATGGCATAGTCGACTTAGCTATATATATGAGAGATGCATGCCTAAGCTACACAGGAGTGGTAGTTTAGGGTCATTTGATTATGAAACATATGTCACATGTGAATCTTGCTTGTTATGCAAGATGACTAAATTACTTTTTAAAGGAAAAGGTGAATGAGCGAATGGGTTATTAGACCTAATACATTCTAATATATGTGGTTCGATGTCCATTCATGCCATAGGTGGTTTTGTGAGCTTCATAAACTTTATTGATGATTATTCACGATATGGGTATATGTATCTGATGAGATACAAGTTGAAGCTTTTGAAATGTTCAAATAATTAAGATATGAAGTAGAGAAATAGCTTGGTAAAAATGTCAAGATACTTCGATCAGATCGAGGTGGTGAATACTTGAATGAGGAGTTTCTAAGTTATCTCAGGGATAACAGGATTGTATCCTAGTGGACTCTACCTTACACACTACAACACAATGGTATGACTGAAAGGAGAAATTGAACCTTGTTAAACATGGTAAGGTCAATGATGGGCTAAGTAAATCTACAGAAATCCTTTTGGAGTTATGCACTTGAGACTGTTGTTTATATGATAAACAGAGTCCCTTCAAAAGAAGTTGATGTTACTCCATATGAGATATAGATTAACAAAAACCCTATCTTTCTCATATGAAAGTTTAGGGTTGTTTGGCGTACGTGAAGCGAATTCAATCAGACAAGCTTGAATTGAAATATGATAAATGTTTGTTTGTAGGATATCCTAAGGAAACAATTAGCTATCAGTTTTACAATGCTTTAGAGCAAAAGGTCTTTTAGAGAAAGAGTTTCTTATAAAAGAAGATAGTGGCAACAAAGTTGAATTTGATGAAGTTCATGATGCTCAAATAGATGCAAATCAACTACTTGAATTAGAGATTATTGTTCATGGAGATGAGACACCAGTTGAAACTTATGACACAAAAAAATGTTCGTAAGTTAAGTAGGATAAGTAATGTTCCATAGAGATATTGATTTCTCGTATGTGAACATAATGGCATATTGCTCGTAAAGGATGAAGAGTCTACAAACTATGAAGAGGCTCTAAAGAGTTTAGAATCTGACATATGGCTTTAAGCTATGAAGTCCAAAATGGATCCCTTGTTTGAAAACTGAGTATGGACTTTGGTTGACCCACCAGAAGAAAACCCATAGGGTGCAAGTGGATTTTTAAGAACAAAATTGACATGGATGGTAATGTGATTATGTATAAAGCGAGGCTCATCGCTAAAGGTTTTCGTCAAAGACAAGGAGTTAACTATGACGAGACATTTAGCCCCGTAGTCATACTTAAATCCATTAGAATACTCTTAGTTGTTTCTGCTCGTTATGATTATGAGATATGGCAAATGGACATGAAGATGGCTTTCTAAATGGAAACCTAGCTGAGAATGTGTATACGATACAATATAAGGGCTTCATATCCAAAGATAGCGAAAAGGTACACAAGCTTCAGAAATCAATTTATGGATTGAAGCAAGCATCTAAGAGTTGGAACATCCGACTTGATGCAGCAATCAAATTGCTTGGTTTCTCACAAAATTATAATGAACCTTGTGTGTACAAGAAGGCTTGTGGGAGTGCTATCATATTTCTTGTGTTATATGTGGATGACATATTACTGATCGGAAATGATGTCTCAAGATTGTAGTATGTCAAAATTTGGTTATCACGAGATTTCTCCATGAAAGACCTTGGAGAAGCAACTTATATATTGGGAATAAAGATTTATAGAGATAGATCAAGGAGGTTACTAGGTCTTTCATAATCTACATACATAGATAAAGTGCTAAACAGGTTTAGCATAGAGTAGTCCAAGAGTGTGTTTCTTCCTATAACTCATGGGATAAAACTCTCGAAATCTATATGTCCCAAGACGTAAGATGAGAGGACTCACATGAGTTTGATCCCGTATGCTTCAACAATAGGATCAATCATGTATGTTATCTTATGTACAAGACCCAATATATCGTATGCTTTAAGTGTTATTGGCAGATATCAATTGGATCTTGGTGAGTGACATTGGGTGGTTGTTAAGAAAATCGTAAAGTATTTGAGAAGGACTAAGGATGTATTGTTGGACCCCGAACTTTTCTTGAAAATTAGAAATTATAAAATGAAATAAAATGAGGAAATATGGTATGATTTCTTGTAATGAATGAAAAGTATAAATGAATCTATGAGCATTTGATGAAATGAAAGACATTTGAGTTTCCTTGTGTTTTGCATATGTTTGATAAAAAGATGAGGTATTGTGTATTGAGTTTGGATGTGGGAATTGGATGTGGTTGATTGAAGTGTTTTTGTGCAGGGTTGTCATTGTTGTGGGTATTTGGTGGATATGAATGGTTGAAAATTAAGGGATATGCTGTCAAAATGAAATATGTGGGCAGAAACTTTGAGTGAAGTTTTGTCCCTCATAGAGTTAGAATTTGACAAAAGGTCTTCTTGAAGATTGTAGTTTAGGTTTTGATCTTTTCATTGATGTATAATATGTTATTTTTGGTTGTAGAAATTGGAAGATATGAAATTTGGAAGTTTGAATGTGGTATAGGATGACCAATTATCTAGCTGAAACTTTGACTGAAAAATTGACCTAGTTAGAGATTGAAATTGTTTTTAAGTTATTCATGAAAGTTTTAGATTGTATTTTGATCTTTACATTGATGTGAAGTATGCAATTTTTGGACCATAAAATATAGAAGTGCTTTTTTATGTTTGAATAGATAGTATAATGGTTATGTGCGTGTGTTTGATGGCAAAGAAAAATAAGAATAAGATTTTTTAAAGATGAATTATGAGATATGTATGAATGTG
>JANVCQ010000007.1:7683361-7693374 GCA_025531925.1 Erythroxylum plowmanianum
CAACAATGTGATTATATTGTTATATGAATTGATGTGCTGCATGAATTGAGTGAACCATCGATGATGGTTACCTCATTGAGTTCGCAAAACTCACTAAAATTGGAACGTTGTCTTTTCAGGACCGAGAGACAACTCTAACTGCTGAGAGACTCCATTACCGTGTAGATTGTGTTTTAACAAGAGCAGTCATGGCTCAAAGGTCAGTCAGCTGGGATTTTTGGATGACTTAGATATATTTGATATATTTTCCTCTTTCATGTAGTACATTTGTACTAGGTTTTGTTACTGTACATATAGAAAAGGTTGAAAGATACAATGTAGACTCTTGGTTTGAGAAATGAAATGAGAAAAAAGTTGGTTTTAAAATTTTGTGATTTTCTATTGATGCTTAATAAGTGATTAATGATACGATACCATGTGAAGTGAGTATAGTGATCGATCGTAGCTCGTCCTTATCGTAAGATATGTGCTGGATTGACCTCCGGACGTCTCGGTGGGTACTCTGCGGTAAGGGGGTGCTACATATGCTTAATTACTATTGGACACATATGCTTTATTATTAGTACTCACACATGCCTTATTCCAATTGGTCCATGTGTTAACTTTAGAAAAATTGCATATTAGTCTTTCTTCTTCCATTACTTCTCATGTTGGCCTACAATCTTATAAATTAATTTTGTTTCCTAATGTATTAATTTTCTAATGAAATAAATTTCATGCAATTTGGTTAATTATTCTGGGAGTTATACCCAAAACACTACAGGCTATTCAAAAATAAGAACAACAGTCATAACTCAACTTCAAAATGGAATTCAAAACTCTTAGAGGTATAATCATATTTTGGTTCCTTCATGAAAGTTTTAAACCCATGCCTCTAGTTTAATATTCAATTAAAATTATCCAAATGGGAGGTCTACATGCAAAGATATGGCCAAATTACAGAAATTTTTTCAGTAGAACCTATCCATTCAATGAGGTACACATCCCAAATCAACTAACTTTGGTCTTATTATGCAAGAGCAACACAAAAATACATCCAATTTAACCAAACACATCCCATTTACTTATGAAATGGTTCTTTTATCAATTCCCCTTACATCACATTCATAAATCCAAGCAAACATATCAAAAATTTCCATACATATTTCACGTCTAAGTATGTATGTCCATGCTGAAGCGAACAAATTATCCATTTACCCTTGTCTTTTTCAATAAGTACCATTATATCTCTTACTAAGATGCACTTAATTCATTATGTTCACTTCTTAATACACTCTAGACATGATATAATACTTCCAGGGTATATGTTGCAGCATTATAATAACCGATATGATTAATCACGTAGTCTATTGGATCACTTAACTCTCATTAATCTAACCCAATCATTTTTGTCCGATTCACTCTCTCAGTTTATTACCGAAATATGCAAATACTGCAATTAATCATAAAACCCAATCATAATAACACACAAATAACTATATTGACATTAAATCAACTTCAAATATCGAAGGAAAAGTTAGAACATCATCAATAGTCTAAATCATCATACAATCCATCATTATCTCAAACATTAAATGACCGAAAATAAAGATAGAAAGGAGAAAGAATTTGGATTGGATAATCCAAGAGGGTAGCAACATCTTCCTCTTCTCTCCCTTCTTCTTCTCTCCTTTAAAGCTTTCCCAAAATGGTAGAAGTGGAGGCTCCCTTTTTCAGGTCATTTCTCTTCCTTTAAGTATTCTTTTCTAATTAGGGTAAAAATTAGATTTTATCTAGGCCCAAAAGGTCCGAAATATCCCCAAAAATTTAAGTTCAGAAGGGCGATCCAAGTATGACCGCACGCAAGCCATGATCGTGGCCCAATGACCATGATCATGGCCCCCTGTTTGGCTTTCTATCACAATCATGGCCTGCTAGCCACGATTATGGCCCTTCCTCATTGCTTATGTCATGATCGTGGCATACAAGCCATGATTATGGCCTCTGTTTTGGTTCGAGCCTCCTTTGAAACTCCTCCGTTCTTCAATATTAGCCCTAAAACACTAGCAAACTCATCAATGCACCTAAAAAATATAACATTGAAGCTCAAAAGTGTTCTCTAACCCACAAAATACTCAAAACACAAATATCTAACTAAATAACTAAAACCTAACCTAAACATGCATTAATAATTCAATTTAACTACTAAACACTTTCTAAACTATTCACTAAAACATTATATAGTCTACGACTATCACACCATGAACACCAGCAAGTGATCTTAAACTACCAATTTCTCTCCCTTCTATCTTTCTCTTGTTGATATTCTTTAAGCAAAGTTTTCATTTACCACTTCACATTATGACTCACCTTTTTACAAAGTTCCATATCTTCTTTAACCCTAGCTAAATATTTCTTTAATAAAGTGATTCCTCCACATTTCAAATGTTTGTTACAAAACAAGCAAATAGTATCGTTGTTCATACTAGAGACCAATGTAGTATAAGCCCAAGCTGGATCATTATATCTCCCTGAAGCGGTTGAATGATAAGGAATACTTGAAATTCCTTCCATTTATTATAAAAATAAATGCAAAAATATATCAAAATAAAGAGCACATAATTTCATTATCAAGTACCATCACAAAATATGTATTGTTTAACTTAAAAGTTCAAACTAACACAATTACACAATACACAGATACTTCTTACATGATATACCTCATTTTGTATGATTAAATCATACACAAGGGTAAAAGCCCAAATTGGAGCTTAACCTTTTTAAGTTTCATCAATTTGAGACTTAAACTTGTAACTTACTTATAGAAAGTCTAAGATTTCACAAGTCTGCTTAATTTAAGACTTTTTTGGACGAAAATTAGGGCGTGTTTTATACGCGCCATTACATACAGGTTAGTTGGTCTTTAGCCATGGGTTTGTTGTTTGTATTATCTTGTTATCGATTTCCTACAACTTTATTCGAGTCATAGCGTCAATATTTTATATAGCTAAAATTCATTTCTTCTTGCATAATCTGACACGTATGAAACATCTGTATTAGGTTTTATAATGTATGATAATTGAGGTTTTAGTGGTTTGAGTCCACAATTGGCTACCAATTTTTGCGTGGCTCTTTGTTTGTTGCAAACAGTAATTTATGGATATAAATTTTGGGTTTGAAAGTTTCCCCTTTGTAATGAAGAAAATTTTGATACATTACAATACAATAATTAGGTTTCTCAATCACCTCTCACCTAGAGCTATTTGATGTTTCTCATCTTTCTAATTTTCTCTTCGCAATGTACCATATAGAGCTTGTTATTAATGGCAGACTTCAAAGAACGTCTACTGCCTCTCAAACCTACGTCATCAATGAACCTTAGAGAAGCATCTTATCGGTCCTTTGCCTCTAGACACCAACCTTTTCAAGGTGTGGGTGTTTTGTGTCTAAAAAAACGTAGCCAAGGTCTTCAGTCTTGGATTCGTGTTGATGCATTTCGAAACTCCCAGATGTTTGAGGTTGACAAGTTCACTATAATGCGCCGTTGTGACATATTACTAGAAACTCCCATAAGTTATGTTTCCATCTTTATGCTCAACTAACTGAGACATACAAAGTGACATAATAGATAACCTTTCGATGTGCGCGGACAATAGAAGAAACTCCTAACTTTAAGCTATACAAATCATTTGGATTTTGTCTACTTGGTCTCATACGATGAATAGACCCCTAAGCATTGTAGGTTAAGATTACTGAACACTTGAGGATGGCGTTGCAAGAGACTTTAGCCAATCATGTCCAGGAAGCAAATGTTGCAGTTGATGTAGGTCTACCAATCTAGGCCTATTTCCATTTGTATCCGGTGGTGTTTTTCATAACAATACACGTTTTTTCTGCTCTTCTTCTTCAAACACATTTGGATACTATTAGATACTCAGTTAGCAATAAATCACTGCTCCCAACGCTACTACGAAATTGTCATAAAAATCTAAGGGCCAAATTGTACATAGAAATAAAAATAAGTAATGAATAATGCCAAATGTATTTCCATTTCTATTCGCTGAGGCAGCAGTGGTAAACTACTTGTGCACTATCCCTACAAATCAATAAAATGACCAAATACCTATAAAAATGGAACATTATTACTAATAATGCATTTTACTAGTTACTGATTGATCGAGTTGATTCTCTGCCGTGTGATTGCTCTATGCCACACATTTTAATGATCAATAATAGTCCAACAACAGTATCCTGCACTTGCTACTTTATGGACTTCTCCTTCAAGGAGATGCCCTGAAGACTACCTCACCAGAAGGGTAGAGCATTTTGTCCAATTCTCTTACAATCTCAGCTAGTTTAATCTATGAAATCTCCAAACAAATGAAATAGCGCAAGTTTTTTAGTTCAGATGAGAAAAGAAACAAAAGAATAGAAACTCATCTTTTCCTACACTTTTGTTTAAGATTTGATTATCCCTGCTCTATCACTGCATAGAGAGAATACTTCGAAACCTTCTCCTAGCAGCTTTCGGCAAAAAAACTACACTAAACGCAATAAGCCAGAGCACAGAGAATAGCCAAACTTAAAACAGACCATAAAATAGTCATTTTCAAAAAATCTGTCAAATGCTTCCGGACATTTCAAAACTAAGTAAACTTTCAGAGAAAAAGAAAATTACCATTAAAAGAAAATTACCATTAACAGTCTCTTACCATAGAAAATGCCAAATCATTATGGACTGAGAAATAAAGTTAAATATTTATTCATGGTAAAAGGAATTTTATGACCATCATTCGCCACGTTTACAGGAAGCAGGTGGATGCAGCAGATCACTCTGACTTGGTGGGCTGCCAAGGTTGATACCTTGTCCAGTCTATCTGTGATGGGTTGAGGGCATGTCCCTTAGAATGATATATGAACTCCTCACCCTCTCCAGACAGATTCTCCTTGTGATCAATCCCATATCTCTTGGGTTTCAACATTAAGAGCTGCAATAGTTGATAGCATGTTACTCAATACTCAATGACCTCCCACTGAGACACAAAACCCATAGGTACTCAATATGCCATCATAATATAGTAAAGACAACAGAAATATATATACTCTTTTTAATGAATTTTTTTCTTGGGTTCACCAGAAAGTGCATAGGTCTTTACAAGGATTTGAATCATAGTGGAAAGCATATCTCTATGACCTCCCAGTGAGCCACAAACCCATAGGTATTCAATGTGCCATCATAATTTAGTAAAGACAACAGAAAGATGTATGCTTTTTCAATTCTAACCTCATCTCCCGTGTGATCAGTTATGAAATGCAGCCAGCCATGCCACTCTGGTGGCACTTGAGAAGCATTGTAGCGACTCTTCTCTGCATATTCAACCCATCTGTGCCTTCCTGTAAAATATCACTAATGATATAACATGAATCACAAAACCAATAGGACAGCATGGAATTATTGAAGAAATAGCAACTCATAAATTTCAAGTTAACTTTCGTCAAGGGGTACGTATGATCTTGATGCACAGAAGAGATATAAATGCATTACAATGCATTATCTATCATTGAACAGTGTTCTAATGGTTGCTGAATGCACAAAAAAGAAGAATATCTTAATAAATTGCTCGCTCGATGCTCGATCCAAAGAAATAAGGAAAAGAAAAAAATGAATGGAAGGAGCAAAAGAAAGAAGGAGAGACTGGCTTATTGGGCCTGTAACAATTTTAAATTATCTTAAAAATATTGAAGTATATCCCCTTGTCTTTGGATTCATGTAGAGGCATATATCGATACACAAATATTTCTGTTTGCTAAAAGAATAGAAAAACACCTATGCAATAAGGAAGATTTCACTCTCTCTGAAACCAAGTGGGATATAGCTATTTAAAGAATGTAAAACCAATCTGCAGATTTCTGCAACAAACCTGTCTCAGCTACTCTCAACATGATTTTATTTTCTTACACATGCCTCATGTCCACCTAATGGAGTTCTTGAAATATTTGAAATCTCATAACAAAGTGAATCCATTTTTCATTTATACGACCTTGATGTGAATAAGACTTTGTTCATTATTAGGAACTCAACACAGGGTCGTCTCATTTAGGAAATCAAAATTATATCCTGAATAGATCCACTGAATGAGAAGGGCAACAAAACTTGCCCCACAAGATTAATCCACCAAACACACTTTCTTGTATCAAGCAACAGAAACCTTCATTCCAGCCCAAGCTATAATGTCAGATGCATACTAATTTCAATCTCATATCAGGTGCAATTTCATATGCCAATGTTAATGTGACATCAATGTCAATATCCATCAGTCCCCAAGATCAGCCTCTCCCATTAGTTCATAATTGCTTTTTGAGCCCTCATTTGGACACGCCAAGATATTTCCTAGGCAAGTTTTCTGTATACTTATCTTTGTCTGCCTACTCAAATACATGGCATCCAAGTCCAGGTAACATGAATAGACTGGATTAGTACCCACCATCGAGAGGTAGAGTCAGATGGTCCGCAAAAAGAATAAATTGTGTGTACCACAAGGTGTAAGTCCTCAATTGTGTAAAAGGGAATATACAAAACAATGCAAGTCGAGATACTGAATTTACAGAAGGTTGTGATACTGAAAAAGTAAATGGAAAAAACAAACAAACGCTGACCATGTATAGTGTCCTCATGTCTCTCATAATACTTGTTTCCGAATTTGTCAACTCCAACAAGCTTAGCCCCAATATTATGAATCTTAGTCTGCCTAAAATCATGCAAAGTAATGGGATTATAGACTGTAAATAAATCGGGTTCGCAAAGAATAATTTAATTGCAAAGATCATCGATTTGAAGTGGTAATCACATGTTCTAAAGCAATCAGAAATTGGAGCGAGAGCATGAGAAAAAAATATATTTCACTTACAATAAATTTCCATCGGAAAGGCAATTACTGCGAGTAAGCAAACATAAGAAAGTTAGTAACCAGCAACCATTCATTTGTCAAGAATGCAAAAAACGCCGATTGAAGTCCAGGGTATTTCAGGACAAAAAAAAAATCAAAATTAGAAAAAGAGAAGCAGATAGAGTGTGTGTGAGTGTGACATGTAGCCTTCTTCTTTCAGTTGTCGGAGAAACGACCCGATGCCTTTTTCTCTGATAGACTTCCACACGCCCTTCACCACCGACGATGCCATCTCTCTCTCTCTCTCTCTCTCTCGTTTCTATGGATTTTTTGGGGAGAAAAAAGGAAAACAAGTTTAAACTTTTCATCGGCTCTGGTTTTATTTCCCATAAACCGGCCCAACAAGTTAATAAGTCTACAATAAACTGCCCCACAGCAAGTTTTACTTGATTTTTGTAGGGCATAAAAATGTTCTATGTACGAATTAAGTTACGCGCTTTGTTAATAATATGTTTTGCACTTTACAATTTATTTGAAGTATAAGAAAGATTGTAAGTACCATTATTTTTGTCTAAATTTGATATTTTCATAATAGAAAAATTCTTAAACATCATTAAAATGAAATAAATTTCAAATTTAGTTGGAAATAATTTACTGAAGTATAGGAACATAAAAGTAAAGAGAATTGAAAATTAATTATTAAAGAGTCAAAATAAACAATGTCAAGTTAAACATTAGTTATAATTGTACCTTAGTTAATTTAATTATTTTAAATTAAAAAGGATCGATTTTAATTACTTTTTGATAATTCATAAGGTTTTAAAATTGAAAATTTGAGGTAAACTAAATTTTGGGAATTATTTGAAACATTTTTCACATATTAATTCTTAGTTTGAAACAATATATAATTAAAAATCATAATTTTTATTTTTTGAAAAATAAAATGGATTAAGAATCAGTTCCTTAACGGGGATTACAATGTTTGACATTGTACATACATATGTTATAAGTCACAATTTGCATGATGACATATTGAATAGAGGACCAATAAAAGAATGACTGTGTTAAAGGTGAATCAATTGGCGTATTAAGGACCGTTATGAAGCATTACAAGGCATTTGAATAAAATTTATGGATGCCTAAACAGTCAAGAGGTAGGACCTTAGGGAGGGATAAGCTATCACTATGTTGTTTCCATCCTTGTGCTCGTAGAATGTACTAGTTGAGGATCTTGATTTCTAAAGGTACCTAAACTTTAGAATATGCATTTACAAGTTCCATTTTTGAGCTAAGTTTCGACTAATGTTTGGTGTGATATTCTTAATAATGAGAATCTCCCCTATCCACCATGTAGTGCTCCTCATGAAGAAAAGGGAATCATTAGAGTTATTGGAGAAAATTCTATTATTCCTCTTTTTTTTTTAGGCAACACATATGGAACAACTAACAAAAATCTTGAAGACACTTGCTTTGTATTTGTTTCTCAATTTAACTCTACTTGCCCATATGATGATTTGTTCTAATTATTGGAATCACATTAGAGTTTACACAGTTGGAATATTGAGCCATGTGTTCCTCACAAAGATGCACTTAAAAAACAGGTGATTGAGGTTCCCATGATGGCTATTATAAAACGGGCAATCCTAGTTGTTGATGGAGCTATAGAAGAACCTATCTTTAGTGTTAAGGTTCCCTTTAATTGCAAGCCATAGGATAAAAGATGCGCTTGGTAGGTTCAAGTGGTTACAAACCATGTGAACATAAGATTTGATTCAACAAAAATGTCAATGTGGAATCTATTAGTGAAGAGAAGCTAAAGTCAAAGTCAACAAACCCTAGTGCACAAGGCTTCCTACTGTGCGAGGGTTAGGGAGGGACATTTTCAACCAATGACTTTGTCCTGACTATAATAGTTTGGTTGATAATGTTGGGATAGTTTATAGACAGGTGATGAGACCATGACCAAGAGTTATTGTTGATTAGGAACTTGACCTTAAAGGAAGCTAGAAAGTTAAGCATCATGTTTGCAACATTTAAAAGGAGGTACAAAGACTAAGGTGGTGCTAGAGGTCATACCATAACCAAGTTCCATTTCTATTTCTTATTATATGCTTCAAATGTGTTGTTAGTTTCCCCCTTAATTTGAGCATCTATTATAAGGCCAAGAAGTATTAGAATTAGGGTGTGCTATCCAAAGGCTTTAGCCATTTAGGAACTAGATGTTCACCTATTTTACCAATACAGATTTTTTATCATTAAGAAGTTTCCAAATTCTTTTAGCTAGGAGAACCTTTTCGTGATTTTGATAGATTTCAGTCCCAAACCACTTGGTATTTAGGTGTGCACACTTACATACATTTAATTTTAGCCTTTGAGTAGTTGCTTAAGTTTCCATTATGGAAGTAGTTTTTATATAGTCTTTTAATATGCTTGGTGACTTTAGTGGAAAGAAATAGATAGCCATACTAGTAGACTTATAAGCCACAATCAATAAACATTATTAGTTGTAGTCTCACTATAAATGAGAGAAACTTGTTACTCTAACTACCAATCTCCTATGAATGGCATCAAAGAGGTGTTTAGATACATTAAAATCATGATGATTTGAAAACTTAAGGTTTAAAGATCTTTATCTTGTGGATGATATAAGGTTGCTTTTCCTTTTGTTAATGGTGACACCTAAGAGATTATGGAATGTTTCAAGGGAGTTGAGCAAGGAATTTAGGAGTCATAGTCAACTTTGCAAAACATAATGATATAATCGACAATTGACAGACTGAAAAGTTGTGGTTTCTTACATTTATGGTGATACTAGAATTTTTGGGCATTATTGATATTCTTCTTAGTAACTCATAAGAGTGCTTCCATGTAAGTGATAAAAAGGTAATGTGAAAAAGGGTCCCTTTGTCTTAAGCCCCATGGTCCCCTGATAGGTGTTTAGGTTCTCCATTAATAAGGATATTAAAGGACGTTATGGTAACACATTGGTGAATCCATAATATGAACATAAAAGGGAAACCAAAAACATAAAATGTCTCTCCCATTCCCAACAGACCAACAAAAACCATGTTGCACCATATCGCACGCTTGGAAAATACCTCTCCAAGTGAAGCTTGGATTGGACCCCAATCTAGCTGACAAAACATT
>JANVCQ010000007.1:7739894-7753615 GCA_025531925.1 Erythroxylum plowmanianum
GAGCTTCCTTTTAGCTTTCCATTGATACCAAATTTGAAAATTTTGGAGCTCTAGATCAAAAGATATGAATTTTGGAAGTTAGGTAGAAAAAAAAAGAAGAAGAAAAAGGGAAGTCGCAGTGTTGCGAGTGCGACGCCACGCACCCGCGCGCGTCGCGAGGGTGACGTGTCACCTCGCCAGCTGGTCGTGAGGGCAATCAGTTCGCGATCGAGACAAGCTCACCCTCGCGACCAGTCGCGAGGGCAACCTGGTCGCTATCGTGAGCGAATTGATCGCCTCACGACCTGGTCGCGAGGGCGACCAAACCCTCTTTCATTCTTTTGCTTCTAATTCCTCCGTCCGACCTCCGATTGACCTGATTTTTGAAACGTTGGATTCCTAATACTTTCCTCTACCTCTTTATAAAAAATTTTATAGCTTTTGAGATTGTTTTGAAAAAGATGAATTAAATCAAAGTGAGACGATCGGTTGAAAAAGTTTGAACATGCTTTCGTATTTTGGTGATATCTCGATCTATAGAGATCCAAAAGAGGTGATTTTTGGTTCTGAATAAACTAGAGACATGGAACTTCAACTTATCTGAAGGAACCAACCAATTTTCAATTTAGGCCCTAAGGCTTTCAATTTCTGGAGTGAAGTTGGGTTTAGTGCACAGTCTCAGTTTAGTAATAGTCCGAAAGTGTTTGGGCGCATACCATTTTGAAGAAGGCAATAGTGATTTTTGTGATTCTGCTGTGTGAGCTCGCCCTTTTGGCTTAAGATGTTATGAGAATGATGAGGAACCAATGATGGCTAATGAAAGTACTTTGAAGTAACTCTATAAGGAAATCCGCTCATGCTTTATAAGGGTTAAATGAATTAACCCTACAGGGTAAGATGTACATGTTTCATGTTTTCGAAGAGTGTGGAAAAAAAACTTTTAAGGAAAAATGAAGAAGATCACGTTTCATGATTTCGTAAGTGTTGGATTCCAAACTCAAGCGGGATCCATCATATGTGGTCAAGTTTCATGATCCGAGGTTGGGTTCTGGAAACGGCGCCCAACATACCTGATGTAAATAGGGTATCTGATGCCTTTTTCTACTTCAATGACTCTAGATAGGCCTTATAGCTTCTCTTCTAATGGCCATGCTTGCCACTGTGCAAGCATGTTCCCTTAGGGGTAATCTCCTTATCTTTCTTCTTAGCCACACCTCCCTTAGGCCTTATAAACTTCTTCTTCTTTTGGTTCTTCCTTCTCAAACCAAAAAAGTCCACTAGCATTATAGCATTATTGTCTTTGTGGATAGATGGCTCAACTATTTTGAGCAAGTCGATTAGCACAAAAATAGTTGTGGATATTTGGTTCTTCTGATAGTTAAGCACAAACTGTGAATAACTAGAGATGTCCCCTTTACCATCTTAGAGCGGAAGACCAACCTCGAGGTCTCGAACTTTTCAAACCTAGCTTGCTAATCAAATAGCTTCCTCAAATGATAAACTATGGTATGAGCATCCATAGCCTCATGCTGGCTTTGCAATTCCACTGACATAGTGGCCAGCATTATGTATCTAGCTATCTCACTATCATCAAGATGCTTTTTGTATACCCTTTAATCACTATCAGAAGCATTAGTAGTAGATGCTTTTTGTATGCCCTTTAATCACTATCATCCAAGACGTAACCTAGTTTCTCCAACTTAAGAACTATTTTTAAGTTCCTAAGCCAGTCTAGAAAGTTATGTTCAGTAAACTTATTAGCTTCCATTAGTGAGCATAGGTTCACACTAGTGGTCATGGTGTCAATTCTTCCAACCTATTGTCAAAAAGAGAAATGGTTTTAGAATATACGTAAATGATGTCAAGATAGAGAGAGTTCCTATTGATCAGAATATAGTTGATTCATTGACTAAGCCTATTTTCCAAAAGAGTTTTGTGTCACATGTACACACGTATGGTATTAGATATCAAGGCAATTGACAATAGTGCAAGTGGGAGTTTGTTAGAGAATAAAGGCAATCACCACTAGCACTTATTGTACAAATCATTTTATAGCTAATAAAGGCATTTTTCATTATTTTGATGTTCATACATTTATGGATTTCATGTTGATCTTAAATTGATTTAATGAAGTCCTTGACACAAAACATAACATGGAAGAAATCATGATGAGATCATAATAATGAGATTCCTATCATGTGTAATTATGTTAGTATCTAAACTTTCCCTAATCATAGGATTAATGAGAAAGGATATCAGTAATCTGGATAGACTAGCACATGTTATACTCCTTGATTGGATCAAGTAGTAGTCTTATAAGCTGTAGACATGAGTTATTTAGAGTTAACATATGGATTTACTAAGGGTAGTAAATGCATTGGATTGACCTACTATGAGATAATCATATGAATATTCTATTCCAATGTCAATGACAATCTCATTATAACAATTGTGTAAGTATCCCTTAACTTGAGGTACTCAAGGATATCTTAGATACTGATCTTGTGCCTTGACTCTATTCATCGATGCCTTTCAAAGGTTACTCATAGGGTGGTGATTGGGTATAGCTTGAGGTATTCAGAAGTAATTGAGTAGCCAACAAAGGATTCACCATACTAATAGAAAGAGATGATACCTACGACCTCTTATCGGGGTCATTACTCGGGAGTCTCTAGCTATAGTAGATATGTGTTATAAAGAGTCCAATGATACATAGAGTAATGAGATCCTCAAGAAAAGATCTAATATCACTTAGACTAGATGTGATGTAGTTAGTCTAACAGAAGTTGACACTTTGACCATATTCTGAACCAAGTGGGGTATAGATGTTGTAAGGACAAATTGCATGACAACATTGTGTATGGAAGGGTTCATAGTCAAACCACTAACTTTCTGATCAAATGGGGGTCATAAAGTGTTGGTAGATGCTACTCTTAACTTACTTGAATTAAGTTTTAATTCAAGTGGCCAACATAACTAGAAACCTAATGGGTCACACACATAGGAGATCCAAAGGATGAGTAAAATAGTCTTAAATAGTAATTCAAGATATGAGAGAGTGTTTCGAGATTGTTTCGCGATGTGATCGTGGTATGTGTTGCAATATGGTCTCTAAGAAAATTTCCAAGATCTTTAGCAGGTAGTAATTGATTTGGTATAGTGACCAATGTTATAAATACCATACCAATACCGGTATCAAATTTTGTTTTGGTACGGTATTATACCAATATTGGTCAATATTTGGTATTATTTTGGATAATTTTTAAATCTATAAAATAGTCCCTTAATTTTTTAAAATTGCAAAATAGTCTTTCAATATATTATATTGTATAATTTATAATTTTACATCAACGCCATGTTCAAAAATCATAATAATAGAAATTTAAAATAACAACAATTTATTTATTTTTATTAATATTACAATAGAGAGCAAAGTTACCTTTTTCATCTTTCATTAATGATTGCAAGATAAGGTGTATATAAAGATGACCTATTTTCATATTGGCCTTTATTGCTTCCTTTGCCCTCTCTATAAGATCATAAAAATAAACCTTTATTGCGTTCTCATCATTATCAACTAGATTAAGTACCTCAAAGGCTTATAAACTCGAATAACAAATTGACATTAGGACCAAAATTTAGCGTCTTCAACTATAAATTTAGAAACCTCCAATCCAGCATTAAATCTAACTTGCTAAGATGCAACTCACTTATTACTTATAAATATTTATCTGAAGTCTTTCTTCATTATTAACACTGAAATTTAATGGCAAGACGACATAAACTCCTACCATTGTTGAAGCCCTTTCTCATTAAATTCAAGACCCACACATGACTGTAGATGAATGTGAGGCCCCAAATAGTGATTTGGAATTAATTGATAAGGTATTAAAATGTTCATTTGGACTATGAAAATTATCAAGTGACAAGTCAAGTTGGTATGTGAAAAACGAGAATGACTAAGCTTATGAGTTAGTGATATTTAGCATAGATAATGCATTGACATTTGGCAACATTGGTTGAGTGACAAGTGGCCTAATTGAATTATGACATTTGGTTGCTACATATGAAGACGTGTAGGTTGCTTTAATAAAGAAAAAGTATCACACTTTCATGTGTGACATGTGGTCATTGCAAACCAAGACACCTTACATTCAAAGAGTTAGGCAAAGGATGAATCATCTTCACCTTTGAAGTTTCTGCAGCCTCCTCTCTACACTTTGCTCCTCTTTACCAAAACCTCTTACTCCCTCTCAACTTTTGGAATTTTTCTTGATTTTAGATCATCTTCACTTGTAATCTTTTTAAGTTACTGCATCAAGAAGTAGGTCCTACTATTTTCTGTGTTATTGTCTTGTTAGTGCTAAAATTTGCACCTTGATCTTAGATATATGCTGAATGCTTAGAAAGATTGGATTAATTAGTTCTTTGGAGTTAAAATTTGAAGTTAATAAGGTAAGGGAATGCTAAGCTTGATAGCATGAAATGAGGTCTGGAATATGATACTTGTTTGATAGCTTTTACTTTGGATGTTGATACCTAAAAGATAATGGCTTGTGACATGCTTAATGAATGATTTATGAATTGGTTTTGTTAGGTGTTGTTACCGAAACCCAACTCTTACGAACATCATAATACTTGAGCGTATGACCCTGTAGGGTTATTTCCAAAAATCCTTATTAGGCATCATTCCACAAGGGTGGCATGCCCATGACAATCAAACATCAAAACAAACTTATTAACTTAATGATGGATTCTATCTCTGAATGTGAAGTCCAACTCTTGCTGAAATATCATAAGACTCTCATATCTTTACTGCATCATACTCGTTAATAGATTACATACAAATATTCATGATCATTTCATTTCAATACCTTCAAACAAAAGGTTTTACAAGGCTATAATGGCCCTTCAAGCCACCTTACAGTATAATCCGAAAACGCAATATACAAAATAAGCAACTTCGGAGTGATGCCTTGACTCTCTTTCACTCCATCTCTTGCTCATAACCTGGAGGTGGGGACAAGAGGGGTGAGCTGGAGAGCTCATGGGTAACAAGTTTATAATAAGGACTAAACAAAATCATTGAAGTATGTCATTTGTCATAGAAAATTTATAAAACGCATAGTTCTCAAATTTTCAAACAAAATTCATAATCTTAACTCAAACTCATGGTTCAATTATCATCACATAATACTCAATTATGCACTATTCATGACTATGTAAAGATGCAATGCACAAACAAATAGCTTGAGGGTTCCATGGAAACAGAAGGGAGAAACCGAAGTTTGCACCCTAAATACAATGAGTCCATTTTCGGAGCTCATATGCCACAAGCAGGCAACCGGGAGAAGGCTCTTGTCAATGTGCACATGACGAACAGAATGGTTCCACTCTCGCCCAAACAGAAGCACACAAGCAATGCTCAAAATCATTTTATCAAATGCTCATACTTTTTCATCTTTTTCAAATATACAAAATGTCGTGACATTTTTTAAGGCATGACATAAAATGTTTCAATGCATTTCTATCAACATTTCACTATTTATCATCAAAATTCATACACCAAAGCATATAACAATTTTGCAAATCATTCAAAAGCAATACAAGAAACATTTATGAAGTAACTGAAATCATTTTTCTTTCTTGATTTGAACAAAAATATCAATGGCTTATTACTTAATTATAAACATGAAACCCACCTCATAAACTTGCTCAAAAGCCTTTACTCCAACTCCTCTTGCCTCTCTTGATTTCCTTGATCCTTCACCAAGTGAAAAGATCTTTAGCTCAAATGGAAGCTCTTTCTTCCTCTTCCTTTTTCTCTTCTTGAACAACCTCAAAATTTCTCTTATAGGCTAAGGAAATTGAAACCCTAGCTTGTTTTCTTTTCTTCCCCCTTTCTTTTATTTTCTTGTACTTCTCTCTCTTCTTCATGACATTCTCTCTCTCTTCTTTAGAATTTTCTTTCTTCTCCTCTACTTATCCTTCCATTCACGTTTTTCTTCTTCATTTATAGGCAAGACAACACTTCTTCTTCCAGTTATGCCCTTAATGATTGAGAATTGTCCCATTTGCCCTTTCATTTATACCTTATGTCTTTTCTTCTTAAGTTTCTTGCCAAAAGCACCCTTGAATATTCTGACATAACACTTTATTCTAGAAGAATCTTCACTATTGTCTTACGTTCCTAAGGACACCAAAATCATTCAATTTGGTTCAGTGATTCAAAAGATACACTTCAAACATTTTTAGGTTGCTGTTGTCCATAATAGTACACTATGCACAACTTCTATTTGACATTTGAACATCTTAGAGACTGAATTAGATTCCAATTTTTTCATACCAATTGCAGCTCCATGTCTCTAGTTCAGCAAAAATTAGAAATCATCTCACTTGGAATTGTATAGGTCCAGATATACTCAAAATGCTGAAGTATGTTCAGCAAAACATCCATCTCATATTCTTCCAACTGAACCCCTCATTTTTGTTCCATCAATCTTTTTCAAATCAATTTAGAATGCTACCAATTTTTCATGCAGAGGTATAAGAATTCAATAGGAGTCTATTGCTTTAAGAATCACCTCATTCGGAGGTCGGATGACGAAGTTATGGCCAAAAGAATTCACCATGTTTATGTCCTTAATCAATTTGTATCTCTCTTGACGCAATTGCCATAACTTCTTCTACAAATGTCGGATTTAGTTCATTATTGGACCATTCAAAAGAAAAATTCTATATATAAAACTTTCATGAAGACCTTAAAGACCAATTCTGTCATATAGAGGATCAAATTTGGGCTAGAAAATGTTCTGGCAAATTGAGATGAATGCTGACGTCATACTGAGACGAATGCTGATGTCATACTAAGACAAATTGGAAAAACGAGTATAACTTTCTATAAAGAACTCAGATTCAGGTGTTCTTTAGATCAATAGAAATATGAATTTAAGATATACAACTCTCATGAAGACCTTAAAGACCAATTCTTTCATCTAGGGGATCAAATTTCGGCTAGAAGATGTTCTGGCCAAAATGAGACGATGTTGACGTCATACTGAGACGAATCAAACCTTACGACTTGTAATGCTCGTATCTCCCAACTCTGACATAAAAAAATTTACAAACTTTATATCATTGGAAAGATAAAAGAAAGATCTACAACTCTCAAGAAGGATATTTTGCATAAATCAGCTCACATCAACCCAAAAATATCCTTGAATTCAGTATACGAATCTCCATAGCTGTCACATACACATATCTTATGCAACATCACGCTTGTAAGGATCATAACTTCCCAGTACGATATCCAAAACTTACAAACTTCATATCGTTGAAAATCTGGAAAGATCATCTACAACCTATATGAATAACTTAAAAACAATTTCTGCCTCTATAAGGGTCAAAATTCCAAATCAATGTGGCTGTCCCGAAAGTTCTATCCTAAAGAGAATCACAACTTCTAATGATCATATCTTCCAACTCCGTTGTCCAAAAATTTCATACTTTATATCAACGGAAAGATAGAAAGATAAGTTACAACTTTTATGAAGACATTTTTATCAAAATCTCTCTAGATCAACCCAAAAAATTCATAGAACTTCCAGATCAAAAATCCAACTCTCCACTACTATTCATTCCCAAAATTTTCAAACTTCAATTTTCAAAAACTAACATTTCAAACTTTTATTTCTAGTTTTTCTACTCCATTTCAATCAACTCATTCACCATAAATTCATACTACTCCAAAATATACAAGTTTAGTCAAAGAAATCATCAAAACCCAAAATTCATAATCAACCTATTCATACTTTGTTACTTTTCTGCATTTTCAACTTTCATGCTCAAACCCTATTCTTCCTCTCAACTTCATTTCAAATAAATGCCATCCATAAAGAAAAATCATAATCTATGACTAATCATGAACACCAATGACATAACATACACATATATACCGATTCTTCATCCCTTAACTACACAAATATTTCTTCCATTTTATTGCTAACTTTCACCTTAATTCCTTCTATTTCAAAAAACTCTTATCCACCAAAACATCATAGAAAATCATAAATCTATCCACATCTCTCATTCCCTACTTCACTCTTGTCGATAAATTCTTGGTCCAAGAACTTTCATTTATTTGTTCTTTACTCATGACCACTTGCCAAAATTTCTCCTTCACAAAGTTCTAACTTCTATGAAACATTCGGGGTCTAATAGGTTTGGACATGAATTTGATGAGGTATTGAAGCATGAATAAGGTAGAATTGAAGTTAAATTAATGGACTTTGGTGAAGGTGTGTCGAACGGAAGTGAAGAAGTTAAGTTTTAGAAACAAACTGAAGGTTTTGGGTGAGTGAACCTTTGGTTCACTCATCCCACGATTGTGGGATTTATAAGGCACATTATCACAGCCGTGGGAAATGGTTAGAAAGGTGAAAAACTTGGTTTTGTGCAATTGTTGAACTATATAAGGTTAGGTCACTTTATTTCAAACATTGGGACTTAATCGAACTTGTCTAAGGTGCAAAATGAACTAAAATCGAGGTTAGATTAATCGAGTAAAAGTTAATTTGGTTATGGATTGTTAATTGAGGTAATTACTTGAGGAATGTGTGGTTAGTAAATAATGTGTCTAATGTTGAAATGTATGGTGTGTTCAAGGATGAATGTGTCCTTATGAACATAAATGTGTTTCAAAGGATTTATATGTAATGAGTAAATACATAACGTATTATTGGTACATTATTGCAAATGATTATGGCTATGAGGTATGTTAAGTTGTTGGATATGAAAGATTATATTCATGCACTACATCTTTTACATGTGATTATGAAATCTGGAATCTTTTGTTTTAAAATTGTCAAGTCCTAATCATGGGTAAATAGGCATGCCTAGAAGGGTCTGCAATTACTTTTGTAACCAGACACTAAGGTGTCTTTTGTAACCAGACACTAACGTATCTTCTATGACCAGATACTTTGATGCCTTCTATGCTAAACACTCTGGTATCTTCTGATTTTAGACACTTCTGTGTCTTCTATTTCAAAGACTTAAGTCGCTTCTATTTTAGATACCGAACATAAGTATCTTTTGTTCTGGTCCTGTTACACACTTTGTAAGAAAGATTAGCAGGCTACCTTGTTTTGTATTTTGTTACATGCTCAGGTCTGATATAATCAAGCTTTGTTCTGAAATAACCAAGTTTTGTTCTGATATAATCAGATACTGTTTTGATACAGCCAAATTCTGTTTTGGTATTTTAAAGTTCTGTTATGATATTATGGTATTCTGTTTTGATACTTATAAGTTTTGCTCTGAAGCCAATATATCCTATTTTGATATGTTATATTATGTTTTGAGATACATATTGCTTGGATTGCACTTTAATATGAACAATTAAAGATTGCTTGAGATGTGATATGATTCTGCATATATGAATGTTAGATGATTATTAGAAATAGTGGCCAATTTATATCTTGTTTAATTATTTCCCCATTAAGTTTTATGCTTAGCATAGTGGTTTTGCCTCCACGTAGGTTCTGATAAAAAGGTTTAAATATTGAGACAAAGACAATTGCAATGGCCAAGGAGATTGTGACTTGTTTTGGAAATGTTCAATTTGTTTTTGAGTTGTATTTAATGTAATGAGACATATTGAAATTTATACTTTGTTTGACAGTTTGTAATAACCTTAACACAGGTTGGATTTGGATTTAAGGCTTGTATATGATAAGTACCATATGTATGTTATATTCTAAATATGACCCAACTTATGAAATGAAATGTATATTACTTGAATTTATGGAAATGCTTTAGCATGTTTTGGCTTGTTTCAGTATTGTTTTGTGTAGCGTCTGCATATCCTCCTAGTGGGTATGTGGGTATGTAGGGGTTCCTTTATGGGTCGAGGTTCTGGTATTCTGAAGTGCCCTCATTGCTCCAAATACCATCAGGGTACTTGTTGGAAAGCTACGGGTGCATGTTTTTGATGTGGCGGCACTGATCATTTGATAGCAAGTTGGCCTATGAGATAGATACAAACATCATAAGCTAGTAGGGAGGTCTTTTATGCACCTGCTGGGAGCATAGGACGCAATAGAGTTTGTGGAAGATCTAACCAGTTCAGGCTTAATCCAAGTACTAATCCAGATATTGTTAATCAACCTACAATACCTTCTGCTCCAGTTCGAGCTTATGCTTTAAAAGCTCGTGAAGATCAGGATACACCTGAAGTCATTGTAGGTACTGTTTCAGTCTTTGATTCTAAAATGCATGCTTTGGTTGATCTTAGATCCACTCATTCTTACATTTGTGATGGAGAAATTTTTGATAAAATGATGCCTGTAGATCAATTAGAGTACGATATTTGTGTAATCAGTCCTTTAGGTAGTAGTGTATTGGTTAATCAAGTTTATAGGAACTGTCATGTTAATATCCAAGGAAGTGATTCTGTGGCGGATCTAATTAGATTTCTTTTTCTTAAATTTGATTTGATTTTTGGTATGGATTGGTTATCCAAGCATCAGGTAATAGTTGACTGTAGTGCTAAGATAGTTGTGCTTAGGAAACCTAATCAACCTAAAATAGTACTACATGGCATCCATACTGGTCCTTTGGTTAACGTGGTATCTATTATGCAAGCTCGGAAATTTCTTAGGAAGGGATGTAAAGCTTGTCTAGATTTTGTGATTGATTCTAAGAAAAAGAGTGTTAAACTACAAGATATTCCAGTGGTGAGCGAATTTTCGGACGTTTTTCCTAAAAAGCTACCCAGACTCCCTCTTAAAAGGAAAGTGGAGCTATCTATTGAAGTTATGATTTTGCATATGTGAGTGTTATATGATTGTTAGAAACAGTTGCCAATTTAGATCTTGTTTAGTTAGTTCCCCAATAAGCTTTATGCTTAACATAGTGGTTTTTTCTCCGTGTAGGTTTTGATAAAAAGGTTTAAAAACTAAGACAAAGACAACAGCAGTGGCCAAGGAGATTGTGTTTTGTTTTGGAAATGTTCAATTTTTTTTAGTTATATTTAATATAATGAGACATATTAGAATTTTTATTTTATTTGATGATTTGTAATAACCTTAATACAGGTCAAATTTGGATTTAAGGCTTGTATGTGATAAGTACTATGTGTATGTTATATTCTGAATATGACCTAACCTATAAAATGAAATATACGTTACTTAAGTCTTGGAAATGCTTTAGCATGTTTTGGATTGTTTCAGTATTGTTTTGTGTGGCATCTGTATATCCTCCCAAGGTGGTATATAGGTGTTACAATGAACTTGGTCACCATTTTTGGTTTTTGCATTGTCACATCAATAATAAGAAAATACCTAACTTCCCTTATACTTTCCACGTAGTGCAATGTACAGCATAATGAGTCTAATAAAAAGAATTAACGTGCTTTGCAATCTCCTTCCATCCGTTTTATAAGTAGAATCATTGTCTGTAATGAACTAAACAATATTTTTTGGCCTAACTTCATTCACAACTTTATCAAAATTTTCAAATAGAGTATCAATGTTCCTAACAAGGTCAGATGCATCAATAGACTTCAAAAACATTATATTCTTTGTAGAATAAACCAAAAAATTAATAATGGGTTCATGTCTTCTATCTATCCAACCATCACACATGATTGAACATCCAAAAGTAGCCCAAGTTATTTTTCTTTCATCTAAATAACTTTTTATTTCATAAACAAAGCTACTCAAAAATTTACCTCTATAGTCAATAATTAAAGGAGCTTTTTATCCTAGACCGTAAGAGACAATAACATCTACGATAAGCTGATAATAATAAGACTAGGAAGTATTAAATATTATACTTAAATCATACCACCTTCTAGCCATTACCATATTATTTTTACAGATTATTGAATCTTCCTGAAGTGGTTGAATTATCATGATTACTTGAATTTTATTCCATTTATCTGTAAAAATAAATGAAGACTTATCAAAATTAAATTAATAGATTTACATACTATTTCCTACTTTGTATTGAACTACGTACAAGATAAGATGATAAATGTGTATTTTCTACTTATAAGAAAAGATTAATATTCGTAATTTTATTTCCTGACAGTAATAAACAACATCAAAATGCAAACATTTAATTTTATTAACTTAATTTCATATATTTAATGATTTAAATATATAGTAAATCTTATATTTAAATGATTAATCATACGTTATATACTTTTTATTTACAAAAAATAATTAGTAAACTGTTTGTTTCATATAAATTAATTAACAAAATAACATCTTAATGCATTAATTTTGATCTCATTTTTATGAGTATTAAAATAACAAATAATATGACATATTCTTGAATTATACATAATTCACAAATCATAATTTCACAATACTTAAATATCTTCCATAATTTATATAAAATATTATTTTGATCTCATTTCTTCACAGTGCCTAAATGTTATTCAAATTGAACTAACTCACACTAACAATTCCAACTTTCAAACTCGAATTTGTTAACTCACACAAACAATTTCAACTTTCAAACCATTCACAATACATACATGAAACAACCAAAACATAATGCAATTACAATTCAGAGCAAAAACAAGCAACTTAAAATACACCAAAAACTAGAAATTGCAATTAAAGATCAAGTCGAGTCGGTCAGGTCAAGTTTGAATGTGGTTCTAAAAAATTGGAAATCTTGATCTATAAAGTGCAATATGTCCAGCGAGTGGTTGGATTGGAGAAGACAACTTGCATCGACCAGAGGACTTAAGGTGCAGTGGCAGTGGTCATTAGAGAGAGCGGTAGGAGATCCGACTAGAGGTAAAAGCTTGCAAAGTGCAGTTGGGCATTGGGTAAGTGGTTCGATTATTGTGTTGTTGGGATGGCGGGCATTGAGTAAGTGATTCGACTACTTTGTATTTATTTTTTATATTAATTAATTATTTTTTACCATAAAAACAAACAAGAAGACCTAATAACTTTTAGAAAAATGTTATATAAGTAGAAAATATTTTTGTCGATAGACGTGGGAAATCTTTTGTTACGTTGATGCTATTGATTAAAAGACTTTCCTGTTCTTTCTATTTAGCTTTTATCAATGGATTGAGCTTTTGGCAAGAGTTAAAAGCAAATTATGTAACAAATATAACCCCTTTTGGATTAATAAGAGTTTAATATAAAACTGAAGGAGAAAAGAAAGGAAGAAGATTGTTGTTGATTCAAATATACCCAATTTGCACATTTTTGTTAGGACAGTGACATGCAAATTGTGATAAAATGCCCCGAGGGCAAAATTGTCATTTTACAGATGAGACGAGACTCTAACAAAACTTTGGAGACTCCTACAATTTAAATTACAGTCTAAGGGCATTATTGTAGTTCCACCTACGTTTGAAACACTCAAGATTCGGAGTTCAGATCCTCTGTCCACTCCTACCCTGTCTTATTGTGTCTAAGAAGAAAACGACGTCGTTTTCTGGTTAAAATTTGACAGATTCCCTTCTTAAATGGACAAACACTTGTAGGACCCACCCATAGGCACCATTTTTAAGCCATATCCAAAGCCAGCTTTGGATTTCGAAAGCCACTTTTAATTGTTTTCAAACGTTATTCCAAAGGCAACTCCAAAATAAAAGATTTTTGGAAATCCGATTTTTTGCTTATTCTTATTAAGAACCAAATTAAAAATAATCAGGAATTTAATGATATTATTTAATATCATTAATAAATAAATAATTTAATAAGAATAAG
>JANVCQ010000007.1:7764001-7781513 GCA_025531925.1 Erythroxylum plowmanianum
GAAAGCAAAGACGACAACAGCTACTGATTCCATCCAATATCGCTTGTTTTGAAACTATGAGATAGAGAGAGAGAAAATTTGCCAATTTGCAAAAGGAAGAACGCAGACAAAAGAGAAGCAACTCGTTGGGGAATATAGATGAATATGCAGAAACATTTGGGTTAAAAAATAAAAAACATTATCTTATGAAAACATGACAGGTCGCAAGTCTGACATAGTACCACGCGCCTATAGAGGTCGTAAGAAACAGAAATAGTATTTTGTCTCCATTAAGCTCTGACTCACCTACTTTGTTAACTACCAATGTACATGTTCTTTCTTTATTGGACGTAGAACCAATGAAATCAATGAATGTTTTTTTTTTCTTTTTGGAAGTTAAAAATGTATTAATAGAATGCCCAAAAATGTTCAAAATATAAACAAAAGGGAACCAAGCCACGCAACCTACTGGTTTTCCACAAGCATGCAACATACTTAAGCTACAACTGACAAAAAGCTGACTTTTTTATTGAAAAATAAATAAATTGTATTAACTCTAACAAGAGCTAGTTCAACATTATAATGACTTCTAAATCACTGACTATCCATCATCACTTTACAACATGATTGGAAAAGCCAATAAGGGATAAAACATTTCACTTTAGTTACATGACCAATACGACAGATTAATTATAAGTTCCATATGTTCTTCACAGCTGGCTGGTACTTGTCTTCTTCAATATTCTTATACAATATGTTGTTTCTTTATTTCCAAAGTGTGTAAATGGTGGTGGTGAAAGCTGCTTTGAGTAATATTTCATTTTTCTTTCCATGTTTAGTGTGGTTGACGAACCAATTCAAAGTTTCCTTCCATTCATATGCGTAATCTTCCACTGCAATCATATGTAGTATTATGCTCCAAACTGCTTTTGAATATTTGCATAGAAAAAAAAAGGTGATTTCTATCTTCATCAACTTCCTTGCAAAATAAACAAGCTGATTCATTTATGCCAAAGCACCTGCTCTTAGTCCCAATCTGATGAGGAGAATTTTGAAGAAATATTAGAAGAAGAAAGAAATACAGAAGAAAAAAAATGCGTTAAACTTGTCCTCCCTTTATTTCCAGTATACTGACTAATTTATAGGCAGAACATTCAGTGAGATCTCCTCACTTGCTACGAACTGGGAAAGAAACAAAGGCAAATAATGGATTACCCACGTTACAACTGAAATGGAAAACAACAAATGCAAATCGTGGATTACCCACGTTCTAACTGGAATGAAACAAATAACAATCCTAAAATAATGCAACCACTACTTATCATGGATTCAATGGATGTAGACACATCCTCCTTCCATAATCATGCTCCACGATTAACCCATGATCTACTGAAGATGTGTCCCACGTTTACCACCCATATCAATCCACCCCTCTCGAATTGTCCTTGTCCTCAAGGACAAACTCCGGATATGTGCGAGACAGACGACGTAAATTTTCCCATGTGGCATCGGACTCGGAAGTACCTTCCCAGTGAACTAAAACTTCGGTAAATGGCCTGTATCGACCCTTTTGAACCACCCTTTTGTCCAGAATTTTGGCTGGGGTAGGAAGAGGTGAGGAGTCATTAACAATAGTAGGAAGATTTGGTAGAGGTGCAGGCCGTGTACCAAGATATTTGCGGAGGAGACTGACGTGAAAAACGTCGTGTATTTGGGCACCAAGTGGCAAACGTAATCGGTACGCGACAGGGCCAATCTTTTCCAGAATCTCATACGGTCCATAGAACCAGGCTGACAACTTTAAAGAACTTCGAAATGCGACTGAGCTTTGCCTGTAAGGTTGGAGCTTGAGATACACAAAATCTCCAACTGAAAACTGTACCTCTCTCCTCTTTTTGTCTGCTTGAGTCTTCATTCGCTCTTGGGCTAGTCTCAGATTGCGTTTCAGGTCTCGCAAAACCCCCTCCCTTTGCTGTAGAAATTCATCCACTGCCGCTACTTTGGTGGTGTCTGGTATATATGGAATGATGGTGGGGGGAAGTCTGCCATAGACGATCTCGAAGGGTGTGAATTTTGTGGCTGAATGCAAGCTTGTGTTGTAACTAAGCTCAGCCCACGGAAGCCAGTCTACCCACTTTTTTGGTTGTTCACTCGTGAAGCACCTTAAGTATTGCTCTAGAATACGATTAATAACTTCAGTCTGACCGTCCGTCTGTGGATGATAACTAGAACTCTTGTTGAGTTCAGTTCCCTGCAACTTGAATAATTGATCCCAGAAGGCACTAGTAAATATTTTGTCCCTGTCACTAGTGATAGCTTCCGGAATTCCATGTAGGCGAACAATCTCTTGAACAAACACATTAGCAACCCCAACAGAATTAAATGGGTGTTTCATGGGAATAAAGTGACAATATTTAGATAACCTGTCAACTACCACTAATATTACCGTATGCCCTTTTGAAGATGGAAGTCCTTCGATGAAATCAGCGGAAATTTCAGACCATATGCGTGTTGGAATCGGCAGTGGCTGGAGTAATCCTGGGGCTTTCATGGTCTCGTATTTGTTCTTTTGGCAGATGGTACATTCTTGCAGGAACCGTTTGACTGACTTATGTAATCCTGGCCAAGCAAAGTTTTGTTTAATTCTGGACAGGGTCTTATGATACCCAAAGTGGCCCCCTGTTGAAGTAGAGTGGTACTCAACTAACAGAGAAGGAATTAAGGAGCTGTTGGGGCTCAAGTAGACTTTATCTTGTAAGAAATAAACACCATCCCTCAATTGTAATTCACGCCCCTGTATGATTCTTTGTGCTGCTGTTGAATAAAAAGGATCAGTCTTGACTTCTCCTTGTAACTGAGTCCACCATGCCGCTATTGGGAAGGAAATTACTGACATGCCGCATTCGCCTCTTCTAGATAATGCATCAGCTCCTTGATTTTCTCTTCCTTTACGATATTCAATTCGGTAGTCATAACCAAGAAGCTTTGGAAGCCATCTCGCTTGGGCAGGGGTAGTGATTCTTTGTTCTAATAGAAACTTGAGGCTCCTCTGGTCAGTTTGGACTACAAAAGGACGCCCCAGCAGGTATGGACGCCATTTTCTTACCGCCTTTACAATAGCCAGCATCTCCTTCTCGTAGGTAGATAGGTGTAGTGCTGTTCCTTTCAAGGCTTCACTAAAATACGCAATAGGGCGTCCATGTTGGGACAGAATTGCTCCGATGCCGTGGCCACATGCATCACTTTCCACAACAAACTCTTTAGTGAAATCAGGGAGAGCCAAAATGGGAGATGTTGATAATGCCCTCTTAAGTTTTTCAAAAGCTTGCGCTGCATCAGAGTTCCAAGTAAAACCAGTTTTGGTTAATAATTGATTAAGTGGGGCGGCAATACCTCCAAAACTTCGGATGAACTTGCGATAGTAACCCGCAAGACCCAAGAATCCACGGACACCTTTTTGGGTGGTCGGTTCTGGCCATTCTTGCACTGCTTTGATTTTTTGTTGGTCCACCTCGACCCCTTGCTCAGATATGACGTGGCCTAAATAGTCGACTTTAGTTACCCCAAAGTGGCATTTGTTGAGTTTGGCATACAGTTGATGTTTCTGCAGTATTTGAAGTACTATTGTTAAGTGATCCAAATGCTCAGACCAATTCCTGCTATACACCAAAATATCGTCAAAAAATACAAGAATGAATTTCCTTAGATAAGGGCGGAAGATTTCATTCATTAAGGCTTGAAATGTTGATGGGGCGTTTGTAAGCCCAAACGGCATAACTATGAACTCGTAGTGGCCCTCGTGAGTTCGAAATGCCGTTTTGTGGATGTCTCCCTCCTGCACTCGTATTTGATGATATCCTGATCTGAGATCCAGTTTTGAATAATATTTTGAGCCATAGAGTTCGTCGAGTAGCTCATCGATGACAGGGATAGGGAACTTGTCTGCGATGGTTATCTCGTTGAGTGCTCTATAGTCGACACAAAATCGCCAACTTCCATCCGATTTTTTTACCAATAGGACTGGTGAGGAAAAAGGACTTCGAGAAGGTCTGATCAATCCCGATGTTAGGAGCTCTTGGACCATCTTCTCTATTTCTGTCTTTTGGTAGAACGGGTAGCGATATGGTCGAACAGAAACCGGTCCACAACCTGGTTGCAAAGGAATATGGTGGTCATGTACTCTCTTGGGTGGTAGGTGTTTAGGTTCTGCAAACACCTGCTGATAAGTATTGAGTAGTTGTTGTATCTCCGTATTTGACGTAGTTGGGACAACTTGTTCAGGTACGACAACCTGGAGAAAAAAACTGAATCCACGTTTTGCGTTACATTCTTTTGCAGAGAGAGGTTCAAACTTACTTGATTTCAATCCCTGAAATACCACCGACTGTCCCTTGTCTTGAATCACCATGGTGAGGTTGCTGTAGTCTGTCTGGATTGGACCTAGAGTTGCCATCCATTGAACACCCAATACCACTGGACATGCCGCCACTGGAAGGACGAAGAAATCTGCTGTTGTTTGATAGTTTTGGATAGAAAGACTTACCGCCTTACAAATACCTTGGCATGTCACTTGTTCTTTGTTTGCGACCATGACCCGCAGTTGCTCCCCCTTTGTTACTGTCATTCCACATTGCTTCACCAGATTTTGATCCATAAAATTGTGAGTACTACCACTATCGACTAGGATCGTCACATCCTTCCCTTTTATCTTCCCTGGCAGTCGAATTGTTTGTGGGTGATTGGTTCCTTCAATGGCATGTAAGGACACCTCCGGAATTGGTTCCTCTATTACGGAACCATCTTCTGAACAATCCTCCGTTAGCACGTCTTCTATGGCAAATAATTGAGGTTTGATGCATTGGTGATCGAGAGTGTATTTCTCGTCACAGTAATAACATAGCCCTTTCTCCCTTCGTTCTTTTGCTTCTTGACCAGATATGCGACGAAAGGTTGGGGTTGTTCCACTGCCAGAGGTAGCTTTGGTGCTCGGAGGAGACCCCAATATACTTGGGTTTGAGGTGCTTTTGTTGGTCCAAGAAGGCTTGGCAATTGTGGTGTTTTTCTTTTGTAGGGATTGTTTCTCTTCCACTACCCTTGCTACGCCGATGGCTCTTATTAGGGTCCGAGGGTTCTGTAGTTTAGCCTCCAGTCTTATGTCATCTTTAAGACCTGCAATAAAGGAACTAACCAAAAAAGATTCAGGCAAATTATCAATTCGGTGAGAGAGTCGCTCAAAAACTTCCTGATATTCTGCCACAGTAGTGGTCTGTCGCAAGCGGGATAGAGCTTCGCCGGGGTTGTCATAATCAGTAGGGCCAAATCTCTTGATTACTGCTGTGGCAAACTCGTCCCATGATATTGGACCTTGGAACTTAGTTAACCACCTATGCCATTGTAGGGCTGTCCCTTCCAAATGAAATGATGCGAGATGCACTTGGTCCTGAGGTGGAATTTCCTTGAACGAGAAATATTGTTCCGCCTTGTATGTCCAACCTTGCGGGTCAGTACCATCAAACGTGGGGAATTGGAGCTTCATGTGCTGTCGGCTATCGCGGGTGGGCGAGTAGGTGTTTTGTGAGTTTTGGAGGTTTGAATTTCGGTGAGGAGGTGCGGTACTGCTGCTACCGTTGTTACCTCGAGTAAAGGGATTCTCATCTTGGGTAGTGTTTGAAGGGTTGATGGTGGTTTCGATGTTTTGTAATTTGGTGAGGATGGTTTCGAGTGTGGCATGGAGATGATGAATACTGGATTCGTGTCGTCCCAGAACTTCTAGAGTCTCATTTCGAAACTCGGCATTGGATTGGTTTCGGGTATTCATTTGCGAAACCTGGCTTTGATACCAATGATGAGGAGAATTTTGAAGAAATATTAGAAGAAGGAAGAAATACAGAAGAAGAAAAATGCGTTAAACTTGTCCTCCCTTTATTTCCAGTATACTGACTAATTTATAGGCAGAACATTCAGTGAGATCTCCTCACTTGCTACGAACTGGGAAAGAAACAAAGGCAAATCGTGGATTACCCACGTTACAACTGAAATGGAAAACAACAAATGCAAATCGTGGATTACCCACGTTCTAACTGGAATGAAACAAATAACAATCCTAAAATAATGCAACCACTACTTATCATGGATTCAATGGATGTAGACACATCCTCCTTCCATAATCATGCTCCACGATTAACCCATGATCTACTGAAGATGTGTCCCACGTTTACCACCCATATCACAATCCTTTTTTTAATCACTAGCTAAGTGATTAGTGGCTTTAAGATTAAGAATTTATTTCCATAAAAAATTATACCAAGGAACATCTACTAATTTGCTTGTGAAAATATTATGACAAGATTCATTTGTAAATATTCCACTTTGGGGTTTAGATGACGATGTCTTCTCTATTCTCTTCAATAAACTATGGTAAGCGTTCAACAAGTTCAGGAAAACCTCTAAAATTCCCATACCAATCACCAGTCTGAATTAGAGAGGAACAGGTCTTTGTATAAAGGGGCTTGAATCTAACCAATGTTCAAACCAAAACCATGTATTTGCTCCATTTCCCAACTTGTGTTTAATCCAGGGATAAACCATACCTCTCAAGTTCAACAACTTATTGAAAATCCAAGAAACTTATCTTGTACCAGTAATTTGCTAGAAATTTAAGTTTTTAAGATAGAATTCATGGATCCATTCTATTATGAGGGCTTTTTTGTTTGCATAGATGTCCAAATTCTCTTATGATCAGCACCTTTTGCAAAGTTGAAACTGAGATACTTCCAACTCCACTTTGTTTCTTTGAGATGGTGATCTCACTCCATTTTAATTTTAATTTTTGGAATTTTTAGTTTTGCCCATCCACAGGAATGCTTTCAAAATTCTATCTATTTCCTTTATAACCTTTTTTAGTAAAGCAATATGTATTTTCCAGCGTATATGCAAACTACTGAGAACTTAAATGATGAGTGTTAGTCTAGCAGCATACAAGCATGAGATCATCTGAATAAATAAGGTGTGTTAAATTGATTTCTTTGTATTTATAGTGAAATTGAAAACCTCCATTGCAAGATACTAATTTGCTCAGTAATCTTAATAGCCTTTCCATTGCAAGGGTGAATAGATAGTGGGATAAAGGATCCCCTTGTCTAATCCCCCTTGCATTTTTGAAAGGTTTAGTGGGAAGCCCATTTACTAGGACATTAAGAGAAGAGGATTGTATGCATGTCATGATCCATTTCACAAATCTAGCAGACTGATACATTGCTTCAAAACAAAGCTGAATAAACCTCCAATTAACTGTATCAAAGGCTTTATCAAAATCTATTTTCAGCAAACAACTTTGATTCTCCTACATAGGCTAAGTTTAAGGCAGGATAACATCTAGAGCATTTAGAGATTCCACCTAATAATAATATCAGGGTTTATCATCTAATTAATTCTCTTAGTCATTGCAATTTTTCTTATCCAATGTACCGAGTTTTGGGGTAGGGACTACAACCCTTTAATTCCTAAAAATTTTGAAAAATTTTCTCTTTAAATAATATAAATGCTCCATATTATGAATTAATAGTAAGGACTATATATTACAAATTATAAATTGATTACATGAATTATAATCTCTTAATTATAGGAAATATGTTCCTTAATTAGTTTTATAAATTTATATAAATGTGATTCTAACTCTGTACATTTTATATGAAGAAATACAATATATTTTATCCTATAATTACATGATATCAAAGCAAGGTTTTGTTTAGTGAATAGAATTTTGAACTTTTACTTCCTATTCTTAGTCATTTTAAGCTTGAAGATCTTCCTAAGAGCAAAATGTTGCTTGTCCTTTAATCTCACTGATGGTACTAGTAAGGGCGCTCCTTGTCAATAAGCCACCCCCTAAAGTCTAGCCTTTAGAAAATTTGCATATGGGTCATATGAACCAATCAAAGCCCTTGCCCTTTCATTCATATGCTAGCATGTCTCGATGCCTATGGCGGTGCCTCCACCTCTAACCAAGTTCTACAGTGTCCACTCCATATTAGTGTTGCTGAAGGTCTAGCTCTTTGTATTGCCATTGTCTCCGAGCCGTTTTTTCCCCTCTTCTTGTTGCTACTCCTCTAGTTTGCTATTGTCACCAAATTTACCATTTGGGTTTTTCATAAAATTTTAATTAATCTTATACAATTCAATTATTAATCATTGAATAGTCAAAATTCCTATCTTATATTAATATCTTTCTCAAGACTATTAACAACTAATTTTCGGTTGATTAATTGAAACCTGTTTCCTACTAAACCTAATAGTATTACTTGATTCATGAATTTCACTATTACGTTTAACCCTAATCCAAATGATTGGTGCTGACCTATCTTTAGGTTTTCATGTAACTCCTTCAAGCTATAGTAGATCTATTCTTATAAAAATATTTCTTAATCTTAATCATATGAAATCATAAATTGAACTAATATCCCGAACATATTATTCCAAGAATAAAAATGCATAATTAAATTGCAATGAATTAATCAAATTGTATTAAATAAAAATCAAATCACAATAACCATCCTAACTTAGGTTCATAATGCCTAGGAACTAAGAAAAATTAGTTCATAAACATAAAAAACAAAATAAACATTAAAAATTCAGAAGAATAATTAAAAAGAAAAGAATCTATGATATACATTCCCTTTTCTCTAATGTAATCCTCTTGAAACTTTAATGGAAAGTTATTCTCAAGCACTAAATTTTTACTTTAATTTCTCCTTCGTCTCCTCTTTATAATTACATTTTATAGTGTGAAATTAAGGTTTCTGGAATGTACATGGTTGGTCATGACCATTTATCTAAAAAACACTTCAAAATCATATATTTACTAGTCACAAAAGCTTACATGGGCATGGGACATCATTGTGTATGTGACTAACACGAGTGTGTATCTTTATATAGGAAAAACGACATCTTTAAAGCTTTACATGTTCACAATGACCTACACAGTCCTTTATATAGCCATGCATGTTATTCACATGCTCATATACTTTATCGCATGAGTGTGAACCTCTAAAATAGCTCTAATTCTTGTCTTTTTTGCCTCAATTTCTCTTGAATTTCTCTCTTTTTGACATAAGAAGGCAATCGAGACCTAAAAACATGCTAGAAACAAAATAAGTACCAAAAACTACATGAAACTCTCAAATAACAAGTAGAACATGCTAAATATGGGCATAAAAACATAGTTTATTAAATGTTTATCAAACATCCCCACACTTAAGATTTTGCTTGTCCTTAAAAAAAATCATATTTCAAATAATTAAACTTAAAAGAAATCGTCCCTTATTAACCTCAACTTATACATCCACGCTCTAAATCATCATACCATATTTAAAATAATTCAAAAGTTAATATACTCGATGCACAAAATTCTCCACTTTACAAGAGCTTAAGGAGGGTCATAATGTACATAACCTTCTTTTTGTATTTTTACAAAGAGGTTGTTTCTATGACTTGAACTTGTGACCTTATGGTCACAAAGGAGTAACTTTACCAATTGCTCTGACACTCACCCTCTATCACATCATAGCAATTAAATCAATATACAACTAAACTTAGGTTATCTTATAGCCAAATTTCATAAGTCAATATCAATAGCAATCACATTAATAATCCTTTTGAAATACATTAATGACAATAAAATCTAGTTAGAGTCCACTGATACGTGAGGCTTAGGGAAGTTCAGTAGTATACAACCTTATCCTTAACTAGTAAAGAGGCTATTTCCAATAGATTCATAAGAGAAAAAAATGCATAAGCATGTTAAAATAATAAATTAAAAATAAAAAGACATACAAGATACTAATAATAAAATAAAAACTAATATGTATAATAAAAATAAAATATTTAGTAAAATAAATAATACAATAAACATAAAACAAGGTAAAGAGTAAAAATAACACAAATAAGAAAGAAGACAAGTACATAAATAAATTAAACAAGTCATTACAAGAAAATATTTAGGTTAAATAAGAGAATTTTTAGACTAAATAACTAGGAGTGTTAATCTTTTTGAAATCAATATCACAAATTCCTCACCCTTACAAAGGATTTACTCTATGCACTCAAAGTGTTTAGGACAAAAAATATAACAAACTCTCAAATCATTACATAGGAAGATTCTCAATGATAACCTTACAATAAAATCACATCTTCACCATTTTAAGTAAATGGTTGTAATAAAATCACATCTCCATCACTTAGAAGTAAACTAAAAACAAAAATGAAAAGGTCTTTTTACAAGAGTGTAATGAAGCTTAGGTAAAGATATGGAGGAGATAATTTAAAAGGGTACTAATATTGACAAAAATTTACATAAACAAGATTAAATAAAACTTGTTTCTTCGTAGCATAGGGCCTTCAAAAAATAATTTCTTTGGTATAACAATAATTCTTCTCACTCTCCAACAAATATCACAACTTTCCTTTTCTTCTTTTTGTCTTTTTTCTTTTTAAAATATGCTCACAACACATAATTTTTAACTTTTGATCTTCTTCAAGCAACTTTGGAGAGTTTAAAATTATAAAAATAAAGCATTTGAAAAGAAACAAATTAACATTCACTATGTACCAATATTCATAGGAATATCATACCTTTTATTTGTTTAAAATTCTTCAATATGGCCCAAGTTTCAAGCAATCAAGTAAATGTAAATTCCTCAAGGTTCAAAATAATAAAAGCTTTTAAAGAAAGATAGGGTAAAAGCTATCAATATGGCTATAATTAAAAGTCTAAGTCTAAAAAATGGTTAACCTTAAAAGATAAAACAACTTAGATAATAATCAAAGAAATAGGCTAAAACAAAAGATTAAATCTAAGTGCCTTTATCAAATGCCTCTAGTTTAAAAATGTGATCTTAACATGAATAATAAAAATAAGTTCTAGAATTATCCAACTATGTGTGATAATACACAAAAGAGAATAAAAGAATATCAAATAATGATGTATTTGCTCTTAGGTTCAAAAGCTCACAAATAGGACTCATATGTGTAAATACTATGTAATTTTTATTCAAATTAACTATCTCAATAATTATTAAAAACATAGCTTGTAAAAGAGAGTCTAATCTAACATTCATCCTTCTGCATACTAAATTCAATAATCAATAATAATTTATAATGTTTTGGACAGATTTTTAACTAAATCAAGATTTTAGTTAATAATAATAAATAATAAAGATTATAATAAGCTTAACAAATTTGAATTTTTTTCAAAATTTTCATTAAGCCTTCCCCACAATTAAAATTGTTCATTCTCCTTAATGTAAAAGAACAGAAAAATATAATATCAAAGAAAACACAAAAAAATAAGAAAGGAATATTTTTGTACTTTCCTAAATGATAAAAATTATAAATTCTAAATTTGTTTAAGATTCTATCTAATATTATGTATAGTCATCCTCATAAATAGAAACAAAAGAGGATAAAAATAAAAGAAAATAAAAAAAGAAAACAACAATAAAAAAGTTTTGACAAAATAAAACAATAATATTTTTGACACAATTAAAGCAAGTTCTTTCACTACCTTCTTTTCTTATAGCCTCTCTCTAGGAATTTTACTATCTTACCCTTCTTTAGCTTTCTTGTTTTGGAAACTTAACTCCCGCCACTCCATTTTTGGGTATTGTTAATCATCTTTCTTATGAATTCTCTACTTGGTGAAGGCATGACAATAAAGGTAATTGGTGAGGCTCCCTCACATTTGAAGTCTAATGATTATCTTGAACTCTTAGTAATAGTTGAGGCAAGGAAATAGGTTCATATCTGATTGAAGAAACAGTCAAAGAAGATGCTAGTAAAGAACCTACATAGAACCAAGGGGCTTAAAAGAACAAGTTGAACATTTAACATAACAAAGGTATGCTTAAACATTATTCAAATGTATTGAAGGATGGAGTTTTATCTCCGCCTAAAGAGTTATTGCAAGCTAGAGCTATAGCTTGGTCATCAACATTAATGGGATATTTCTGGAGTAAATACCTAGCTTTTCCAGGTGAGAGCTTGGGTTATTCCAAGATGGGAAAAGAAAGTTATGGAGAAGACAATGTTAATAGAAGATGTTAATTTTCTTTTCAAATTTTCATCTAAACATAATCTACTTGAAATCATCGAATCTGGTCCATGACATGTTGGGGGACAACCCATGTTCTTAAACTTAGTTTGGATAAACTTAGTTTGGATTGTGATAGGGGAAGTACAGACATCTTTCCCTTCTAGGTTCAATTTCATAATATCCCTCTTAAATTATAGACAATTGAAGGCCTAAGCTACCAAACAAGTTCACTAGGAAAACTAGTTTGTATGGACTCTCAAAAAATCAACATAGAGAGGATTTAAAATTTTTTTTGCATAAAAGTGAGCAGGAACCATATAAACTCCCTATTCTAAAGCTAGATGAAGATGGAGAACTTAAAATAATTGAAATACCTATCTCCTATCCATGGAATCCTAGTCCACTAAACAAAAATTGGAAACCTACTAGTAAACTATTCAAAATTGGCTGGCATGATGAATTGAATGAACTATCTTCTACTGATGAACCTAAGGAAAAGAACCAGAATGATCTGCCAAACTATAAGGAACAAGCAGAGTTAGAGATTCAAACTATGGAAGGGCAAATCACCAGTAATTATGCAACTCTAAATATCATGATATATCTAAAATCTAGGAAGATATAATAGTCAAAAAAACTTGGAGAAAACTAACTAGAAAACACTGAAAAGAAAATGGAATTAGTATAGACAAATTGCACACAAGATGAATAGGAGGGAACCGGTCAAAATGCCTTGAATTCAATTAGCAATTCCAGAAGTAGGTCAATTAGAAAGAAAGGGAAAAATCATCCTAGAGGGGAAGCCCCCCTTCCTTATGCTGCTAGTTTGGAATGTTAGAGGGTTAAATGACCCTCGTAAAAAGCTATGGTTAAGGATATGCTTTTGGAAAGAAAGACTTGTATAGTAGGGAGAAACTAAAACAAAATCTTCCCAACTTCTTGGGGACTCAAAAGTTTTGGATGTTAATTGGTTTGTTCTTACTAATTTGTCTTCAAATTACAATGGCAGAATTAATGCTTCTATCACACTAAGAAAGTTTTACTACTAGTGCAAGGGGAAAGTGATAACAATAATCTTTCCTTCTTAATGATACCAACACAAGGTTTGTAGTATCTCTCACCTATGCTTTTAATTTTCAGTTCTAAAGGGGATTTTTGTGGAACAATTTATAGCAATTAGAAGCTATTATCACAGATCCATAGCTTTTGATAGGAGATTTTAACTGCATTAAAGACAATCTTGAATCTGAAGGTAGAAGAGGGATCCAATCAGCAATAGGGAGGAAACTTGAAACTGTTCAAAAAATCCAGCTGATAAACCTGAGATTTAGTGAGAGACTCATTACCTAGACAAACAAGCAACAGGGTCAGTACTTGATAAGAAGGAAACATGATAGATCTATGGTAAACTCAACTTAGTTAACTACTTATCCCCAATCATTTGCTCATTTATGGGAAAATCTCTTATTTGATCATTCTTACATTCTTATACAAAATATGTCCATTTTTTGAATATAAGGGAACTCCTTTCAGGTTCTTTAATAGACTTACTAAAGAAATTGGTTTCTCGGATAAAGTAAGAGATTACTAGAATAAGCATATTGAGGGATACTAATCTGTCTAATTGATGCAGAAATTGAGAAGGGTGAAAGCATATCTCAAAAGTTTTAACTATAATAACATCAGACAGGTTAAAGACTGCAAAACTAAGCTCAAAGCAACTCAAGATGATTGATATCTCCATCCTCATATTCCTTATATGAGAGATACTAAACTTCTAAGAATCATGGAATATTAGCAAACCTTATCTTTGCATCAATCGATTTTTCAACAGAAGGCTAGAGTGGAATGGTTGAAAGATAGGGGTCAAAATATAAAATTTTTCATACTTCTCTTCTAGAAAGGAGAAACAACAATAAACTTGTGGAATTTAAGGATGTAAATGGAGTCTCTTACTCATATCAATCTACCATAATGAATATCACCAGAGATTTCTCTGAAAAATTGGTCAGAACTTCAAATCAGTCCAGTCATCCTTCTGATATGAAGAGATTCTTCAATTTCACTTTAATTTAGAATATTAGGGACTTCTTGATTGCTTCTATTTTAGATAATGACATAAAAGAAGTCTTATTCAATCGGAACCCTTCAAAGGCTTTAGGTCTAAATGGTTTCATTGATTGCTTTTTCCAAAAGACCTAGGATATTACTGGTGAGCTATTTTCACAAGTTGTTCAGGAAATTTTTGGCCTCTTGCAAGATGTTGAGAGAGATCAACCACACCCACATTTGTCTTGTTCCAAAGAAGTGAAACCCATCCTCTTTGGTTGATTATAGACCCATTTCCTGTTGGAATACCATTTATAAGTTAATTGCCAAGAGATTGTCAGAGCATTCATAGAGGGTAGATTATTTTCAAGCAAGAACTCCTAAAAGACTACCAGTCTGGAAAAAACATAAACAGTTGCATATGGAAAATAAACTTCTATAAGGCTTTCAACACTATCAGTTGGGCATCATTCAGGTCCACCTTGATGCCTTGGAATTCCCTTTACAATTCAAGAAGTGGATTATAATATGTCTTCAGATTTCATCAGTTAGCAACCCTATAAATGGTGTTACAACTAAGCCATTAAAATGTGTAAGAGGGATCAAGCAAGAAGCCACCTTTCCCCTTATATCTTCATTTTGGTTATGGAAAGATTGTCTAGATTACTTGAGAAATTGATACCACATAATGGTAGATTCAATTATCATCACAAATGCAGAATTAAAAAATGATAGTTATAGACTTCATTGTATTTTTGTGGGTATTTTAGTTTGTATTTAGTTGTTAATGTGATTGTTTAGTACACGTTTAGATTAGAAATGTGTTAGTAGATATTTGTGTTTTAAGTGTTTTATGGGTTAGAACATGCTTTTGAACTTTAATGTTATATTTTTTAGGTGTCTTGATGTGTTTGCTAATATTTTAGGGCAAAGAGTAGAAAACGGAGAAGACTCGGAAGCTAACCCAGGGCCATGATTATGAACAATAGGCCACGATCGTAACAGAAGGATGATGGAGGTGCCATGATCGTGGCATAATCTGCCACGATCATTACAAAAGACCAAAATTTTGGCCACGATCCTGATCACAGACAGACGAAGGGATCCTTCTGGTTTTAAGTTTTCGATGAACTTTTCAGACCTAGAGCAGGCCCTAGGGTTGCCCTAATTGGAAAATCCTATAAAAGGCTTAAGGATGAAACCCTAAAGAGAGTTTCATTTTGGCCACTTTTGGAAAACCTCCAAGGAGAGAGAAAGAAGAGAGAGGAGAAAGGAGCAAGTCTTCGCAGCTACTACTCTCCCGAGGCATCCAAATCCCCATTCTATTGTGTATATCTTTCATCTTATTGTTTTTTCTTTGAATATGAAGATGAATATGAATAGATGTATGGATTTGGGTTTGATTAAGATGTTTTAACTTTTCTTCGGGATTTGACCTTGATTTAATGTTAATTTACTTATTATTGTATTATTGTAATTAAGTGTTGTGATTGATTGCAGTATTTGCATAATTTGGTAATAAACCAAGAAGGTGAACCAGATAAAAATGTTTAAGTAGTAAAGACAGATGACATGGTAGCTTTGATCCAACCTGTGAGTTATGCAAGCTATCAGTTAAAGATAGGAATCACCTTTTCTTCATTTACACATATTCAAAAGCTGTGTGTAGTCGATTGCTTCATAAGTTGGAAGCCTACTACACTTCTTATGACTAGAATGTCATGCTGAATTGGATCATCCAAGTTTCCAAATAGGAGAAGAAGGATGAAAAACTATTTAAAGCAACTTTCACAATCACACTTACAATCTATGAAAAGAGAAAAACAAAAGGCTCTACTTAAGGGAGGAAACAAGCAAATATCAATTGGTAGAGAACATCATTAATAAAATTAGAGCTCTTGCAATAACAAAGGAAGCAGCATATGACTTGTCCACAAAAATGAAGTTAAGATGGAACTTTTAACTTGGTTTTTGTTTTGAATTGTACGTAGTGTAACTTTTTGTGCTAGCCATTGTAACATGCATCGCCAAAGTAACCATTGTATATGTCTAGCTTTTATAACTAAAGTTATGTCAAATTTATCACCGAATTTTACGGCCTAAAATAAGCATATACACCATTCAAAATAGGACTTCTCGTTAAATTTCTTTTCTTCGTTTTATACAAAATTCAAATGCGGTAGGCGGATAGATCAGCATGACGGCGTTTGCAACACGCGCACTATGCCGAGATTAAGAATAGCATTAGAATAACAACTGCTGAAATGGCAAGTGTACGGGTTTCGATAGAGACTTCAAATTTGTGGTCTTAAATATCACGTTGCATTCAATTTCAACGGTTGTTCCGTCGTTATAATAACAACTATAGTAATGGCAAGTGTACGGGTTTTGGATAGAAACTTCAAATTTGTGGTCCTAAGTATCACATCGCAGTTCAAGTTCAATTTCAACGGTTGAAAGAATCTTTCCACGTTGTCTGCGCCTCTCGCTTTCCAGCGTAGACATGTGCACTAAATATCACCCAATCCAATAAATCTAATGTCTCCTGATAAATTAAAGAACTACCGCTTTAAGAACAAATTTGTAGACCCGGATTTAACTTGAAAGTAAGTTCCTAGATAAGTAAATTCTACTGCAATTTTTAAATATAATTTAATTATAGGAATTTAATTTTTAGTATAAACAACAATTTAGAAAAATGGAGATATTGACTTAGGGATGATAATGAACTAATCTATGAGACAATTTTGCTAATTTTTTTAAAATTAAAAATATAGAACAACATAATATTTTTAATTAAGTGCCTAGACTAAAGCTTATTTAAAATTTAATCTCTCTAAATAAAATGATATTATTTTTTTAAAATAATTAAGTCTTGAGTCAACCTAAACTTAAGCCTGACCCATAAGTCAGCTTATAAAAAATAACTAAATTTAACAAAACAAATTATCATCCTCATCTACTGTTTAAGGAATAACTTTGATCGTAATGAGTATTTCATTGCATTTTTATTAGTTTTTCATTTTATGGGATAAAAGGTATGATGTTAAGTATGTCTATTGAATTCATCAACGCTCTAATGCACGCATAAAAGTAAAGAGTTTTATTGAATTCATCAACGCTCTGATGCACGTATAAAAGGAAGAGTTTTGACACGAGTGCAACAGATTTACGCCTTTTGACTTGGCATAAATGGCTTCTCCATTCTAACCAGCGTAACATTTACGCAATGTTGATGTCAAGATACGCCATGTTTGTTATTATCCTGTAGCTTTCCACGAAAGTAATGTTACGAATCCGTCAACTGCAATGAAAGTACGTTTTTTTTCCTCATGCCAATTCACTTATTAATAATACGTCGAACAATTTGTAACTTTGAAGTTAAAGTTGTTATTT
>JANVCQ010000007.1:7792605-7803857 GCA_025531925.1 Erythroxylum plowmanianum
AATTACTCATAATTTTTATTGATAATTAATTTTAATTTATTAAATATATAATCTTGAATTAAATTATTCATAATTTTTATTAATAATTAAATAATATATATTTAAATAATTTAAATAATTGTTTTTGTTTTACTGAATTTAAAAACAAAAACAAAAACCAAAAACTAAAAATAGAAACAAACACTCCCTTAATAAATTCAAATGTTCTATGCTATCGCGAAAATTGTAAGTAAAAATAGTAATTTCAATAAAAGAGCATATCTTATCGAAACCTCTCATGCCTTTTTTGTCATCTATTTTTCTTGCCATTAAATGACATCATTTTGGGGGGGGGAAAAAAAAGGATTGAGACATAGAATTTAAGACCGCCTCCTATACACTTAACAAGAAAAGTAGTTCTCTTGGAAAAGCAAAGAGAAAATTTACAACATCAACCTCATCTTTATACAACGGTTCATTTCTCTTTTATGAATAACAATTTATACAACGGTTCATTTCTCTTTTATGAATAACAAGAACGAAGACATAATTTGCCGAAGCAATTGAATTGACAGTAAGTCTTATACAACAACTGGTGTGGTTTCATCAAGAGCAAGCACACCAGGAAGCTCTTTGCCCTCCAACAATTCCAAGCTAGCACCACCACCAGTGGAAACGTAACTTATTTTCTCAGCAACTCGTACTTTTTTCACAGCAGCAACATAATCACCACCTCCAATAATAGCTGTGACTCCCTTGGCACTAAGATCTGCTAGCTTCTTTGCAATAGCCTGCAGCCAAGATTTCAATTTTAGTTCACCATACATCAAAAGAAAATGAAAATATAACAAGGATTTAATTTCTTTTATAATGTTTAGAATTGGATTGCATCCTAATTGATTTTCGGGACTCAGAAGTTGAGGGTACAACACTAATGTCTGTTGAAATTGGTTCAACAAAATTAAAAATCATGCAAGGTTCAAAAGATATGATGGGATCTAGAAATATGATAACAGCAAAGCCAAATGAGTTATTCAAATCTTTGTTTCGGAAGGGTTCTCACTTCTCAATACCTCTGTTCCAACTGCAAATTTGTCAAACTCGAATACTCCCATTGGTCCCTTCAAATAACAGTTTGGGTAGTTTTTAGAGCTTCATTAAATGTCTTAATAGAGTCTGGTCCTATGTCTACGCCCATCCAACCATCTGGAATCGTTGATGATGGAACAACCTGTAACAATGTGGAAATTTATATTATTGCTCACACTAAAATCATAGGCACAATACATATTCTGGTTATAAATATTGAACTAAAACAGTAGACCTTGTTGTTTGCATCAGGAGCAAATTTATGTGCAACCACCACATCAGTGGGTAACAAGAGAGAAACTCCCTTTGCTTTGACCTTCTCAAGAAGTGAAGTTGCCAAATTTAGTTTATCCTCTTCAACTAGGGAGGAACAACTGATAGTCCTTGTGCCTTGTAAAATGTGAAAACCATTCCTCCTCCCGAAAGGAGAATATCACACTTCTCTAAAAGTGACTCAATAACTCCAATCTTGGATGAGACCTTTGAACCACCCACGATGGCAGCAAATGGCCTCTTTGGGCTTGAAATTGCCCCAATAAGGTAATCCAGCTCCTAAAACCGGATAGGTACAAAATTAAATTAGTGAAGTGGTACAACCAAACACAATTAATTGGCTTTTCGTCATTTATTAATCATGTGGGCTTTAATGACAGTTTGCATATAACAAGTCAGTAGCATTAATCGTTCTTTCAACTTCAGAACAGTTCAGTTATTTGGGAGTTGCCAACCAAAAAACTTTTACGAGTCTTTAAAAGTACATTTATTTTTTAAAATAGAAATTATGGATAATGATGCTACTCACTGAGGTTAACCAGTTAATTAAAAATATTTAAGATTACAGTAATTCCAGTAATGCAGTCCTTATCAAGTTATTGTTTTGGCTATAAATGTCAATCATGCTGATAGAACTTAAACTAGGAAACTACTTATTCTTCCATTCTATCGGGAGAAAAAAAGGTTACCTTCCGCAATAGGAAACCTGCAACAGATGACTTTAGGAACTTAGTGACTCTCTCAATTGAAGCGTGTGTTCTATGTGCAGTTCCAAATGCATCATTTACATAGAGATCAGCCAGTGAAGTCAGCTTCTTTGCGAACTCCGGTTCATTCTTTTCTTCTTCCTTGTAGAATCTGACATTCTCAAGGAGAAGGACACCCCCTTGGGGAGGTAAAACTACCAACTTCTCTACCTCAGGGCCAATGCAATCATCAGCCTTCACAACCTACTCTAATAACATTTTACATTCAATCATCCATATTAGAAAAAACAAGCCCTCTTTATGTCTATCCTATTTTCTAGTTCAAATTACATTTGTAAAAGAAAAAGACATACCTGAATACCAAGGAGTTGAGATAGATGGGATACAAGAGGTGCCAAGCTGAACTTAGGAGTAACGCCTTTTGGTCATCCCTGAAAATTTAACGGACAAGAATGTAGGACCGTAAGGAACAAGTCCGATGAACATGAAGTAGCAAAGGTAAAACACAATGTCATTATCAATTAGTAACATATAAAACATAAATAAACACAACACAATAGATTAATGCATTGTGATCACTATTCACAACAAATCGTGTAAGTAGAGCATAGTTACCAACCGAGTCCCAAAATCCCCCAAAAAATTATACCAAAAAATACACTTTCACCACAACAGAAAAAGAAGAAATAAAGATATAGAAACCCAGAAAGGAAATCCCAAAATCACGCGGAGTGCAACTATAGGGCGTATTTTGGGAAAATCTAGAGAAGAAAATCAAGAAATGAAAAACCCACGTACCAAATGGCTAAAGAGAATGACTTCAGCCCCATTTTGTATCAAATGCTTGATGGTGGGAATAGCAGCTCTAACTCAGGTGTCATCAGTGATGTTCTGACTATCATCCAAAGGAACATTCAAATCGGCTCTCACAAACACTTTCTTTCCCTTCAAATCAGCAGCAGTGAACTCTCCAACACTTTTCTTCGCCATTAACACTATAGCCCTTGAACCCTTTCCCGGCCGAGTCACTGAGGCGACATGGAGATTAAAGAGAGGATTGGTGAAACCAAAGCCAAGGTAGCGGCGATCAGACGAGAAGGAGGAGAAGTGAGGGTTAAGAGAAGCACGAGCACGCTTGGTGGTGGACGAGGAACAAGCGGTGGTGGATTTAAGGAGGAAAAGGGTGGTGGGAGCAGTAATAGAGGCCATGGGAGCGAGTGAATTGGGTGGAGACTCTGCTGCTGCTATAGAAAAATGAATGGACAAAAAGAGAGGAAACAGTAGCCAAATAGTTTTATATTAAAATGGTAAAAGAGAAAGAGACGGGGCAAAGAGGGAAGTGTGGGTTAGAAGAACAAAGATGGCAGAGTGTAGACAGATACATTATCAGACAACCAGCGTGTGGATTTGGGATTTCCTCTTATCGTTTAAGGAGCGGATGAAGATGGTCGATGTTTTTTTATTGATAACTCTTATAATATAAAAAGAATAATTGGTGATTTTTAAAATTTAGAAGCCAGACTTCACAAATTTAAGTAAAGTGATCATGCTAAATATGCTAAGGATGAGCTAGAGAATACACATCATTGAACAAGTCATTTAGATTTCCCTACTCCTCTTGGAATAATACACAACTATTATCATTTAACTGGAATTGTAGCTTATCCTTTGTCCTTAGCTTTCATAAACTGCTAGCCATAATATGAAAGAGTAGGAGGAGACAGTGTGAATCCCATATCAGTTTCTATGAAGGAAAAAGATTAGCAGGCTCCAGAAAGATTGTTTTGCAAGAGGCAGTGGAGAATATGTTAGACTTGTACTTACTAATAATGCCTAAAGTCTAGGAATGTACTTACTTACACCCACATGTTTCTTCATATACACAAAGTTTCCACAATGTTTTAGTCAGTAGTACCTTGCTTATTTTCTTTATAGGAGTGATAGCTAGTCCACCTAGTTGTTTAGGTTGGCATATTAAGGACTATTTGGTGCTTGGAGTTCTTTACGAGGAGTTAATACCATTCTATACGAATATTCTAATAAACTTATCAATCTCCTTCATAACTCCTTTCAAAATAGCAAAATGTGAGATACAGTTTGTGTACAAGCTGTATATAACATATATGGTGTTGGATTTTGGGTAAGCTTTACAATTTATACCTCAAATACCACAATGCACGGGTCGTGATTTGTAATATGTGAAGGGTCGATCCCACGAGGAAGGTGAATTAATCTAATCCTAAGTTATCTAAGGCTAAAGAAATTAATAAAATAAAAATAAAATTGCACAGAAAAGTAAATACGAGAAAGTGATTATCAAGAAATTAATTCTCAAATTTAACATAAAAAGAAATTGAAATCGAGCAACACAAATGTCACAATGGAAATTAACCAAAAAGAGTTACCAAATTATGAGAGAGGAGATTTTCCCAATCATCAATGATAATCTAGTCATTTATGATTTATTATAGTGTCAGTTCTAGACTATTGTATGGTAGATTACTCTCTCTCGAATTATAATCATTGAACCTTAAATCATAAACCCTAATTGAATTATGTAATTTGCAATATCTTAATTAACAAAAGACCCATAACTCTAATTAGATCTTAAGCCCTCTAATAAACTATCGGGTTTCACACGAGATCTCTCTCTGTATAGTAATTGATACAATTAATCATATGGTCTATTTGATTACTTAACTCTCATTAATCCAACCCAATCATTTTTATTTAGTTCACCCTCTCAGTTTGTTACTGAAATATGCAAGTTTCGCAATTAATCATAACATCCAATAAAATAACACAAAATGACTATAATAACATGGAATCAAGGTAAAATACTAAAGGAAAAGTTATAACATCATTAACAATCCAAGATCGATCATTATACAATCCATCATCATCTCATACATTAATTGAACGGAAATAAAGATGGAAGGAGAAAGAATTTGGATCAGACAACCCCGGAAGGTAGTAGCGTCAGAAGACCCGCTTCCTTTCTCCTCCTCTTCCTCTTCTCTCTCTTCTTCTTCTCTCCCTTAAAGCTTTCCCAAAATGGCAGAAGTGGAGGCTCCCTTTTCTGTCTCTTCTTTTTCTTTTTATAGTCTTTTCTAATTAGGACAACTCTATGGCTTTTCTCGTGCTCTAAAGGTCTGAAATGTCCTTGAAAAATGAAGTTCAGAAGGTCAGGGTGCGTTATCTATCGCGTAGGCCATAATCGTGGTACTATGTTTCCCTGCATCTGCTTCTATCACAATTGGCCATGATCGTGGGTTTAGGTTCGGCTCCGGATCTTCTCCAAATCTCCATTATTTTATATTTGCCCTTAAACACTACCAAACACGCTATGAAACCTTAAAAACATAAACTTGAAGCTCAAACGCATGCTCTAACCCAGAAAACTCTCAAGACACAAATATCTAACTAACTAACACAATTCTATCCTAAACACACACTAATTGATTAAATTTAACCATTAAACACATCCTTAAACCTATAAAATATGATACAATCTACGATTATCATATGGCTAGTTGAAGTCCTACTTCATATGATAAGGCTCTATTGCACGAAGCCTATAATTTCTTTGTAATGGAGTTGATTAAAGAATTACATTTAGTAAATTCATTGAGGATGTAATAAAAGTTTGATCAGCTCCACATAACATAGGAAGATCATCAACAAATAGGAGGTGTGAGAGCTTGAGTTTGCCACATCTATAATGATATTTTAAGGAGGGATTTCTACTTATTTGAAGAGTTGTAATTTGAGAGAACACTTATATGGAGATTGCAAATAGGCAACGTGATAAATGGTCACATTGTCTGATTCCCTGAGTAGCTTTAAAGTTTCTAGTGGGGTCTCCATTCACTATAACATCTTAAGACACTAAGGTTATATAAGCCATAATCCAATTCACAAACTTACTTAGGTATCCCAGAGCTATTAGTGAAGATATGATAAAGTCTCATCTCACATAATCAAATACCTTAGTGAAGTCAACTTGTAAGGCATAACTTTTATGGGACTTGTTAGAGTTGTATCCTTTGAATCTTTTGATATGTTGTCACTAATTGATTTGCCCTTTATTTAAGCTCCTTATCCTACATTGATGATTTATCTAAAGGTTTTCTTCAGATTATTGATCAAAACCTTTGAAATCACCATGTATAAATCATAGCAACATGTTATGGGCTTTTAATCATTCAAGGATAAGGGATTATAGAGCTTTGGAATAAGGCAAGGGTAAATGTTATTCAACTTTATGAGCATCTTCCTATTTTTGAAATATTCCAACACTATATCAATGATCTTTGGTCCAATAATATTCTATGAGGCTTGGAAGAATCTGGCATTAAAGCCATCAGGATTAGGGGCTTTGTCCGGGTGGAATGACACTAGAGTGGCTTTGATTTCTTCTAATGTTGCCTCTTTGGTGAGATCATTATTATGATGTGATTCCACTAAACCTTCTAAGGCAATGATAATATTATAAGAAAGGCCTTCTACTCTTCTACTTGTTCCTAATAATCTCTTAAAATAATCATGAGTTAATCCCTTAAGAGTTTGTTAATCATTTACTTCATTCCCCTCAGAGTCTTTAAAAGAGATAATTCTATTTGGGTTCCTTCTATTCTAAGAACTATAGAATAAAAATTTAAGTTCTTTTCCATTTGTAAGCAATTTTATTTTGGATTTCTGTTTTAGTTGAGAGTTCTAATTATCAGTAGCAATCCAATACCTCTCTAGCTCTATTATTTCCATTGCTTTGAAGGAATTATTTAAGGGATCATTGTCCAAATCCTTTTAGTATTGATTAAGCCTTTCAAAGGCCTTCTTTAAATCCATCTTCATATGAGCAACTTCATTCTTTTGTAACATCATTCTTTTACACTAATTGTATGTCTATGAGCCTAAGACACTTGTACTTGTTAATTTCATCGCTAGTAAGCTAAATTTAGGGTGTTTTAATTAAAGAAATGAAGAATTTAAAAGGAGAATTCCTTTTAGTCTTGACATCCATTAGATTAACCTCTATAGGCGAATGATCTAAAAACAAAGAGTTAGTGAAAGTTATTAAATTACCAGGGAATAAGCTAAGCCAATTATAATTAATCAACCACATGTTTAGCTCTTTTTTTAGATAAATTGAGCATTTGATTGTTTGTTGGCCTATGTTAAAGTGACGGCCTATGCACCTTAAATCAACCAGACCCAAAGCACCAGTTAAATGACCTAGCTCCTAATATCTGGAATACATAAGCCTTGCATTTTCTTGAGCCTTGTCAAGTTTGAGAATGTAGTTGTAATTCCTTAATGACACCTAAGGTGTATGTGAAGAGGATACCATTACTTTGGACATCTTACTCAGAGGTGAACTTGAACAAGAAGAAGTCATCCTCATTTATCAAGGTGTTGACATCTCCCATAAGCTTTTAGCATCCTAGTGTTGCACCAAATAGACTATAAGTGTTTGTGTGGTTTAGAGCATGAATTCAATATTAATTTAATGTTTCATGAGGTGTTTGATGTATTGTTGATTTCAATACATATTTAGATGTTTGTGATAATTGTTCGTGCATAAACTTGACAAAAAATTAAGAGAGTGAGTCAAAGTAATTAATGTTAGATTGTACAATGAGAGTTACTAGTTAGTAGACCCACAATTATCAAATTAACAATCAATTGAAAAGAGATCTTGGTTGTGAAATTAATTATCTAAAAGATTTGTTTAGATCTAATTGAAGAAGTTAGGAATAGTTTTATGAATTAAGAGATTACAAATCTATTTATTTTGAATTCAATTAAGGTTAATTGATTAGAACTTCAGAGGAAGTAATCAAAACCTTAGAAAATCTAGGATCAAACACATAAATTGAATCAATAAGATTAAAGGAAACAAAATAAGTAAAGAATAAGTCCTAAGTATTCAATCTTGATCAAACCCTAGTTTTTATTAGTAGCTCATTATTTATTTGATTATTTGTTTTTCTTATTTGTTTGTTTCAATTTTTGTTATTTAAATTTAATTCAAATCAATTTTTGAATACCTTAGATAAAGTTAGGTTTAAATTGTTAACTCTTGCATATTCCTCATGGAAATGATAACTTCTTATACTAAAATATACGATTTGCAGTTTAGCGGGTATTGAGAGTTTTATTATTAGATATAAATCTTACTCAACAGAAGACATTAGTTTCCCTTCTTCAGTATATGGTATGTAGTGTAGTTTTCTAATGTTAACAAGGTCACTAGCAACTTTGATCCAAACTGGTCTACTTGGTGCTTCTAAAGGTGGATTGAGCTTTGACCCCTGTCAAGAGTTTTTTTATAACCCATTTCAACAATTTGAATTTGCAGTAGGGTAGGAAAAGCAATGGCTAAGTTAAGATTAGGGGTAGGAGAGGTTGGGAAGAAGCAATAGGCTAGGACATGTTTTCCTTTATTAGAAAAATGTCAAACAAAAAGAGGAAGCCAGAAAATTAAATGGAAAAGTGGCTTATTGAAGCTATTCTTTATTGGAAAAATGCCTAATTTTCTTATTCTCATCCTAAACATTGGGTTTTGACTTAAAAAAACTCATTGTCATCTTAAACATTGGTTTTTGAATTAAATTACACTCCCTAATTCAAAAGTAAATAACTATGAATGCTTTGATTTATAAGCAAATGAGGGCATGCCATTTGCAAGCTGGTTTATTTGATGAAATTCTCCACAAATGTTTTAAAATTCTTTAAGTTTCATAACACAAGCCTTACCAATAGGACTAATAAGATTTAATATCAATATTAAAAGATTTAGGAATGTTTTATTGAAAATAGATTAACCCATAAAATTAATAGAAAAATACAAGAAAGAAATATATGAATCACTATACTAAAAAAAAGGAAAAGATTAAGATTTATAAGATTCTAGGTTTAATCACCACTAGCATGCTAAATAAGATTGTAGTTAATAAAGAACCTAATATAAGAGTATCTTTAAAAATAAAATGGAGAAAAATCTCTCCAAGTTAACTTGATTAATCCAAAAACAACTATCTAATGGCTTGATTAGCTAATAATAACCATAAACTATCTTACATGCATCCCTATGGTTCTTATATGCTTGAACACTTAAAATGGAGTTATAAAAGGAAATAAACTCTCAAAATGACAAAATATCTATAAATAGTATGAGAACAACGTTTTTTTAAATCATAATCGATGCCAATTTTATTTTGTTCAATTTTATTTTGGATAAAACATAAAATCAAAGAAGAGTCTAATGCTAGTTACATGTTAAACTCTAATGCTAGTTTTGTTGTGTAACTTCAATCTATAGAACCTCATAAAAGATCAGGGTCAATTATAGAGATTACTCTAGCATTAGTTACATACCGTTTCTTCAACATTCTAATAATAGTGTAAAATCCATATTAATCATATATACTTTGAGTCAAATACTGGTTACATTGCATGATTGTGATTCTTCATTTTGCTCTCACACTTAGATCATCATGATAAGTCTAATTTCAACCTAAAGAAGTAGCAAAACCTTATTCTTGGCATGTATATCCACCACTAAGTTATTGACGTATTACTTATCCTTCTTTGCACTACTTCGTGTTAATAGTCTACCAAGATTCTTCAAAATATATATAGTAGCCTTTGAAGTTCTAGTAAAAGATACTTAATTCCCATCATTTTCCCTCTCTTCAATTAGATTTGTCCTTAAATTGGCATCTAAACCAAGGATTTCTAAATCGCTATGTTTAAAATCAGATTAAAGTCTAATATATCAGATTAATAGACATTAATAAAATAGATAATTGGATCACAAACCAATCAACTCAATTGCATTCATGAAATAACCAAAATGTGTCAAAGTATTCAACTAAGGTTCATCTAGCCTAAATAATAATAGAAAAATTAGCTATATATCAACGAACATGAAATCATATCCAAATATATATAATAGAATAAAAAATATCGAAATCATAATTTTAAATCTCCCTAATTGTTATCTATTGTGTATTATGATAATATAGATTTCCGATCTTGTGTTCTGATGGATCTTTTAATAAAAATTATGCGCCTTCCACTCCTTAAGCTCCAAATTGCCTCTGGAATCACCACTAAATGTTTTAGGGCAATGCCAGCAGCTTCCCCCTTTCTTCTGCCTCCAAAATGTCAATTTTATATTGAATTCTAGGTTTTTAGGTTATGCATAGTCTCTTGATGGTAGTTCATCGAATCATGCATAATCAGAATTTGTTGCGTATCATGAAAATGCACGGGCTTACTGAAGTGCATGGCCATGCATTCATTCCAGATTGCTGATTCTCTGTCTTATGCCACGTTTTCGTCCAAATTCTTCTCCTTTAAGTTTGTGAAGGCAATTATAATCTATAAACACACTTAAAATGAATTAAGTACCAAATATATACCAAAAGTATAAGATATCAAGCATGAATACATTAAATATGGGGTAAAAATATAGTCAATTCATCATTTATCAAATATCCTCACATTTAAGTTTTTGCTTGTCCTTAAGCAAACTGTAATCAAAATCATAAAATTTACAACATCTATCTATCGTCAATTTCAACCTATCCATTCATACTATACATTATCATATCCTATGAAATCAAATTAACATGCAATCAGAATCAAATTTTATTAAAATTAACTTCCTAAGTAATATTAATAATAATCACATCAACAGTTGCATTGAAATCAAAAGCACATACCTTTACACCCTTACTAACATTTCACTCAATGCACTCAAGTGTTTAGGGTAAAAAGTATCAAAACTCTTAATCAATACATAGTAGAATTCTTACTATAAACTTGCAGTAAAATCACATCTCCACCACTTATGTACAAACTAGAAACAAAAATCAAAAGGTCTTTGTGTAGGTTGTAATGGGGCTTAGGTACGATATTATTAAGATAATAAAGGGGTTTAAATTAAAGGAAATTTACTTAAGAAATATTACAATACTTGTTTACAAAACACATAGGTCCTTTCAGCGCAACTCAATTGGTACTATAAACTTATTCTCTTTTTTTCCTTTTTCCTTTTTTGTTGGACCCCGTCTCCGAGGCCCAACATTCGGACCCATAAAACATCGCGGACCCAAAACCGACCATAGAATGACCACAAAAATAAGGGAAACCTCCAATTGAAAATTTGGATTGGATATTTAATAAAATGTTTCC
>JANVCQ010000007.1:7824368-7836819 GCA_025531925.1 Erythroxylum plowmanianum
CGGGAAAGTGTAGTACGTTCTGTTCACGGCTGCACAGGACCGCTATGCGGGAATGTGCAGTACGTTCTGTTTTGGACCGAACCAGACCATTTTGATATGTTACGTGGTTTCGATTTTGCTTTTGTGTTTGCATTCATATTTATGAAAAATGAAAAACATTTGAGAAATGACAAAGTAAGTTTTATTACGAAAAGTTTGAAAAAGATTTGAGGAAATTGTTTGAAAAGGTATAAAGTTTGAAAAATTAGCCCTTTTGGCAAAAAGAATTATGAAAAATAATTTCTGCTTATTTGTCAATTTATAAATGTGTTATCCACGAGCTTCCGAGCTCACCTCCCCCTTTCATCCCCAATCTCCAGGTATTCGAGCAGGAGATCGGATGAAAGATGGTCAAGACGTCAGTTTTGATATTTGTATGTGTTTGTAATGAGTATAAGCTAGATTTGGAGAATTTGGGTTGTAAGCATCAAATTGATGATATGTATGAGATAATAAAATTGTATCAAGATTTAATTTATGAATTTTAGATTTGTGTATGATTTATGGTTTTGTTTATGAAGAATGTAAAAGATTGTATATGAGGTTGTGAAATATGTATGTAATTGTTTACGAATGGGAATCGTATATAATTATGATTTGAGATACTGTTTGGTGTTGAGTTGGTATTGGACGATGAATATATTCATTGAAGTGAGTTATGAGATTGTTTTGATGATGATTAAAGATTTTGAAGTGTTTAGATATAGGTTTGTGTTTATCTGCTGAGATCCCGGACGGAGGGTCCGGTGGATTTTGATAATTCTGGTTATTGTGTAAGTATTTAGAAGTGTATTGTTATCATTTGCAGATTTTTGGGTTAGGACAAATGCAGCCGTTATGCTGCCGAATTTTTGTTAGAATTGGGTTAAAAATGAGATTTATGTGATATATAGGATTGTTGAGTTTTGGAATTAAGAATGAATTTCCTATGAGAAATGATAAGAATATGATGGTTATAAGAAAAAGAAAAGAAAAAAAAAATTTATACCGGATTTTGAAACGTCTTAGGTTTTCCAATGCGATGCGATCAGGTTTCTTTATTCTTTGTTTCTCTCGGATGTCGGATTAGTTTGCTTTGCTTCGATCGGTTTCGTATCCGTTCATTTGATTTCGTTCGCTTCGCTCCCACTTTCGCTTTCCTTTTGCTTTTGCTTTGTTATCCAATTTATTATTCGCTTTTCGCCTCGTGTTGTTCGTTTCTTTCGTTCCGCTCTCCTTTATTTCGGTTGGGGTCCCAACATGTAGAATCCCGTAGCAGCCCGCTAGCGGACGCTGTGGACGAGGAATGTTTACTGGTGCCATCTGTATTAAGTTTCACCTATCTTGAGGGAGGTGTGCGTCATCTGAGACATTGCTGATGTCGAGGTCGGGAGCCAGAAACTGTTGGTTGCCGCCAGTCTGCTGCCTGCCGTATCAAACCTGCATAAGACAAAATACAAGAAATGGGTGAGGAAGGCCAAGTAAACGTGTCTTCAAATAAAGTTTGATTGCGCCATGTTCAGAGGGGCCAACAAGTGGTGCCAAATAGGATGGCCCAATCATGTCCGTGTACTCGTCGATGGTGTTGTAGGTTTTTCTGGACCCATTTTTGAACCGACATAGTGAAGAAGTTGCAACTCATAAGATGTGAAGGGTAGGTTGTCTACAGTTGACGGGCCTTACTGCAATCCCGTAGTACGTTGAGGGAGGATTCTTCAAGGTGGCAATGATGACATGAACCATCCGTGGTAATGTGCCGTCAGACGAGTTGGTGTTTGGTGGGAAGGCGATCATGTGCCAGCAACCAAAGAAAGGAACGGATGTGTTGTGGACCCGACCAGTGCCAAATTTCCTTCCAGACTGCGTCGGCTAGTTCCGGGTTAGGATTAGTGAGCAAAGAGTAAGCGGAGGCGATCGTGAAATCACCCGTGTCGAAAAAACCCCATATCAATTTGTCCGGGCCCAAGTAAGGTTTCGGGGGAAAGGAACCAGCGATGGTTCTGCAGATTGAGGGGGGAAGATATGGCTGAATAACATCCCATTGTCAGTTGCCGTCAGCATCGACAACGTGGTGGATCCTAAGAGTAAGGATGGTATCCGAAATTTGGGAGGTAGCCTGGGATACCAGGGAGCCAAGTCGTGGAATCCAAGGATCGGTCCAGAAATGGATGCGAGAGCCGTCACCGACCCTCCAATGCAGGCCCTTAAGAACGAGGTGCCAAGTCACCTTTAAGCTATTCCAGATCATTGAGCCACCTGTTCCACCCAATGTGGTGGGGATGTTGGTGGCATCAAAATTGGACTTGGCAGAGAGGATACGTACCCAGAGAGCATTAGGCTTGGTAATCAAGCTCCATCCTAATTTGGCTAGAAAAGCGTCATTGGTGGCGCAGATTCTGCGGATACCAAAGCCCCCTATTGCTTTCGGTTTACTGACTTCTTCCCAAGGGACGTGGTGGAGCTTGCTGTGCCCAAGAGATGCCCCCCACAAAAATTGACGCATCAGTTTCTCCAGCTCGTCACAGAGACGACGAGGAAGCCTGATCGTTTGCATAGTATAACTGGGAAAAGCCTCGATAACAGCTTGTGTCAAGGTGATGCGACCCTCCAGGGCTAATAGGTTAGTAGACCAGCTAGATAGGCGTTAGTGCACCTTATCCAGGATGTACTGATAGATGCGTTTGCTAGCTCGTTCGTGCAGGAGGGGAACCCCAAGATACCGGCCCAGGTTAGTGGTCTGAGTAATGTTTAGAGCACGACTTAAAGTTGAAGTAATCGATTGCGGCATATTTCTGGAGTAGTAGCATCAAGATTTAGCTAAATTGACCCATTAGCCAGAAGCAACACAGAACATGTGAAGGGTATCCCGAATGACTACAACTTGATCCAGCGAGGCTTTGACGAATAGAATGAGATCGTCAACGAAAAATAGATGAGTAAGAGGAGGCCCTGATCTACTGAGTGTGATCGGCTGCCATTGTCCTTGGGACACTGCGTGGTTGATGGAATGACCTAGACATTCCATACAAAGCACAAAAATATAGGGTGAAAGAGGGTCGCCCTGGCGTATCCCTCTAGAGGGGCAGAAGGTGGTGTTGAGTTCCCCATTCCAGGTCACTTGCATGGAGACCGTGGAGATCCAGTGGATGATGAGGTTAATCAGCGAAGGAGGGAGACCGATATCAAACAGGGTATTTTGAATGAATGCCCAGGATAACCGATCATAGGCTTTTTCTAGGTCCACTTTCAGAGTCATAAGCCCGTGTGGTCGCGATTTGCGTTTCATGGTATGGATGACCTCTTGAGTGATGATAATGTTATCCGTGATCATCCACCCCGGGATGAAACTGTTCTGCGTAGGGACGACCAAGTGGGCAAGGTAAGGTTTAAGCCGGTTCACTATGATCTTTGTGAGTGCTTTATAGAGCACCGAGCAGAGGGCGATAAGCCGAAAGTGCGTGATAGAAGTGGGGGACGAAATCTTGGGGATGAGAACCATGATGGTCTTGTTGAGCTCAGGGTCTCAATCTGTCAGCTGAAAGTTATGTTGGATGAAGCGAGTCACCGAGGGGCCAAGGGTTCCCCATTGTGACTGGTAAAAAAAAGCAGGGAAGCCATCAAAGCCTGGGGTTTTGTGTGGATCCATGCTGTGAATAGCAATCTTGACTTCCTCGGGACTGGGGGGTCGAGCTAACACAATCTGAGCAGACTATGGGAGGGAAGGGAAGTGACCATATAAAGGGGGAGGAGCGTGAGGAAGGCGGTCTTCAGTGAAAAGGTCTTCTAGGAAAGTTTGCGCTAGCCATTGGAGATTCGCATGATCTGAGATGAGAGATCCAGAGGCATCAGTTAGGGAATGAATCCTAGCATGGCGTTGTTTGTGGCGAGTGATGGCGGATAGTATTTGGTATTCCGGTCGCCTTGCCTAAGCCATTTGCTTTTGGATTGCTGGTGCCAATACAACTCTTCTTGACATAACACATGTTCTAATTCGGTTCTTAAGTAATCCTCAAGGTCCCATAGAGAGGTCAAGTGAAAGGTGTCAATGTGTTTTTGAATGCCCTCGAGGCGCGCCATAAGGCGCTGCTTACGGTGAAAAATATTGCCAAAAGTGTTATGGTTCCAAGTCTGTAAGTGTTCCGAAAATGATTTGATCGACTGACTAAAGGTGGAAGTGGTAGGTTGTTAATGATCGGTGACAAATTGACCAAATCCCGGGTGGGTGAGCCAAGCGGATTGGAACCTAAAAGGCCTATAAGTTGGGGGAGGGTTCGGATGAGTGCTGAAGGTGACGAGGAGTGGTCGGTGGTCTGACTTCAGAAAGGGTAAATGATGAATTGTAGTGGAGTGAACTGCTGCGTGCCAGTTAGGAAAACAGAAAGCCCGATCCAATCGGGCAAGTAGATTGCCTCGTCTCCAGGTAAACCGAGGTCTTGAGAAGCCCAAATCGAGCAGAGTACAATTGTGCACACAGTCTCGAAAATGTCGATTAGTGACAGGTTGAAGGCGGGAACCACTGCGTCGATCAGTGGCTTCCAGTTTGGCGTTTAATCTGTGAGGGGCCGGACTGCCATAACAGTCATCTCTCAGGGTGAGTCCATCGAGGGGCCCTGAATGGGCTCTATCATGGGTGTGTCGGATGGGGTAAATGGTTCCGGCTCAGAGGTAAAAGTGAACTCCGGGTCAGGGGGTCGAGGAGGTGTAATGAAGGGGCTATGCTCGGTAGAGGATGAGGCAACATGAGGACCATTTTCAGTCGAATCCTCATCCATGGCCTTGCAGCCCAAATCCTCCGGAGCCGGGAGTGTGAAAGTTGGGTCTTGAATAAGGATGTCGGCATGGGAGGGGAGCGAAACAACAGTGTGGCGTGGGAGTGGGCTGAGGCCTGTTGGTTGGGTGGGCTTGGGAGGGACCAAAGAGGGTGGCAAGGGGGCTGGGCTAGTGGGCTCACGTGTGGGAGGGTGGGGGAGGGACTTGGGCTTGGGTGAAGGAGTTTGGCCCACGGGTTTTCTGTGGTTGGAGTGAGAGGCTGTCGTTTTGGGGGAGTTAGTAGACGATAGCGTCTTGGCATGATGAGCTTGGTGTCTCGCACGTCCTTTCTGCGATGAATTGGGGGCTAGGGATTGCTTCAGTCCGTTCTGGAGCGCTGTCACGTCGAGGGGTGGAATTGATGGTGTCTCAGTGACCGTTGGAGATGAGTCGGCGATGAGCGGGGCTGAGTTTGACAAAGCGACGTACCACGAACTGTTCAGTCCAGCGAGGGTGGAGCGTGAGGATCGGTCGGAGCAATGGCCCGAGGGTGCGGTGGGAGGTTGGGTTGTGCTCGAAGAGGCTCCGGCGTCGTCGTGGATGGTTGTGGAAGATTCGGAGTTCGGCTCACCAGTGGAGGGGATGTCGGTGGGATCCATTGTCCGACGTTGGGGCAATTCGCGATGGCATGACCAACCATTCCACAACCGAGACAGATTTGGGGGAGACCCTCGTAAGCCACTTGATGGCTTCACCATCCAGCTCCACCACAGAACGAAGGGGAGAGCTCAAATCGACGTCCACCGCCACCCTAACAAATCGTCCCCGGTAAGTCTGCTGTGTGTGGCTATGTATTTTCATTATTCTGCCTACCAGGTTTCCAAGCGCGGTGAGGATCGAAGGGTGATAACGAGCCATTGACAATTCGGGAAACCACACCCATGCCACGACATGAGTGATTTTGTCGATGGAGGGACGAAATTCCAGGTACTATGGTTGGACTGACAAGGTGAAGCCTGAGATGATCCATGGGTCCTAAGTAAGTGTCTTGATGTAGTCAACCTCTTCCCGGAAATTGACAAGGTAGAAGTCGTGATCCAGATCAACAATCTTCATGGGTCCAGAGGGTCACCAGAGGGTAAGCAACTTAGTTTTAAGCATCGCAAAATTGATTCTCCGGCCTAAAAATTTGATAATTATCGCGGTAGTCCAAACCTTGTCCAATTGGCTTTTGAATGTGGTGGATAGTTCGATGCCCAGTTCGTATGTGCCTTGGACAATGGAGATATCACCTTCAGATGTTTCAATGGGATCCTCCTCTGGCTAATCTAAGATCTGACTCCTCAGTCCAGAATCATTCAATACGATTATCACTGCATTGTAGCTGGGGGGTTTGTGTGTGATATCTGGTGTTGTAGGAGGAAGGGAAGGATCTTCGTCTCGCTCTCTAGTGCGGACTTTTTTAGCGATAGGACCATCGGAGGGCGCGAGGGGAGGGCCCTGATGGGAGCTCATGGTGCAAGACTTTGTGTGCAGAGATATTGTGCACTGAGGTAGTTACTTGAGAGAGTTACTGTGTATCGAGGAGAAATGTACTGTAGCAATTGAGAGCCTTTTGTGAATAATTGTTTTAAGGGTCCTTTGTCAGACTCCTTTGTTGTCGAACTCCTAATATATTTCTAATTTCTCAAATAAAAAGAAAGGATCATGAGTCTTGACCCACCAAACATTTTCATTTTCCTCTACGTCACCAATTGCTGTTTTCAATTTCCACCGTCCTTCCCCAATTAGGGTTTCACCAATTCCTCTCTCCCTCTCTCCTCTCTACACCTTAAATTTTGACAATGGAAAACAACACAAACAACACTAGTGTCGTGCCTAACACAAGCAACAACAACAACGCCAGCATTGTGTCTTTGGAGAACCTCAATAACGTGGCCAATTGGGTCAGTGCTAGCGTAATCTCCGCCTTCTTCTCTTCTCTGGAGCGCTTCTCTTGCGTCAACGTCGCTACCACCAACGACGATGACTCATCTGATGACGAGGCCAACGATCGCCCTCTCACCCTCTCAACCAACCCTGGCCACTCCGACGACGTCTCTGCCCTCCCCGTTTGATCTCTTTATTCTATCTTTTTTCGTTTCTTTTTTCTTTTCTTGGTATTTAGAAATTTAATTTTTTAGGGAAAAGGAAAGACAATCCGTACTTTTTTTCTTTTATGAATGTATTATGCTCAATTCCATCTCTGTATCGTTGACGATCTATATTTTTTCTTTCATATGAAAACTTTCTCCCCGTAACTTTCATATAACTGCGCGTAGCTGTTACAAATTGACCATATTGTTTGATTTGTTGTTTCGTTCTTGGCGTGCTTAATGCCGTTTCTACCATACTCTCATATTTCTTTTATCGTTTACTTTTAGGATGATATGATTATACTTTCCCCAAGTTCCGAAGCTTCACGTTTTGTTTTTTTTTTTCCCGTTGATATTTTAAGCATTTGGCAATCAGGTTTGTCTAATTGGGTTATTGACTCCTGTTGGAATGTTTGCTTGTCATTAGGTGATTTGCCTGTATTTGTTCCATGTATGTATGTTTGTATGCATTCGCCATAAGGGTGAATAGAGGGTCAAAAGGTGAGGGAAAAATTGACCTCCTTTGAAACATGATAAATCTATTGTTAGGAAAGATTAGTGAAAAGCTCAATTGAGAGGCAGTGTTGAGAAATTAAATGTAGCCTAGCTGCATTGATTGTTGGTAGTGATGGAGAATTTCTATGAAGTTTTTTCGCTTGGCCAGATGATTGAGATTATATTATTTTAGTTCCAATCCTGTCTCTAACTGTTACAATGAAGGCAAGTTTTACTTGTCAAGCTCATGCTTTTGGCCGTAATTTTGTGGATAGAAGTGAGTGACACAGAAAGAGCCAGTATGATTGTCCCTTTCCTATTACTTTCTTGTATGTATGAGTCATTGAGAAAGGTTGGGTTCGGCACGTTATTATAGCATTTGATGAACTATGTGAAAAAATTAGTGTTTGACCAAATGCAATGTCTTTAATGTTAGTTTCCATGTGACATATATCATATGGGTTGAAGGCGCTATCCAATTAGAATAACAATTCTTACAAGATAAAGTTAGTTTGGAGCTCTAATGTGCTTTCTTACAAGATAAAGTTAGTTTGGAGTTCTAATGTGCTTTCTATGGCAAGGAAAAACAATGTGAAAAATAGTTCATAGATAGACAATTGTATTGCAGTTGTAATCTAGTCTATGTTTTCCACTTTTTATATCTGTTGTTTCTTCCTCTTACGGATACTGTGTTCCTTTACTATCAAGTATCCGCAATATATTTATACGTTTGTTATTTGGTACTGACATAGAATTCCCCTATGTGAGTGGTCTTCGAAATTTGTATGTCATTCTAGTATAGAAATGCTTTATGATGTCTGTAGGATGTGCCGAAGATTTTACCTCACATTCTCCATCTCTTTCATTTGGGTAATGTTCAACTTTGAGTAATTGTTCTTCCCAAATTTCTCGAACAAAGCAGCAGAGTGACTGTAACATCTAATAACGTGCAACTTTGTTTCATCTATTGGTCCTTGCGAGGGTGAAGTAGATTTAATTTGGTGGGAATTTTGCATAATCCAAGCCCCTACTGTTGGCAAAGGAAATTTCTGTTGTTGTGAGTTGAGAGCTGCCAGAACTAGTGTCTCTTTATTGTTTTCTTTGGCCTAGGTCGCATGTGTCCTTGTCACCTTGATAAAGAATTTGTTTCCTCGAGTCCTTTTTTAGTAATATTATATATGTTTATTTCGGAACAAGTTAACATAATTGCCGAGTTGGTAAAATGTCTGACTTACAGATTTTGAAGACTTGCAATAAGCCAAGGGGTGGACAAACTACTCGGAACTTTTATAGATTGATCGTGACAGATGTTTTAGTGTTCTAAAGTGTTTTCGTCGTGGTCATCCTACCTTATTAATAGGTACGTTTTTATTTGTCTGAATCTATGATCAACTTAACTGATAGAAGTCCAAATTTTGATACGTTGATTGCACTTCAGGAAACCTGATTAGTACTTTGTTGAATGAGGTAACATATTTTTAAGTATCTAGCCTTCTGTGATTTTTTCAATTTAGTGTTTAAACTTTTAATATTTTCAATTAAGTTATCAACTTTGTATGACTTAACATTTTAATTTAAAACGTTAATTCTGTTAATATTTTGTTTATTTGATAACGAATTTTTTTTGTAGACTAATTGTTTACTAATCATTCATGTGGATTAAAACACTCAAATTATAATCTCTTTTATGTGTTTTAGTCCATGTCTATGATTGGTTGACAATTAAATTTTTACATGAATGTTTATAGGTTATGGATAAAAAAGATTCTATTAGTCAAATCAGTAAAATACTAATAAAATTGGGAACAAATTACCTGTTTTTATTACCTTATTTTATGAGTATTTATCTATTCAATATAAAGGATTCACAGAAAATGGATGGATGGATGCTCATAAAATAAGATAGAAGCAGAGTAATGGGAATTAGTGATCTGCCTTTAATAAAATTAATGTTTTGAAATAAGTTATTAAGGTTATAAAAGATTACCTAATTGAAAATTTTAAAAAAATGGATATTAAATTGAACAAATCTTAAAATGTTGGGCAATTTATAATTGTTATTCCTTGTGAAATTGACAATAAGGGGCGTTTTTCCCAAGACCTTTTTTATTCATTTGGGCATGCGAGTCACTTCACTAAGGAGAAAATGGTCAAATGATATGTTTAACATTTATCTTAAGGTGACTTAACATTTTCAAGAGTTTATGTTATATAAATGAATAATTTCTAGGATGGAAAGCTTATGTTTTGTGATTAAAATTTAACTGTTCTTATTAACGATAATTGTTGTAAAATTCTATAGATTGCATTATATTTCAAGTAATTTCTAGGGGTTAACTTCACCCTATTAGCTTAATCCCATTTTGGTGGATTATGAAGTTTTGACTTCTGCATGATTTTGTCTCAAGTCTCGGCCCAAACTTGATTTATTCTGCTGCTTTCTGTCATGATTGTAAATACTTTTCTTTGCAAAATATTCCCCTTACTCTTATCGACTTCTTTTTTCAGATTAAATGGTCCCAAACGTTAATAAAAGTTTAACAGATACCTCCTTAATATGGTCGCCGTCTAAAGATGGCCTGGCATTGGGATTATTTGCCAACGTCATACATTCTTGTGTTCACGCAAGGATTGAGTTCAGATTTAGTTATTTTTAATACGTTGGATTAAGTTCACTCGGTTTAATTATTCTAAACAAAATGACATCTTTTTTTTTTACAAGTTAGGATTCAGATAAGTGTAGACTTAGATAATTTTAATTATTCTAAACAAAATGACATCATTTATTTTTGTAAGTTGAGACTTAGATAAGTTTAAACTTAGACAATTTAAATTCAGATCCAATTAAAAAATAAATTATTATATATTTTTAATTTTAAAAAAAATATTTTAAAAAATTGACAATTATCGGCACATTGCAATCCCTATGTTTAAGTATACCATAACTTTTATTTTATTTAAATCAACCCTGTTGGAACATGCCTCAAAGAACTCATGAAAAAGTTTGAATCAAAACCAACAAAGATAAAAATATATGTATGAAAGAATTAACCTGTCAGCGATAAGGAATCAAGAACCAAATTCATAAATTATTTAAATGTTATAACAAAAGATTTTTTTTTTGGGTAAGTTCTAAGTTTTGTAAAGAATAAGGGAAAAAAAAACTCTAATGACTCTTAATAAACAAATATCTTAGGACTTACATAGGCTACACCATGACTTGTCACAAAAATTATAACACCAATAGGCATGGATAGAGACACGTCCAAGGATAAGACTAAGTTGGGCACAGTTTAGGCTTACAACTAAGGTTTTTAGAAAGTTACATGGACTAATATATGATCATGCTGAAGTTCATGATTACATCCAAATGTTCAATCTTAGTTCAAATTAAGTTAACTAATGCTTGTTAGTTAATTTGGCTTAATTTCACACATATAGCCACTTCTCTCACAACACTATTAAATGCATCTTGAAGCCTTTTGCTCCTTGTATGTGTAATTGGTCTATTTGGAAAACCAAAAGGATCAAAAGAAAACTTGATTCTTATAATCCCTCTTTTGAAAAGATTTTTCTCGAATTATCACCTATATTAAAAGGAATTAAATTAAAAAATTAGAATTATTACTCATATTATACTCACTTAGAAAATCTAACTTATAAACATTATCATTGATTTGTTCAACAACTTGAAATGGATCATCTCCTCTAAGGTGCAATGTAGATCTTATTTGATTTGTGAACTTCTCCTTTCTCATATGCACCATACGTAGTCACCTAGTTCAAAGGTAACTTTATTTCTTCATTTGTTAGCTTTGGATGCATAATCTTCATTTGTTAGCTTTGGATGCATAATCTTCATTTTCCTTCTTATATGCTGCAAAACATTTTCATAAAGCTACTTCACCATTTCAACTTTTTTTATACCACCTAAGCAACTCCTCTTATCAATAGGTAAAGGAACCAAATTCAGTGGAGTTAGTGGGCTAAAGCCATAAATAATCCCAAAAGGTGAATAATAAGTAGTTCTATGAATAACTCCATTATATGCAAATTCAATGAATAGTTAAACAATCTTCCAAATCTTTTAAATTCTTCTAAAATTGTAACATATAATAAAGTACTCAAAGTCCTATCTACTACTTAACCATTTTTTGAGGATGATAAGTAGGTTACAATATTTTAATTCCTAATTTTCCTATAAAACCTTATAAAAGTAGCCAAGGAAATTAACACCTCTATCAGACACAATCACCTTAGGAATACTATAGAGTCATAATATCTCTTAAAAAACAAATTAGCCATGTTAGTTACACTACGGATTTTACTAGATGTAATAAGATAAGTTATCTTAAGAAATCAATCAACAATAACATAAATAAAGTCTTTACCTCCTTTTGACCTAGGTAAATCCAAAATAAATTCATAGAAATATAAACCCAAAGTTCATTAAGAACTGACAAAGGAGTTTATAAATCATGTGGCATAATCATAGACTTAGTTTATTTATATGTATTATAATTAGCACAAATCATCTATACATCACGACACATATAAGGCTAAAACAAATGGCCAAGTAACATATCTAGTCTTTTTAATTCTAAAATGACCTATCAATCCTCTCTTGTGGACTTATCAATTCATATAGGCCTTAAAGATAGATGCAAAATTATTATCATTCTCATATAATTCCTTAACATGTTCAAAGCCTAACAATTTTATATATATTATAGAAATCATGGCATATTTTTGGAAAAATACATCAACCCCAATGTTTTTCTTACCTTACTTTACTTGAACATATAAGGAACCATCTCAATAAACTTCATCAACTTGGCATGTCATTAATTAACTTCCTTTCCCTTTCAAATGCCTTAAGGACTCACTACTAGTGTTAATAACAAACTATTTGGATCATAAATAATGATTTCAAGTATTCAAAACCTCAATAATGCATACAATGTAAGCGATCTAGAAGGGGGGTTGAATAGATCTTTAAGCTTTTTGTAATTTTCTACAATAAAATCAGAAGTTAATTCACACAAAAACAATTT
>JANVCQ010000007.1:7845057-7869797 GCA_025531925.1 Erythroxylum plowmanianum
ACTCTTCATCTTGTTTATGTCTATTATTATCCTTATACCATATCATGTATAGATTGGCATGATGATTTGGATATATTATTTCTGCTGCAAATAAGATTTCTAAAAAGTTTTGAAATCTACCGATTCTCCGAATATAGCATGCTTTCTTTTTCCGATCTAACATCGTGTTCACTTATGTAGTTTTCGTTTCTTTTTATTATTTTCTTTAAGCCTTATATAACTTAGAATTAGATTAGTACTCTTCTTGTGGGATCGACACCCTTTAATACTACAAGTATGACCTATGTACTTGTGGATTATTGAGAGTTTTATAAATTGTAAAATTTACTCAACACTAGCTCTGCCTGACTCTTAAATCAACTATCTATGTTAATTCTATTATCTGTTTCAAGGATTAATGAAGCTACTATGCAAGACAACGCAACATGCTTGCTCAATTAATTAACCAAGTCATAAAAACAATCTCTTTGTCTCCCTCATTTCATAATAGCTTTGGAGTTCTTATCTTGTCTATTTTAAGGTGGAATTTCCTATATTTTGTTAGTTATGTACATCAAGAATGAAGAAACTTTGTTGGGAAAAGGAGAAGAGGCCAAAGCAAATAAAATGCTAAGACCTCAAAGTCTTTAATTTATCGAACCACTTGTGTTGGTGTGCATATTTCCTAAGGAATAACTTCGAGATATGTACTAGTATTTTCTTGATAATTTTATTATTTTCATAATCCAATGTTTGTGATGTTGTTTTCGTATAAATTTCGTAAAATATTTATCATAATCAACATTAGCTTATCTCTTATGTGACCCTTTCCTATAAAAATTATCTCGTAAATAGGGGTTTTCATCATTTCATGGTAAATTTTAGAAATGAAATAAGGTCTCAATGAATACATGGCTCTTGAATGTTGTAACACAAGTTTAAAGACCTAAGGCTAGAAGTTCTAATATGTATACTAGCATATATCATATAATTAATGTTCACTAAATCATTTCTTTCTTGTAGGTTTTGTTTTCCTTATTTTACAAGTCAATTTTGTAATAACAAATTTGTTAGTATATATCATAAATATATTATTCAAGTTTAAATTTGTCAATAAACATTTGAGTGATCAAATCGCCCTTACCATATTTATGAAGAATGGTTAGAAAATAGATGTACCCCTTCATATATCAGTGCTTCAAATTATAGAAATTAAATGGATTCAGAGATTTTTTAATTGAGTTAATTTTAAAATAATTTTTAATTGTTAAGGTTTCTTAGTCATGTTAATATTTCCATTTTATCTTTAACATGTCAGCAAAGCAACTCTTTCATGTCCAATATGATAAAGATACCGAAGCATGCAGATAATAATAGCAGCATGCACCTGTAAATCTCCCTCGCTTGCGCCCTTCCTTCTCTCTTTATGGCATGCGTTGAGTCGCTGACGACTACATTACAGGGAACAAGTACTACAGCACACCACAACCCTTCAAAGTTGTAACATACAGTAAATTAATGATTCCATTATCGCACTCCCTCACTTCCTCTCCTCTTTAAATAGCATCATAATCTTCCCCTGTTTTTTGCAAAACACCCACTTCTACATTTTCCTTCTCTCCGTTTCTCACTACTCAACCGTGTTGTCTCTGTATCCGTACTCTGTTTTTGTCGGTTTCTCCTCTGAAAATGTACCAAACGGAGTCTACTTGGGGGTCTTATACGCGACGAACAGCCTTTGGTGGAGACCTATTGGAGTGCATAGAGAGGCTGGCCTCTCAAAATGCTGTGGTGATCTTTAGCTTAAGCACATGCTTCATGTGTCATGCCATTAAGAGGTTGTTTTGTGGAATGGGCGTTAACCCAACAGTTTACGAGCTAGACGAAGATCCGAGAGGGAAGGAGATTGAAAATGCACTGATGAGGCTTCTGGGTAGCTCTACTTCCGTTCCAGTGGTGTTCATTGGTGGAAAACTTGTTGGTGCCATGGACAGAGTCATGGCTTTTCATATTAATGGAACTCTTGTGCCTCTTCTCAAGGAGGCTGGTGCTCTCTGGCTTTGACCACTATCATTCTCTCGTCATCAGTTATCTAAAGAAAGGGCAAAGAATGTTACCGTTTTACACAGCAATAGGAGGCAGAGGAAGGAGTTCTGGTATTAAGTCGCCTCCATTTATGGATACAGGGATGACTTAAGTGTTCCTTTATTTTCTTGTATTGTTTTTCCTGGACAGATAGAACTTGATGGTTTTCTACACGCGTGTCTCTTATTTTGCTTTGGGTTTCACTATTGTCTGGGTCTGAGAGACTTATTCTACTTCCTCCCACCTATGTATAGAAACCGAACAGAAAATATTAAAATTGAACAAATGAAAAGATATTCTTATGTTTTCCTCCTCTCTAATGTGCAGCTTGTGCCTCCAAATCCAAATTATGCTAGATCTTTGAAATGTGATTCCTTACAAACCTGATGAGCCTCGAATGAAAAACAGAAGTAGATGGAGAGAAGGTCCAAGAACCACCTCGTTGCATTTCTATCGGAAAGAAAACTGTTACCTTTTAAACAAGATTGATGATACTGGTCTCTCTCTCCCTCCTGCATATGATCACCTTTTGCTTCACATCAACTATTGCCCAGTTTTTCGCCTGGAAATTCGCCGGATTGAATCAGTTCTTGATTTGTTAGTTGAGAACGGCGGTGGGAAGGACGTAACCCTGCTGCTTACTCCCAATCCCCGAAATCACGTTCTTTTCTAATCCAGGTTGGATGAAAGAGTTCCCAAGATCGCGGTATCAGTTGTACGTTGGTCAAATCTTTTCAACATATAGACCGCATTTTCGATTTTGAAGGACATAAACCTGCTGCTTACTTTTGTTGGTATGGTTTAATTATTAGTTTTTGGTGCAACAAGAGCCTTACTTTTGTTGGTATGGCTTAATATTAAACCATACCAACAAAAGTAAGGCTCTTGTTGAACCAAATACTAATTAATTATGTTATGAAAATTTTCTATAAGAGGTAAGGACTGCTCATAAGACAACCTCTTATGTGAAATAGGAACTCAAACATAGGTAAATGGAAGTTGTTTCTATTGCCATCATATCAAACAGGTAATCTGGGGAGAATAAGCTACAACAGATAGAGATACAAAGAAGCAACATTTATCCTTATCCATTTCTATCCGGATAACTCCTTAAACCACCATAAGGCATTCATTAAAGAATAAACGAACTTGGATTTTGATAAATGCTAAATAGATTATATTTTTAATCCCATATTTAATATGTTTTGATTGTTTATTTGAGAGTTTCTTACTATTTTTTTAATCTATCATGTCATTAGATCTTATTTGCCTTCGTAGATAAAAACGAGAAGCATTAGGCAAATTCAAAATAGAAATGGAAATTTTGAAGCTATTTTGAAGGGATCTATGCTAATGATGGACATGTTCTTGCAAGGCTACAACATTGTATGATGACCATGTAAGATCATAAATCTTTATGATTTTTAAATATCAAAGCAAGATTGAGGAACACAGTCATGCATACAACTCTGTGGGTAATTGTCCACTTTATAAATGGATAAAATGAAGAGAAGAAAGGGAGCTCATAAGAGGCTCAAGTTAGGCTTAGGAAAACACGTATTGAGGACCTAGGATAATAAGAGCATGAAGAGCAAGCAAGGAAACATATTTGGGGTGGATTTTTTCAATGTAAAGTTGATTTTATGAAGATTAAAAGGGATCTCATCATTGATCTTTTAGTATCATGTTTTCTTTTATTCTTGATGTTATGATCATGAACTAAACTTTTGTTAATGCTCGGAAAAGATGAACCCTTGGACAAACCTTATAGTGACTTTCTTTTAACTTAATTCATTATTTGGTTTTGTTTGGATTCAATTATGTTTTCTTAATTATCCTTGAATTAGTATTGCAAGTATATTATTTAATGTATGATTTCTTGCAATAGATATTGAAAAAACTTTTTGTATTAATAGATCTACCATAATTGAAAGGACTTGCAAAAGAACCTAGAGATAGGTTGACATAAATCATCTAGATTAGGGTCAAACCTAAAAGTGAAATTCATGAATTGATTAATGCAATATTAGGTTTAACTAGAAAGAGGATTTAGTTAATCAACTGTGAATTAGTTGTTAATAGTCTTGATAAAGATATTAACATAATACATGAATTTTCATGGTCTTATAAACTAAATGTTCAATCTTTAGAGAAGGAGAACCATATGCATATGCATATTTATGGAGGAGACTCACAGGGCCGCCTAAAGTAGAAACAAAATGCCATTAGGAAAGTCGAGGAGAAGGACACTTATGGGGCTTCCTAAAGTAGTTTCAGCCACTTTTTCAACCACTCAATTCGTTAAAGGAGAAGGGCAAAATAAAATTGAAAAAAAGATGACGTTCCAATCAAGGGATGGCATTTTTAAAAAAATTTAATTTTATTTAAAAGTTTTTTTAAAAAATTATTCAAAACTCTTATAAAATTTGGAAGTGTAATTTTGGTTATTAGTAATAAAATGCTTAAAGTATCAATTTTTTTCATTTATAGCCCGACGTTAGTCTCACTGTTATCTTCACTAACGTGGCACTGCCAAGTGTCAATGGATCCACATTAATCAGACATGTCAGTGTAATTAGCATAAGTCAGTCTGATTAGTGAAACGATGTTGTTTCAAGATAAAACTAAGACAAAGTCATTTCAACAAAACTGAGATAATCATATCCCGTCGTCATTCTCAATCTGTAACCTAAATCCCTAACTTTTATCGCACATGCCCCATCATCATTGTCCATATTCTTTAGTAGCATCTTTCATCTAAACAACAATTTTTTCTAGTAAATGAGAGCTTTTAGAAAAGATAACGCTGAGTTAGAATTGGAAAAATTGATAGTTTGGACATTTTATTGCTAATTTTAGAGTTCAGGCTATAATTAAAAAATTAACGAAAGTTTGGGCTTTTTTGGTAATTAACCCTATAGTTTATTGTTTTAATTTTGCATTTAATTTATCGTAAACACCATAATTTGCTAGGTTAGATAAAAAGATCGTAAATGCTAGTAATTCTAATCATTGTGAGATCAATCCATACTTATTAGTGCTAGTTACAACTACACAGTACACTTGCAAATTAAAACTTTGAATTACATATCAAGTTTTTGACACCATTATCAGAAAATACAATATTAGGAAAACCTTATTTTTATTAATATAGTCATTTTTTCTTTTAGGTAGTTGTTTGATTTTTTCTGAATTAGTCAATTATGAAATAACCGCAAGTGCTCGACGTTACTGTAGCTAGTATTGGCAAGTACATGTTGATCCTCTGAAGATGATAAATATTAGTAATTACTATTATCCTATTATCTAGTTTATCAATTATTTGTGATTTTTATTTAAAAGAAACAAAACTAAAGCAAGTAAAATGAATTGTTTGCGATTTTTATTTAAAGAAATGAAAAATAAAGCAAGTAAAATAAAATAGGTAGCAACAAAGAACAGAGAAATAAGAAAACACTTAGAAATTTATCTATATTGGAAATTAATGTCTAGGCTTCAAGTCCCCCAAAAACCCCTAACAAATTGATCTTTTATTATACAATTATTTTATTGATTTATTAGACCTTGGAGATTCCTATGCTATGCTAATAGTAGATCTTGACTCTAATAACAACTAATTCTATGGCTTTCAACTGAATTACTCAGGTTAAAGTTTATAAGATTGTTTTATCAATTTTTAAATCTCTCTATTAGGTTTGACTCTAATCTAGAAGACTTAAGTCATCCTATCTCCTTCCAATTACGATCGATCTATTCATAAATAGGATTTCTTAATCTCTATGTATGAATCAAATTATGATATAATATTCTAGATTTATTAGAACTTAAATAAAACATGTAATTGAATCACAATATATCAATCAAACCAAATGTATTAATAAAAGAATCAAAACATGTTAAAGTATAAACATAGGGTTCATCGAACCTAAATGTTAACAAGATGTTTAATTACATATGATCGAACATGAAATCAAATATAAACTAAAAGTAAAATGAATTGAAAACAACGAGTTCATAATTCTAAATCTCTCTAATCTTCTTCTATCAAATATTCTTGCTAGATAGAGGTTTGATCTTGTATTCTAAAGGATCTTTCGATAAATTCTTTGTGTATTCCACTTCTCTGAACTAAAATCACCTTTTGAGAACAATCTCCACAGTCATGCATCAAGTTGTGCATCACCAAAATCTCTAGAATTTGCAGATTTGCATGGCTTGAGAAAAGTGTGCGGGCTTATGCACGATCATGCATCCCTCTTATGCCTCGAATCTTTGTTTTATGTCATGTTTTCTTCCAAATTCTTCCCTTTAAGTCCATAAAGGCAATTGTACTTTATAAACAAACTTGGAGCGAGTTAAGTACCAAATATATGATAAAAGTATAAATTTTCAAGCAAAAATGCATCAAATATAAGGTATAAAAAAGATCACTTTTGTCTTTTTTTGTTTGTCTTTAGAGCTTTTCTTATTGATCTTGTGTTGGAGCTTATTTTTTAGGAATTTTATATTCATCATTTCAGCCAACAAACATAACGGAAGAATGGAGAAGGTAGTATTCTCAAAGAGACTATAGTATTTCATCATTCATGTCAGCAATAGAAGCTTGGAATGAGAGGTATATTGACATGTATTCAAAAACTCAACTAATACCAATAATGTGATGTGACATTTCTGGGAGATTGCTAATCATGAAATGTAGGCATCAAACTATATGTGGAGTATCTGAATTGCAAACAGAATTGGCCTTAATATACTTATTATGAGAATACTTATACTTACATTCGAATTTCTTAAACAATTACAACAAGAGGAAGAGGAGCATCTTAGGGATGTCTTACTTAAAGGCATTGTTTCTAATAGGTTTATATTATCTCATATTTTTCTTAGTGTTTAAGTGTGTTTTTTAGTGTTTTCTCAAATGATTATCATGTCTATAGACTTTTGTCGTGTGTCATAACACTACCAAAATAACTAGACAAAACCATAGCTAGCGATAAGTCTAGGTAAATCCTATAAAGATTAATTCCAATTACTTTCCTAAATTATTTGTATAAGCAAAATAGGGGGTTTTTAGTTTGAAGAAAATTAGAAGACAAAGTAAAATTAAATCCATAAAAACAAATCAAATTAAACAGTAGCAAAGTGATAAAGTTGATGAATGAGTTGGAATCCAATTCTTTGGTTTAATCTTGACCTAAGCACAATTTCAAAGATGCCGTTGAATTATCGTCTTTACACTTCTCTTAAGACTATCGATTGTGAACTAACAATAAGCTCTATTAATTCCAGATTTTCCTTAGATCATAGTTAACCAAGAAGAGTTCATTAATTAACCCTAACTATCAGAAACCTAGAACAAGCTCTCTATATTTATCCGAAGAGCTACATTATACGTGAGAAAAACAAATCAATCTAAGTAACAATCATACAAGCTTGGATTATTTAACTTATGTTATCTTATCTCTAACAATTTAATATCGTTAGTTATCACATACAACCTTTAACACGACTAGTACGTATTGCATTCAAGTTCTAGCTATAGGTTTTCATGAAAAACGATTCAATAGAGCATTAAAATCATTCTTATACAATACCTAATCAATCCATACAAGAGAACATAAATAATCTAAAAAGAGGTAAAGAAAATGATACACAATAACAATATGCTTAATATGCTTCTTGGCCTTGATTGCACCTCAAACTGGTGTTAGGAAAGCCAGTTATCCATCTCTATATTTAACCTTTCACCATCGGCCATCCTCTCCATTACCATTGTCAGTGTAGAAGAATGAAGAATAACTGAAGAGAAGAGAAAAATAGGAGAAGAGTGTTGTCGACTAGGTCTATCCCCCTGAATGCCTTCCTACTATCACTCCCTTTTCCTTATATAGTAAAATTTAGGCTTTCTCTAGATAATTATCAGGTTTGAGAATTCTCGGCCATGTAAGGTCATTGCATGGCTATACAAACCTCTCATAGTTGTGCATGGTCCTCTCACATCACTGCAAGGCTATGCACGGCCATGCATGGCACTCTCATGACTGAGAGATCTCTCAGAACCTCATAGCTATGCATGGCCATGCATGGCACTCTCACAACTGTGAGAGATCTCTCACAGTTATGAGAGATGTTGTATGGGTGTGAGAGATTTCTCATGCCCATGTAATCTAATGTTTGGCTGTGAGACTTATCCTTCTTTTATTCTTCATTTGACATTCTCACTTGCCTCTTCTTCTTCTTCATACTCTATGAATCAATAGAATATGGAAATTAAGAAGATGGATTTAATGACATGCTTTTAAGTCACTTTAGCTTCCTTACTTCCAAAATGTACCTAAGATCAAATATGAGCCAAAGTGAGTATCCTAATCATTTCTAAGGCATTAATCACAAAGTGTAGTATATCAAATGAATTAACATTTAAACACATATTAATTTCCCCCTCATTTAGCTTTTGATCGTCCTCAGTCAAATCGTCAAAATTAAAATTACAAATAAAAACTTTTACTCATTTTCCATAATTCCTAAGAGTAGATAATCATAAATAAAGATGAATGACTTTCAAAACCTATAGCAATAACTCAACATTCAAAGTTTTTACTTATGATCAATTAACATTTTAGAAACTGAGTAATCTAGAGGTAGACTTGGACAAAAGGTGTTTAAACAAGATATTTCCATAGGTACTGATATGTGCTTAATTCTTGATATATTTAGTCATTTACACTTAGCAATTATTGACATGAAAATGCTTAAGATACTTAGTTTAATTCATATGTGATTTTAGGTACAATTTGGGAGCAAAGAAATTAAAGTGACTCGGAAGCATTACATTTGGGTTATTTTCTAAAGATCAATACTCACTTGTCTTCATAGAGTGAGAAGCAGAAAATTGAAAGACAAGAAGAGTACAAGAAAAATGAAAGGACAAAGAAGATAAATTAAAGATTGCATCTCACACCCATGCAGCTACGTGAATATTATGATTCAATAATAAAACAATTACAGAAGAAGAAGGTAACATGATTTAGCATGCATTGGACTTAAGATGTTGAAGTAACACTGTGACAGATAAGGAGCAAAATGGCTGCGTGTTTGATCAAGCAAGGAACAGTAGGCATGAGTGAAACGTATGCGTTAGGCATCTAGCATAGCATCCCAGAAGGTATGAGGAGAAGGTTTTAAGGAGGCAGCAACATTTTTTTTGTCCTATCATCATACTATAGTGAAAAAAAATAGTGCTTGGTGGCTTGGTGCATGCATGGGTCTACGGTTAACACATTTTTCTGCGTTAAACGTAGATGAGGAGAAGTAAGCAGAGAGGCTAGCATGAAGGATTTAAGTGAATAGTATCTAGGACACAAAAACCTTATTAGTTCCATCAATACACAGTATATAGGCGACAGTGAAGAGCAACAGTAAGAGGCTTGGTGCTGCAGTAGTGAAGGGGTTTTCGGCTAGGGATTGGAATGAAGGCTAAAGCATTTTTCTGGGAAAGATCCATGAAGAGTTAAGCATTCCGACATCGATTCGGAGATGACATAGACGTCGACGACTTGGGTTAAGCTTTTTTTTAATTGTTTTGTTGTTTCTTTCTCTTATTAGGAATTGATTGTGTTATCATATGTTAACTGATTTGGGTATTGTGTATGGATAATCATATTTTCGTTATTATTCAGTTATTTGTGTATGAACCCATTAGGTATTGTGAGGTGATGATTGTAATGCATTCATTGAATCGTTAATTGCAAACCTATTGCTAGAATTTCGATATAATCCATAATTGTTATATTGAAATTTATATGTAGCAACTAATGATTTGTAATCATTAAAGATAACATGATGTAGGTTAAATGACATATCATATGTGGTTGTTGCCTTAATTAATCGGTTTTCCTAATTCATAATGCTACTACCTAATTAAATCTAGAGATCCTATCCTAGGTTGTTCGGCGGTTAGGTTTAATTAACGATCATATATTGATTAAACAAAACCTAAGGAAAAACTCGGGTTAATTATTAACCTACGATTATTAGTTACTAGGAGAGGTTAAAGAACAACAAATCAATAAAATATGCTTAGTTAGGGTATAAGACGAGATTGAACCAAAGAACTGGATCCCTACTGAATTCCTCACATTTATCATTTTTTTACATGTTTTCTTTAGTTTGTTTTTATTAGTTAGTTTCATTTTATTTTCTTCTTTTAAAAAAATCCAAAACCCCTCGTTAAACCTAAACACCGATTAATTTCATTTCATAAACTTTGCACACACTTTCTGTGGGATCGACCTAGACTCACCACTGTTATAGTAGTAGGTCTATATATTTTATTTTGACTAGCATAATGTCGTTCGTCAAATTTTGGTGTCGTTGCTGGGGAGTACAATGTTTTAGTTTTTATTGGTGATTTAATTGGTGTTTTGTATATAATTGTTCGTAATTAATTTATTTTCTGTGATTTTGTGATCTTTTCATTTTTTGTTTTATGTTTGAAAAAAAATTCAATATGGACAGAAATATTATCTTTTATAACTCATATTCTCAATCCTATAACAATGTTTGAACTGATAAACCTAACTTTTCTTATGGATAGGATAATCATCGGAATTACTTCCATGATAGTTTGCAGGATACACAACAATTCTTATACAGACTAGAAGCTTCCTATCACAACTTTAGTCCATCTCTGAAAGAGTTGAATAATATTTTGAAAGCTAATACTTTGCAAATGCAGTAGAATACTCTACAATTCCATAAGGATGGAGGGCAATTTTCAAGAAACACATGGTCTAGCCCCCAAGATTAGGGGAGCCAACACGATTCAGGTACATCTTTAGAAGAACTTACTAAGAATATTACTGCTAACAATTTACAATTTCAACAAGGTATGCAGTAATTACAACAGGAGACTAAAGCAAACCAACAGAGAATGGAACACCAAATGGGTCAGATGGCAATAAGGCTCAATCACTTAGAATCGCAAAGTGAAGAGGAGTAGCTATATCAACTCAAGGTGTACCCAATGTACGTTTGTGTGGAAACATTGCAAAGTGACGAGGAGCTTGAGAATTTTGAGGTTAACACTCAACGAATTGTTAGTGTCAAAGAAGTGGAGAAGGAGCTCGAAGCTGAAAAGGACATATCTTTTAGCTTGGAGGTAAGTACTGAGTCTATGATTATTTTTGAAACTAATTCTTTACCTTTATATAACAGATTGGAGGAATTAAATGATGAAGAAAAAGGTGAAGTGATGTTTGAAATATTTCCAGAGTGTATGGACTCAGTCGGGATTAAGAGTCTGAGGATAGGGAAGACGCTAAATGAGGATGATGATCAACTAAGGCCCTATCTAGAACAACCTCGCGTAGAAGTGGCACTGATTGTAATACGTAAAGATCATAATTTTGTCACGTGAGGAGAAGTAGGAATCGAGCCAGCGATCCTAAACAAAGACGCTTCTTGGGAGGCAACCCAAAGGAAGTAAATTTCTTTTCCTTTATATTTCCACATTACTTTTTATATATATGTGTGTTTTTTGAATTTGTTTGTTTTACTTGTTTTTAAGTTTTCAATCAAAATGAGAGAAAGAATAAAACAAATGAAACAAACATTTTCTCATTTTCTATTGCTTCTAAGATTATATAATCATGATTAGAGTGTGAATCGACTAGAGAATTTCATAGCAACTTTAGCATATACTTTTGCTCTTGTGATTGGTCGATATACATTATCTTTAGAAGAGTAGTGACTAATGGTAGACAAAGTCGGTAAGATTTTGAGCCTTATTTGACTGACACATCCATATCAATTTCATTGCCTTTTGATAATTTGTGACCTTCATGACAATGTACATCCTGATTTTGTATTGAATTTTTATTCGAAACTACATTTTTATCACATGCATTAACATGGACATGATTAGGCATTCTTTGTTTTTCATAAACTATATTAGCCAAATAACCTATCCTATTGATATGATTTTTCCCTTGATAAACCCCTTTGAGCTTTAGCATTTCTTTTTGTATAAACCACATTTTATGCATTTAAACTTAACCAAATGTCCTACCTAAGTCATAAAGCTAGTGAAACATTTGTGATTGTTGAGTTTGTGTATGTACAAAATTCTAAGTGTGGGGGTTTACATAAGAAAATGTTTAAGTATGGCAATGTAAATGTTAATAACTGTAAATTGTATTATGTTTTAAGGCATAGTTTGATATGTGTTTAGCCGTTAATTCAATCATTTACTATGTGTTTAGGCTAGAATTGTGTTAGTTTGTTAATTATTTATGTTTTAAATGTTTTAAGGGTTAGTACAAGCTTATAAGCTTAAATGTTATGTTTTTGAGGTACTTTGATCTATTTACTAGTGCTTCAGGATTAAAATTGAAGAGCAGAGGTATGTCGGAGACAACGACCCACAGTCGTGGACAGAAGGTTTAGGTTTGGCCCACGATCGTGGCCCGTATGTGACAATTATGATGGAAGGCTCAAATGTGAGCCATGATCGTGGCCTGCATCGGGCAGACACATAGACGCTCACAAATTTCATATTTTGAGGGATTTTTTAGACCTTTCAGACTCTAGAAAAACCTTAAGGCTACGCAAAACATAAAGAAGTATAAAAAGAACAAAAAGAGGTAGAGAAAGGAGAGCTTCCATATAGCCACTATGGAAACCCTAAAGTGAGAATATCGAGAGAGAGAAAGAGGACGATGGAAGAGGAAGATGACAAAGATGAAGCTGACTCAACGTGCTTCTCAGATCAGGAGGTTTTTCGACGTTGCTACCTTCCATCGTTTATTTCAAATTATATTTCCTTTTTGTTTTGATTTTATTTATTTATAGAGTTGAGATGGAAAGTATGATGATAGGATTTGGAATATTGATGATGTTCTAAACTCTCCTTCAGGATTTTATTTTGATTTAATGATAATTGAGTTGATTGTGTTATTTGGATGAATGTCGTGATTTAATATGTACTTGTATAATTCGGCAATAAACTGAGAGAGTGAATTGAATGAAAATGATTAAATCGGATTAATGAGAGTCAGGAGATTTAATAGAAACTGTAATAAATCATATTGCTAAATGTGTGGAGAGAGATCCTGTGTGATGTTCCAATAGCTTATTAGAGTGCTTCAGATCTAATTAGGTTTTGGATAATTTGTGAATTGAGAGATTGCAAATTCCATAATATGATTAAGGTTTATAATTTAGGATTTAATAATTATAACTTAAGAGAGAGTAATCAGCCCTAGCAAAGTCTAGAACTGACACTCCATTGACACATAATCGACTAGGTTAACATTAATGATAAGTAAAATCTCCTTTCGTATAAATTGGTAAATTCCTTAGGTTGATTTCTATTGTGATTGCATATTGCTCAATATTAATTCTTTTATGTTTAATTTTTTTATTTAAGTGGTTGAATTCAATTCTCGTAAATACTTTCCGTTGCATTGTTTATTTTGAGTTTCATATATTGTTGGCCTTAGATAACATAGAATTAAAATAGTCTCCCTCCTTGTGGGAGTGACACATCTTATACTACAATCGTGACCTGTGCACTTGCAGTATTTGAGGGCTTATAAATTTTAAAGCTTGAATGACACGATCAAAAAATAAATAGAACCTTCCTTAGAATTAAACATTTAAACCTTCTTTTGATAAAAGAATTAAGAATTTCATTCTCATAAGTAAAAGCACTAGGGACATAAGGCATGTTGATCATATGGATTCTAAGTAACAAAATTCAAAACATCTGATGCCCTAACCAATCAATCTAAATACATATAAGATCACCTTCCAATCTTGTCCAAAACCACGTATATATAAGAATAAAGAATTGTTATAGTCAGTCTAAATAGAGAAATAACAATCATTAGAGTATCTCACCTCAGGTAAAATTTGTATTATCTTAATATCGATATAAGTGAGGAAACACTTCAACTCCTAACACACAAAAAAGAGAGGTTAGACGTACAAGTAGAAAGGTGTAAAATCATGAAACAAAGAAGCAATTATACACCTACAATGAAGATAAAAGGTCAATACTAAATTTATATGCTAGATTACGTAAAACCTTATATTGTGAATCATCTAGCAATATTGTATTTGATTCTTTATGATCTCCATAATTCTATAAATGACAAGAATTTGAACTTTTCATCATTTTTTCAATTCCTTCAAGAACAAGGTTTTCTCCTATTCTCCATATTGGTACTTTGATATTAATCTTCCATAGAAATAATAATCATCAAACATAAAGAGTGTCTAGTACATCAATTTAACACATGGGGACCATTGTGACATATACTATGATGGAACCACTATAGTTCTAGACATTGAAAATTTAGGGGCTTTATAACTTTAAAACTCACAGTAGTTGCATGACTTGAATTATATTTGAATGTTCACTAATTTTATATAGATCAATAGTGCTAAAGAAAGAATTAAAGATAAATTATTTAGTATATATCATATTCAAAAGTTCCTACACACATAAGAGTGCAAGTCTTAATATATGTTATATAATGAATAAATCCACTCTTTTGCATCTCAAAACTCTTAAAAACTCTCTATTATGCCTAAGATCACTCCCATAATTCATATATAATCTATTTATATTTAAAATAACCTAAAACATTCTTTAGAAATAAAAACTAGCCATTTAATGGCTAGGATAGTGGAATTGGTCTATTAATTATATTACAAACTTGTGGTACATGTTATTAAAAGACATTGGTTAACCATAATACTATACTAGTCAATTAGTCTATCCAAAACCTTGACATTGTCACCTAAATCTCTGGTTGACCAAAATCTTAATCTAGAATGAAAAAAAAATAAAAATCAAAACCTAATGGAAATTTTAAAATGTCTAATGAGGAGGAAGCATCAAATAGGAGATCTAAAGAATCCATAAGTTTATCATAAACATTATGCAATAATAGTTTGAATGATTTAACATGGTTTTCAAAAAAAAATTGGGAGAGGATGGATAGGTAAGAAAAGATGATTAAAATCTTGAAAAGAGGACAACCTAATGGAAATCCTAATCTGAGTAGACCAGTTAGGCATTATCGTGGGCATATGTATGTTTTGGATATAAAAAGTGAATCAAAACCTAAACATAAATAATATAAAAAACCTACAATATTATTCTCTAAAGCTTTACATTTTTTATCATTATGAAATACTAAAATTAAGGAACTAGTGGATGACACATAAAAATCAAGTATCAAAAACTATATACTTGATAATATGATGCACTAAAGATAAATAACAATAAAGCTTAAAAGATTACTACAAGGAAACATAAAGGAATAAAGTGTATTGAACCTTGAATCATTCAAAAAATTCATAAAATTTCAAAATATTATGAAATATTAACAAAGACATAAAAACTAGCAAAGTAAATATGCATTATAAACTAAAAAGGAAATAATTATGACTAATAGAAAGAGGAGAAGCCAACAATCTTACTTGCTAAAGAAAACTGATGTTCTTAATCTTAGGAAGCTTATTCTGTCACCTTAAAATTTTCCTACTGAAACAAATTCAATTATGAAAAACCAAGAAAATGAATTTAAAATAACAAAGTAAATTTTAGAGGGAAGAATAATAGTAACTCTAACCTTTTAGATAGACAAATGAAATGATACATTTTCAAATAGGGTGGCTTTTCTATGTTAGAGACTAAATGTAAGTCTTTAGGTTTTAAGTGAGGATTTTCTTGAAGTAAACATGATATTTTTCCTAGTATTGATAGATTCTTATGAATTTCTATTGATTGTAAACAAATGGATTCAAATTTTGTATTTCTAAATTTTGTTGAATATTTAATCAGAATATGAAAATTGTTGACAATATTAGTTGAACATCATATCGATGTTTAATTGAAAATAAGTTATGCTTAGTATAGAAACTTAGAGTTTGTAAAAGAGTGATTTTTTTGATAATGTCTTTTTCTTTCCTCTTTCAAAAGGGAAAATGTTATATTTAGATGAATGAAAGTTCCATATTTGATCCTTAAAACAAATAAAATAGTTTATTATAATGGATAGTTTATGATGATTCCTTGTGGCAATGAATGAAGTAGTCAAGGTGAAGGCATACATATGAAAAACCCTATCTGGTGCTAACTAAATAAAATACTCTAGGGAGTTTAAAGGCTCAAAGGGGATGATAAGAGATATTTTATCGAGCAGCCTATTTTAGTTAAATGATTAATTCAAATATGTCTTTTATCTTTCTCAAGCATGCATATATCAATGTAATCTCAAAATGTTTCAAAGGAAGTTCTAAAGATACATCCACAAAGAAGAATATGAAAAATAAAAAAATACATATTGACATAGATGTCTCAATCTCATTTCGTAAAAAAGCTCATAAAGTTTAAGTAATTTACCAAAAAAATTTCATCCATTCTTTTTGAATTCAACTTCAAATGTTAATTAAAATCTATACCTTAAGGTAATTAAACCATTCAATGCATTACACTTTCACAGACAATATTTTAATCTTATAACAAGTATAATAATTTAATCCATAAAAAATAAAAAAGGAAACTTCCTAGTTAAGCACATTCAAGAACAATTTCTCCCTCATGCTTAGACTTTATAGTGTCCTTATTGTAAATGCTAAAATATGGAAAATAAAAGAAACTAAACAAACAAGAATTGCTAATAACAAGTTAAATGAAAAAATTAATGGGCAGTAAAGCATAATGCTTATATAATCAAACCAGTAAAAAACATGCAATGGAAGAAGATGGATGCAGTACGCAATTGCATATTAAGGCAAAACACAAAACCAAATGCAGTACACTATCCCAATTGCATAATAAGGCAAAACACAAAACAAACATCTAACGATTAAAAGAAGACACAATGGACGATTAAACCCATACAATCAAATTAAACAAAACACATAACCGACGATGAGAACACAAAACCTAATAAAAACACAAACCAAATACAACAATGTCACCATCACAAGTAAAACTAGATGGACCACTTACCTTATCCAACGATTAAACAAAGATGACAATGATGGCACGCGATGGAAGGGAAGATAGTGACAAAACTGAAGCATGCACAATGGACGATGAATGATAGATGATGTATAACAAGGAACCATAGATGGTGAAGGCAATAAGGAACCACCAACAGCTACAGAGGAGAAAATGAAGAGAGGGGAAATCAAAGACTAAAACACAAAAGGGTGGATTTCCGTAGATTTAATGCCGTATAAAAATGACGTTGTTTGACATTGTTTAGTGTTAAACCAAACAACTTCATTTTCTTTTTATTAAAAATGTTGAAGTAGAAGCTAATGACTATGTTTAGCTTTCAATTTTACCAACGAAATATTTATTCCATCAGTAATTTACCGACAGAAGCCGTTTCTATCGGTACACTCCAATGCTTATTTATTCTACCAAGCATTCTCGCCTATTTTACTAACGGACATCGCTCTTCCGTCGATATATTATGTCGAAAAAATTGTTAGGACAATTTCCCTCCACCTTTACTAATGGATATCTTGTCCATTGCAAAATGTAATTTTTATGGCAACATTACCAATGGAAAATGATTTTCTATTGATAATTTACTATGGTATTGTTTCCGTCGGTAATTTTTTGTCCCTAATTTATAATTTTCTTATACTGTAGGATGGAAAACCATGATGTAGCTCCCATAGGGCTTATCAGCGAAAATTTCCATGAGCTTAGGAGTTATAGCTAGAACTTACTTTTTGGATTCACAGGTGTAAACAATGTCACGTACTATAGTGCTTATTTAAAATCAAACTTTGGAAATTAACTTGTAGGTAATTAATTCGAACATAAATCCTTGAACTCATATGGTGGGATAGGTTGATTTCAATATAAAGGAGAAATGATCAGAGACCTGTAAAAACTTAGGTGATGTTCTGTAAAGTAAAGATTAAATGTTCTATAAACTTAGGGGAAATGAAGGATACTAACTATGAAATCATTATTTTAAATAACAATTTTGCATAAATGAATAACGTTGATGGATCTTGGATGTATAGGTAATTAACACTCGATGGTTTCATTAATCCTGAGTTTGTTGAGAGAGTTAAAGCTTTTATTCACTATGCATGTTCTCAACCTGTATATATGGATAGCCTAAAGATCGTATGTCCATGTGACAAGTGCATACATATTTGTTTTCTTCTGATTAATGAAGTGAATGCCCGTTTGTTAAGAAAATGATTTTTTCTAAATTATTTTGAGTAGACACGACATAGGGAGCCACTAATTTATAACACCTCAAGGGGTAATGAAGTAAGCTCATCAACATATGTGGATGGGTTCGAAAGAGGAATTGGATTTATAACAAATAATATGGGTGCAACTAAAAATCCTTACATCCAAATGCTTTATAATGCAGCCAGTTATACATTTCAAGAAAATATAGAAATTTTGAAAAACAAAACCCATATACAAAAAAGTTTTTTGACTTTTTACAATCAGCTGACCAAGAATTATGGCCAAATTGTGAGATGATGACTCAATTATCTTCAATTGCTCGAATATTGAACATAAAGTCTAAAGGACATATTTCTGATCGAATTTTTGATAAAATTATTGGTTGGTATAATGTATCATTGCCTCCAAATCATAAAATGGTTAATAATTTTTACAATATGAAGAAACTTATTAAGAGTCTTGGTTTTCCAGTTAAAAAATTGATTGTTGCAAATTGTGATGTATGTTGTTTTGGAGAGATGATGTGGAATTACAAGAGTGCAAATTTTGTGGTCAATCTAAGTTCAAACCTAGAAAACATACTATCAAACAGAAATTAGTACCTTAGAAGAAGATGTATTATTTCCTGTTAACTCTGAGACTTTAAATACTATATGCCTCTAATGTTACTACATCTTATATGAGATGGCATAATGAACGTGAACAGGAAGATGGAATAATAAGTCTTCCATCGGATACATTCGTATGGAAACATTTCAATAACACCCATTATGAGTTTGCAGCTAAAAGTTGAAATGTTAGGTTGGGATTATCGATGGATAGATTCCAACCTTTTGGTCATTTCGACCAATAATATTCATCATGGCCCATTACAATTACTTCGTATAATTTACGTCCATCGATGTGTATGAATGAGACATATATGTTCTTGATGGTGATTGTGCGAAGGCTTACAAATCCAAAGCATAAAATTGGTGTATTCTTATAACCATTGGTATCTCAATTGCGTCATCTTTGGGAATATGGTATAGAGACATATGATGTGGCTCTTAAAAAAATATTTTGTTGAGGGCATCTTTGATGTGGATTATTAGTGATTTCCTATCATATGCTATGTTATATAGATGGAGCATATTAGGGAAATTGGTTTGTCCTTATTATGGTAATGATTATGTTGCGTTTTATCTTCCTAACGGGACCAAAACATCTTGGTTTAATAACCACAAGAAATTTCTTCTTTTAGACCATCCATTTAGACGTAATAAACAGAATTTTATTAAGAATAAGATTGTACAAACACCTCCTCCCCCTCATAAAATTACTGAAGAGATATTGCAGGAGATTGATAAATTAGGGTTGCTGAAAGTTACAGAATTTGGAGCTGTTGAAGTTAATACAAGCATTAATAAAAGCTTTGGTTGGAGAAAACGAAGAATCTTTTAGGATTTGTCATAGTGGAAAATTAATTTGATAGGTCACAAACTAGATGTGATGCATATTAAAAAAAATACTTTTGACAATTTGTTCAATACCTTAATGAACATTGAAGGGAGGACAAATGATTATGCAAAATTATGAGCTGATTTGAAACCTTTTTATAGAAGGAATGAGCTAGATAAAGATCTTCGCATTAGTAAATATATGAAAATATGTTACACTTAAGATAAAAAAACAAAAAGAAATTTTGTGTTAATGGTTGAAAAGTCTAAAGTTTCCAATGGTTATGTTTCCAACTTAGCAAGGAGTGTGGAGATAAGGAAGTACAAATTATTTGGGATGAAAAGTCATGAATTTTATGTGTTTATGTAAAGGCCACTTCGAATTGCATTTCGGGAGTTACTATTGAATAAGGTTTGGGAAGCTATAACAAAATTAAGTTTATTTTAACATGATCTGAAATAAAGTTGGTTGAAATGGAAAAACTAGAAAGAGAAATTCTAATAGTCTTGTGCAAATTATAAGGGATTTTTCCTCCAAGTTTCTTTGACTATATGGAGCATCTACTCGTACATTTAGCACACAAGGCTAAACTTGATGGTCTAGTTCAATATCGATAGATGTATCCATTTAAGAGTTAATTATAGTTAATATTTAAATTAGAGTTATAACATGTTTTAATCACAGAATTGTAATAACCCTATTTGTAATGTAGATATTTGCATCACTTGAAGAAAAATGTCAAAAACAAGGCTAGAGTTGAAGGTTTGATATGTAATGCTTATTTAGCGTAGGAAACAAGTACATTTTTTTCACATTATTTTGAGTCGTATGTGCACATAAGAGAAAAAAAAGTTCCTTGTAATGATGATAGGGGAGGAACGGATGATGTTGATGGTAACTTATCTGTTTTCACATATCCTGGATGAACATATGGACAGTCAATAAGAAGAATGTTAACAGAAGAAGAAATAGAGGCTGCTCATGGTTACAATTTATTGAATTGTCAAAAGGCTCAACCTTTCAAGCATAAGTTTAAGTTGATTTTGAAATTAATTATTTGGGTTTTCAAAGTTATTGTTGTTCATATCTAAAATACATAATAATGCTTTTAGATTATATGAGGAATGGTTACGTAAGCTAATGTCTAAAACAACACATAATGATATCAATAAAGAAGTTAAAGGCACTTTCCTCTATGGTTTGAAAAATATGTAAGCTTTCACTTGTAATAATTGAAATGGTTGAATTATCATATCAAAGTGATTAAATGACATTATACTATTTAATATGATAAAATTGTTTTTTATGTAGGCCTTATAAAATCCAATAGAGAACAAGTTCATATATGATCTTGCGAAATGACCTTTGTGGTGTATTTTATTAATGGATACAAATTTCGTACAGAATATCATAGTCATAACATGGAAACTGTAAATAGTGGGATTGGCATATAGGGAGAATTGATGGATTACTATGGTAAAACTATTGATATACTTTAAATTAAGTACCCTGCATTGCCAAAAAAAATGGAGTTTGATATTTAAGTGTGAATGGTTGATCTAACTCCTAATGTTAGAACAAAATTGCACAGCCGATACAATCTAGTTGAAATCATTTAGAATATTTAAACTTTTTGTGTTGGTGATGCAAACGATCTAGGTATATTATGTCCCTTTGTCTAGCTTAAAACGAGATAAATTATATTGATTGGCCATATGCAAAGTAAAACTTAGAGAAGTTTTTAAATTATATGGAAAGGGAGAAAAATAAGAGAATTGAAAGTGAAGCATTTCAGGAAGATATTTATGAAATAAATGCATGTGTAACAGATGACGAGAATGAACCTTTGAATGATCCAAATAATGAATATGTTGAAATTTCATCTAAAGAGGATAAGGAGGGCAAGATATCTCAAGAGGACCTTGATTTTGATTCTAATTCTTAGAAAAAAGAAGATGATGATGATTTTGATTTACATTTAAGAGTTTATAGTGATTAATTTGTGTTTGTAATAGAATATTATATGAAAAAATCTATTATTGCATCAACAATATATTGTTATATATTGAATTTATATTGTTCTATTACTTGAAATTTCAATAAAATGTGAATTTTAGGATAAAAATATGCCACCAAAGAGAAAACAAGATATGATAAGGCCAAGGTTCAGGTTACGATGATTTGAAGAAGCCAGTGCATTTTCAACTGAAGCATCACATTCTGCATATACTACTGCACATTAGATGAGGCATCACCTTTTATACCTACTATTACACCCTCCAGCAGCCCTGCTACCTGATCCACTAGCCTTATACCATCCACCACCCTTATATCCACAAAGATATCAGGGATAAATGTTGCGAATAAAAGAGGTGACCTCCAGCCTGTATGTAAGGGAGTTGATGAAAGAACGTACATCACAATTGTCAAAATTTTGTAAGTAAAATTCTAAAAAAATTTTAATACATGATAACACCAGAGGTTTATACTAAAGTTATAGGTTTTAATTTGAAAATGATCTAACATAACTTATATATTAGGTTGGCTCCCATCTGGAACGTGCTCAAGAAATATTTCATCCAAGTTCAAGGAGAGGGTAGATCTTGAGGGTTATATATGGAAGAATGCCTCTTGGCCAACAAAGGATTTTTATTATCAGGAGTTTGAGGTACACAAAATATATTCTTTAATCTTTTTTATTTTATCTAATTTTATACATTAATTAGATAAATATAGTCGTTTATAAGTACTTATAGTATGTTTTTCTTTTTTTTAGAAAGAATTTTTTTGGATTCAAAATTTGATGTTGTAATTTATAATCTATGAGAGAGGTGTGTTCGTACACAAGAATGGTGTACGACCACCATATAGATCTGAAGAAATATGGAGCCATTGGTAGTGGTATTGGGCATCACTCGAGGCAATATCTATTTCCTAGCACAATTCTGTCAACAGATGTGGAGGACCAGATGAAGAGAATCAACCTGTACACATTAGAGGATCTTTGACCCACCAGGAGCATGCAGTTCAACTTGTAAGTATCAAAACTTTACACTTATATCCTGATTTTTGCATTTTGATGTATGAAATTTGATTTCAATGTAATTTGATGTATGAAATTTAAAATAAAAATATATGTGCATTATGGAGAATAATAATGTTATAAATGTCTGGTGTCATTACTGGTTGTATTATTGAGTTAAATTTTTTTATCTAACAAGGGGTATATATCTTAAAAATAAAGGAAATTCTACAAAAGTTTTAGTAAATTGTAGTTCAGTTATAACAATTTATTTTGATGCAGAAAAAGTCTATGGGTAGGTAACCCACATTATGTTAGCTCTTTTTGCACACTCATACTAAGAAGCATGATGGTGTGACCTTCGTCAACCCTCAATGCGGACAACTTCATATATGTAAAATCTATACTTTAATATTAATTCTTAAAATGTATCACTTATTAAGAATTAAAATTAAAATGATAGAACCAAATACAAGAAAGCATTGATTGACAGTCTCAAAACCCTGAAATTCTTGATGAGACTCAGGTGTATCTTTATGTAGTGGGTGGTAGGAACCATTGTGGAAGGATTTTCGGCTTATGTTCATTTGCAAACACAAGTTATTTGCAATCATCCACATCCACTACAGTTGGATCTAGTAGGCGATCCACATTAAATGAGAGAGTCCTTCAACTTGAGAGCACATTAGAGAGACTGAGGGATTGTATAATCCAGCTACATAATGAGGTGGATGAGTTGAAGGGTAGGGACAGAGCATCCGCCTTCACCACCTGTATAGCTTCTGGATAAGTGAATGTAATGATATTCTACCACTCTTAACTTTTTGTACAAATTCTTAATTAAAGTAATTTCAAGATTGTTGGGACCCCGCCCTCACGAGTCACGTGCCCGATATCCTAAATGACATCTGAACGTGCATCTCATAAGGGTGACATGCTCACACCAGTCAAACATAAAAAACAAACTCATTTCTCCTTTTTCAGAACAGATTTTGGGAAACCTCAAACCAGAATTACAAATTGACTTCTTCAGAACATTTGTTCTCCTTGGTCTTAAGTTTCTAATGACACCAAAATCATTCGATTTGGTTCAAAAATTTGAAAGTTATAGTCCAAACCTTTTCGGATTGCGGGTCGTGATTGCGACCTGTGCGCACAGTCTCGTCTTGATCGCAACTTCCTGTTTTTCTTCTTCCTACCTGTATTGGTAAAAATAGCATAACTTTCACTAAAAATATTAGATTAAGGTCATTCAAAAACTATTTCGAAGAAGACTTCTATACCTACAACTTTCATGAAGAGTCAAAAAAGATATTTTGCCTCCAAAAGGGTTAAAATTTCAAATCAATGTAGCTGTCCCTAATGTCCCTCCTATGCAACATCACAAACTTCTAATGATCATATATCTCAACTCCAATGTCCAAAAACTTCATACTATATAGCGTTGGAAAACTAGAAAGATAAACTACAACTTCTAAGAAGATAACTTTGTCTAATTCAGCATATATTAATACAGTATTTTCCCTGAAGTTGGAACACACATTCGTACCCCTATGAAAAACTTAAAAGTGAAATGAACAATTTGGAAATGTCATTGGCAAAGCACAATCATACTTCATTAACATCAAAAGATAAGGGTTTTACAAAGATTTAATGGGAATTTCATGTCATAATACAATATCTCAAAATCCCAAAATACAAAAGATACATGAACAATAATTTACTCAAAATGCAGCTAAAGTCTTGTGTTACAAAACTAGCTTAAAATACAAAAGTATGCATAATCGGAGTGATGCCTTGAGCCTTGATTACTCATTCTCATGCTCTTCACCTGAAGATGGGACAAAGATGGAGGGGTGAGCTTAAAGCTCGTGGATAATAGTTTATAACTGAAAAATAAGCAAAACTTTTGAAATGTTCATTTGCCAATATAAGTTCTAATTAAATTCATAAAAGTATCATTCTCAA
>JANVCQ010000007.1:7877893-7888757 GCA_025531925.1 Erythroxylum plowmanianum
CCACCTTGCCCTTCCTTTAATGCCTTATTGTTTTTAACCTTAAGTAAACTACCCAAAATACCCCTTTATGCATTCTTACCACTTTTAATTCAACTAACCCATGAAATAAATTCTACTAACATAGACATAAAAAAATTCAACTCCCAAAAATTCACCTAGTCAAACCTCATTCTTATTTAAATCATGTTTAACTAAAAAAACTGTTCGGGGGCCAACAAAGATACTTATTCGTGTAAATTATAATTTTTTTATTATATCATTCTGGATAATGTTTATTTTACATTTATCAATCAATGTTATATATTATTTACATAAATTAATTGTATAAAAAAGTCATAAGATTATCAACAGAAAACTCAGATAGGAATTGAGAAATGGCGGTTAAAATTTTTCAAAATTAAATTTCCCGATGGAAATACAATGTTCTGTTACTAAGTAGCGGCAGATTGTTATATTCCATCGGTAAGTGATCAACGGAATATATTATTTCGACGCTAAGTTACCAACAGATATATAATATCTATTCTGTTAGTAAATATTTAGCGATGAATAATATTTTCTATTATTAAATTTAGTAACGAAATGTTTTATGTCAATCGGTAAATTTAGCGACAAACCTAAACTTACTGTCGCTAAATTCATCGACAGAATATTGTGATTCCGTCGACAAACTAGCAATGAAATATTCTAAATTCGATGAAAATGAAAAATTTCATCGCTAAATTTACTGACAGATATACAAATTTTCGTTGCTAAATTTGCGATGAATTCATTTTATTTATCGCTAAAATTTACCTACGGTTGTTCTTCCAACGACTCTTTCCGTCAGTAATTTCCATCGCCAATTTTATCTCTCGATGGAATATTTTTATTTTTCGTCGATAATTTCTATTGCTAAAACCTATTTTTCTCGTAGTGTACATATATCAGGGATTAAGGTAAATCATAACTTAGGGATCTGATTAAAGATCAATAGGTGTAATTGTTATAAGAAGATATTATTAACACCTTCTCTCAAAATGTGCATGAATCATGATCACCTTGTTTGTAAAATTGAAGTATAATGATCATTTCATTTGTACAAAGAGAATAATCAATAGATTAGTTGATAGTATAGCTTCAACTTGCTTGGTTGTCAGACCAAGGATAGAAAACTTTAGCCTTTATGGTTATTGATATGATTTTTTAAAGATAGTATGTTAGTAACATATTTAAAAATAATTGCAAATACAAATATACAAATCTAGCCCTGATGTCACGAGAACAAGAATAAAGGTCGCAAAATAGAAAAACAACATAGACATACTATATGGACATAAGATGAAACTCACATCTTTCTAGTTACACTAAACCAAAAACCTTGATGCACTTAAATCAAATTAATTTGATATAGACAACTGAAAATTTAATATGAATCACATTCAATTAAACAATTTGATTGTTCAATGTTATTAGAAGATAAAGTGACTATTAGAAGATAGTTTTTCATAAGATTATATCACATGAAATTGGATTTTTAATAAGGGAGCAACTTTTTATATGTTAGGAATCTTACGTTGAGCAAGTATAGAATCTTAAATTAGTTTATAAATATATAAAAAACCTCTCCTTATAAAGTGCCTTTTGGGGTGAAGTTAGGCTCAAATTTATTATGATATCAAAGCCTAAACTTGTCTCAATAGTTTGAGGCAATGCCCGACCTATTATAGCTCGTTACCTTGTACCAAAAGGTTGATCTCCAACCCCAAGGGCCCCCAGTCGCAGGCCCGACCACCGCTGGGGGATTGAATCACGGTTTGATATTGGGCAACCCCCTAACAGAGCGGTCCACTACCTCCCGATGTTGCTAGGAGTCGAACCTTGGACCTTGTACTAAATGACCCTGTTAGTTTGCCACCCGAGCTACCCGTGCGTAATATGCTCATAAGATGTCCAACCTTATTTTGGGCTAAAGGAGGTATGTCAAAAATCTTACATTGAGCAAATAAAGAATATTAAATTGGATTATAAATATATGATAAATCTCTCCTTATAAGGTAACTTTTAGGATAGAGTTAAGCCCAAATCTTTTCGTTAAAATAGTACTAATTGCACCTATATAAGTGACAAAAGTGATAATTGAGATAACAATAGGAGATTTATTTACATTTTTGTGAAATATTAAGGTGAGAGCCACACTTTTAACTAATATTTAATTAAATCATTTTTAAGACTATATCAATATTTAATTGGTACACATTACTTAGTTATTACATCAATTAACCTAAATGGATGACCCATACATTAAAGAGGGACAAAAACTTCATTTTTTAGGCTTTAGGATGTTATCGGTACTATTTTGATATTAGCGATTGTCAGTAGGATCTCCTTTGCCCTTTGCTAATGTATTATTTTTTTCTTTACCATGTACAGTAGGAAACGAAAAATCAAACAGTCCATAGGTTATTTCAATGTCGTATTAACTCCGGAATTAGCTTCAGAATAAAAGAAAGCTCCTTCTCGGAAAAACTGGGCTTTGCTTTCAACTCCATCTGCCCATTCTCTTCCTCATCACATGCTTTCGATGGCTTTAACATATCCGACACCGCCTCCGTAATCTCTTCAACAAAATCAACTATTACTCCATCTATACCCATCAAATGCTGCATGTGTACTGCTTCTGGCACGTTACTTCACAAGACCATATAAAAAGTCAGTACTCTTCTAAAGATAAATTGAAACTTTGAAGAAAGGAACTGATAGTCTAGCGAGCTCTATTGTTTGCTCTTCATGCTTACTTTAGTTCTCCATAAGTTACAAGGGCAAGCTTGGCTTCTTTGATATTGTTGACTGCGCCAGGATTCGTGAAAACACCCTTGACATGAGACACTATTCCTTGCAAACCACCTTCTAAGCACACCTTTAGGGCCTTCTCTAACGAGTTTCTCCTCTCATCATAGAAAATTTGCGTCCCTGCATCTGTTAAAAAGAAAACCTGCAACAATTGAAAGGTACGATTTTCATTAGCACCACTACCAGTTAGTGAAACTTTTGAAAAGAGAGGAAAAATTAACATAATTAGAAATGATCCTACAGGGTATGTGCTCTGTAGCGTTCTAACAAGCAGAGCAGCATCGGGATGGAAGGATGAGAAAATAATGGGCCTCTCGTTGGAATACTCAAACACCACCTAAAGAACATATAGAAAGATCAAAATTCAGCACTGTTTCACATCATTAAACTCATAAATTAAAACATGAGAAGTATTAATTTTATACCTTCAGGACAGTTTGAAGGACCCAAATAAGGTGATCTTGCTGGTATACGATATGATCATCGAATTTGAGTTCGATGTTAAAACCAAGAGAAGGTTTTACCGATTGAAATGCATCTTGTAGAGTGCAGAGTGAATCGTCCTCTTCCACAGTCCATCGTACTATTGTCCCATCTTTAGTTTTTCTTAAAAGAGGCTTGCCAGTTGTTCCCGTCTCTCTTCGTGGACCATAGCTTCGGAATTCAGACAAGGTCAAATCTGTCACTTTCTTCTCATATACAGTGCCCTGTTCATCACAAATCCACTCCCATGCCTCATGATTGGCTCGAAATAAACCTGAGCAAATTAAGTAGCCCCTAGAATAGGTATATTAAAGGCTAAAAGTAGAGCAAGATGGACTTACATTATCTTCGGAGAGGATAACATCGTCGTGGAAAATGACAGGGCACCCATCTTTGGTCACCTAAACAAATCACACTGTTTCTTTAATTTTTGAGTTCAACTTGGTAATTCTTTGAATTCTTTTTTTTGAAACAAAACGACAAAATAAATTGCCCACAAAGAAAACAAACCAAAATACGACATCATCCGTACAATATCCGTAATTTCGCTAAAACAATTACGGAAAAGTGGAAAGAGAAAAGGCTAGTTTTACGTGCGTTGACACGGAAGAGGATCTTTGTGCCATTTATCGTTTAATTCCCTCCACAAATTTCATACGTGATGGCACAGATGATCCGCGTTGACACGGCTGAACGCATTTGGACTCCGACGGAAACTAATGGTATGCGGGCGACTGACACTGACAGCCTTTGAAATACCAACAATATGACCCCAAAAAAGTAGAGACATGCTACAAGAAAATACGAAGAACCAAAGAAAATAATCCAGGAATTAATGAGGAAATAAAACCTAACCTGAACATCAAACTCGATGAAGTCAAGAGGGAATTTAGCAGCAGCGTTGAAGGACATGATCGAGTTCTCTTTAATGGCTTCCATTCTTCGATCTGTGGTTTCAAACTTGTTCTTGCCATGACCTCTATGCCCTATCACCAAGAACTTGGGTATTCCACAGGTCACCCTATTTAACTCAACCCCTATTCATCAATGGGAAAAGATCAATACCCACCAAAATAGAAAAAGAAAGGCAGGAAACGAATACGGAAGTATGATAATTAATGCAACCTTTGGAGAAATAGTTGGAGCGGACAGAAAAAGAAGCATTCTCTGTGACCTGGTGAAGATGGGGAACATCAGAGACATGAACAGCTTTGAGGGCCATACCGAGCAGCAGACAGCCTGGGATTTTGGAAGATTGTGGATTGATGGATGAGCAAAAGGGTTTTAGGAGAAAGGTTATTTTTATAATGGTTGGTGGTAGGTATCTGGCTTGTGAAGACAGATATCGTTTGTTATTCTGAGGAGAAAGGAAAAGAAAACCAAACCAAAACAAAAAATGGATCTGCTGGTAGAATATTCCTCCATTGTTGCTTTGTCATTGTGAGAAAAAAGAAAAAATGCCTTTGGATATTCCTTAGCTATTTGCTAAACTCCCCTGTAACTTTTCGTTGCTTGTCTTTCACGGTTCCATCTGTCAAGAGTTACAGAGAAGATATCTTACTTTTATTTACTGATTATAAATATTTTGTTCGGTTGGCTATTTTGGATTTTTTTAAAAAAATCAAAATTGATATTTCACGAATATTCTGTTATGGTGTCCAGGACATTGACATTTCTTGTCGGTTATTGGTTGAAAGACTACAGTCAGCAGAGAATATCCGAAGGAATATTATTGATCCAAGATTAAAAAAAGGTGGCCTAACTGTTAAATGGGAAAGCTTGCCTTCCCATTGAACAAGTGGAATCGAAAACGTTCAAGTGTTGATTGATACGTAGAACGTGGAAACTTTAATGAAAAAAAAACAACAAGTGCGAGAATCTAGGTGGAAGCACGTGGCGATGGAAAAGGATGGCGCTGATAATTTATTGTGAGTGCAGGATGAGATCGTGCCAGCATCAGGTGATGAGGCTAGACTAGAGGAGCCATTGCTGACTGCGCAATATGATAGAAGTTTACATCACGTGTTTTTCTTATTCTGATTCTCTTATTTTATGAATTTTTATTTATTTAATTTTTATAAATTTTATTTATTGAATAAATGGATACTCATAAAATTTAATATATTTTTGTATAATAGTTCATACGATTATATTTATCTTTTCTTCTCTCCATGATCCCATGAAACCACGCATGCGGTAACACATGTCATGAGCCATAAATTTGGGTAATTCGACCCTAAATAAAAAGGTTGCCTAACATCATCAAAGCAATGAAACTTTTTCACCAACCTCTAAGATTAATGGCTGCAACTACCGCTTCTAGATCCACTAGTTACGATATGTAAGGTGGTATCGACATATATGATATCGTCATTCTAGATTTATCTTTTAAAAAAAAGCAAGTTGACAAACAACTTACATTTAATAGCTTGCATGCAAGCTGTTAGTTGCTACATAACAACTTGATATGCAGTGGAAGGTTTATAAAAGACCCTCCCTTCCTCCTCTCTTAATATAGATGCACATCAAACATATATGAGATGTCCGATGAGTTTGAGAGTGAATTTTAAAGAGTCATTTTGTGTGAGAGAGTAATTTTTGAGATATTTTTAGGAAACTATTTTTTAAAAAAGTAAGTGACAAAATAGTGAGGATATTATCCTACAGATAGCAAATTTGGGAAACACTTTGTGTGTGAGTGCCACTATTTTGTTATATTATTTTTCACTCTCTGTACTTGCTTTTTTCATTAATGGAAGTTTTATTCAGAATTTGGCCTGTAAACGTAGCCCAGATTAGAGGGTGAATCACGTTAAATCTCTATGTATTATTTTATTACTTATTTTACCTGTGGGATTTAATTTGTAGTTTTTCCCAATAAGTGGTATCAAAGCTAGGTTCGGTTTTGTATCAAAGCATTTATCATCAAAGATGGAAGCAAAAATAAGTAAGATGATTAGCCTAAATGGCTCCAGCTACCACATATGGAAGAATAAGATAAAAGATCTTCTGTTCGTGACAAAAATGCATTTACCAGTGTTTACTACAACAAAACTCGAAAATAAATCAGATGAGGAGTGGGCGTTTGAGCATGACCAGGTATGTAGTTTTATTCAACAATTTGTTAAAGATAATTTGTATAATCATATCTGCAACGAGACTCACGCACGGACATTATGGGAGAAGCTTGAGGAGTTGTATGCCTCAAAAACTGGTAACAATAAATTATTAGTACAGATAAAATATTTAGAAGATACCTCGATGGAAGATTAATTGAATGAATTTCAGGAGATTGTTGATCAATTATTAGGAATGGGTATAAAGTTCGATTATAAAGTGCTTGCCCTTTTCATACTTACCTCCTTGCTAGAGTCTTGGGAGTCTTGGAAGATTTCAATCACTAATTATGTAGTTGACGGTGTTGTTAATATGGATTCTATAAAAAGTGAAATTTTGAATGAAGAGATGAGAGGGAGATCACAGAGTTCGACCTCTTCAACACAAACAGTTTTGGTCACTGGTTTTAAGGGGAAGAGTCAATCTAGAGGTCCAAATTTCAGAGATAAGAGTAGAGGAAGATCAAATAAATATACAAACGTTGAGTGCCATCACTACAAAAAGAAGGATCACCTCAAAAGGTTACGTCGGAAGTTCAAAGAAGAAAAGAACAAAGGCAAAGAAGTCAAGAAAGATGATAGCAGTGATGATGAACATGCATCGACGACTACCACCATTGATGACTTTCACATGGTCTCATATTATAATGATGTAAATAGTGCATCAAGTGAGTTCAACTGGATAGGTGACAATGGTGCCACCATTTACGCCACATCATATAAAGAACTCCTCTCATCATATATGAAGGAGATTTTGGTGTCGTTAAAATGAGAAATAGTGGTTTAGCCAAAATCACTGGAAAATGTGATATTTACTTGAAAACAGACAATGACATGAGACTGCCTCTAAAAGATGTTAGGTATATTCTTGATTTTTGTCTAAATTTGATTTCAGTTGGTATACTTGATGATGAAGGTTTTTGCAATACTTTCAAAAATGGCAAGTGCAAACTTACTAAAGACTCCTTGGTAATCGCCAAGGGTAAGAAAGTGCTCAAAGTTGTATATGATGTAGGCAAAGGTCTCTAATGATGCTGTGAACCCAGTGGAGAAAGATGATGTAATTAAATTATGGCATAGGAGACTCAGTCATATGAGTTAGAAGGAGATGACTCAGTCGGTGAAAAAGAATGCATTATTTAGAGTTGACCAGGTATATTTAAAAAAGTGTGCTAATTGTTTTGCAGGAAAACAAAATAGTGTTGCTTTCAAAAGTTCCCTCCTTCTAGAATGAAAAATGTGTTGGATTTGATACACTTAGATCTATGTGGCCCAATGCTAAATTCACTAGGTGGTGCTCAATACTTTATGACTTTCATTGATGACCATTTTAGGAAGACGTGGGTATACACCTTGAAGAATAAAGATAAAGTGCTAGATGTTTTCAAACAATTTCAAGCCTCAATTGAAAGACAAACCGGGAGGAAGTTGAAATGCATTTGAACAAAAAATGGTGGAGAGTACATTGGACCATTTGACGTCTATTGCAAAGAGCATGGTATTCAATATCAAACTACTTCTCCTAAGACACCACAGTTGAATGGTTTAGCTGAGAGGATGAGCACAACTTTGATGGAGAGAGTTAGATGCCTACTCTCACATGTAAAGTTGCCTAAGACATTTTAGGGTGAGGTTCTATTCACAACAGTTCATGTATTGAATCGCTCACCTTGCATCCCTTTATATTCTGATGTTTCGGAGAAAGTATGGTTAAGAAAGGATGTTTCCTATGATTATCTAAAAGTATTTGGATGCAAAGCTTATGTCTATATCCCTAAAGATGAGAGATCCAAGGTTGACGTCAAGACTTGCCCGTGTATATCTATTGGTTAGGGAGAAGATTAATTCGATTATCGATTTTATGATCTAGTTCATAAGAAGTTGATTCGGAGCTGTGATGTTATATTTGTCAAAGATCAAACCATTGAAGACCTTGCTAAAGTGAAAAAGGATGTTCTAAGAACTAATGGTGACCTGGTGGACTTAGAGATAATTCCTCCAAAAACGGTGGCAAGACAATTTGGAGATGAAGTTGAAAATTGTCGGTCAAAGGTGGTTGATGATGATTGTAATAGCCAGTTTTTCAAATTGAGGGATTAGAACTGTAGACTATTGCATAGAAGCTATATCATTGAAAATTCATGAATTGCATTCCATTCACATGCATAATGATAGCATACACACATGAATTATGATTTATTACATATTGCAAATAATGTAAATGCACTCAATTGATTGGTTTGATTGATTACAAGTAGTAAATTTGGAATTAATTGGTACAATTGGAAAATTGATGAATTAAAATGTATATTTGGTCTAGGAAAACTACCAAGTGGTAAGATAAGTGGACACATGAAAAATTAGGATGACTAAGCCTATAATTGAGTGACATTTAGCATAGATAAATGAGTAACATTTGTTATAGTGAATTAATTGACAAATGACATTGATCATGGAGTGACAAATGGGCTAATAACTAGGTGACAATTGACAGCATATACATAGGACAAGTGACTTACATGCCTAAGGACCAATGTTAATGTAAGATGATGAAACCTAGCATTTGATGTGTCAAGTTTCTACAGGAGAAGTTTCATCTTAGTTCATTATTCTCTTTTTCACTACTCTCACCACTGAAACCCTCCGAACTTCTGCACCTTGTTTCCATTTCGATCATACTCACTTTAAGATCCATACAAGAAAATATGCTCAAAGTGTAATATCCTATTTTTTGGAACATGCTTAGGATTCAGCCCTAGATCAAGCATTGCATATACATGCATAAGATTAACATTCATACATGAATTGATATTTGTACACATTATAAGTAAGTATATGCACTCCTTTGACATATCCCGGGGTATGAAAAATGTTAAGTGACTATAATCTGGATTGTGAATTGTTATGTTTTGAATTTTGGTTTGATTGGATTCCAATTAGTAAATTGGAATTAATTGTTATTAATTAGGCGATTGATGAATTAATATGTGCAATTTTATTAAAAATGCTAAGTGTAGGATAAATTGATACATAAAAAGGATGATTACGCCTATAATTGGGTGACATTTGGCATAGTTAATTAATTGACAAATGAACCAATTATTGTGTGATATGTGGACTAATTATAGTGAACTAATTATAGTGAGACATATGAACTGATTGATTAGTGAAATGTGGCAATCTAGTGTGTGGATTAATGGCAGCATATGAAATGGGCAAGTAGATTCCATGTCTGAAGACATATTTCTTTGAAATTGGTGACACCTAGCATGTTTATGAAACAAATTCCAGCAACAACATTTCTGCTGTCTTCCTCACCTCTCTCCACTGAAATTGTTTCAAATTTTTCTTTGTATTCTAGTTTTTACTCTAGCTAAATTGGTACATGAAATTCACACCTTAACTTCTCGCAAAACAACCAAGAAATCAGTTGTTTGTTGTCTTGTGTTTTTACCGAAACTAGCTCAACTTCACCTTGAGTTTGAGATGAATTTTACCTACTTGAAGGGCTATTATTGTAACATCTCATTCCCATACTAAGGGTTAGAACCTTAGATTTATAAAATTGAGAAAATAGCAAAGAGATATTAGAAAATGCATTTCATGCTTATGCATAATATTAGCATAGACATACGTGAAATTTGATTATTGCACACATTAAAATGCATTGTTCATACACTCATTTGATGTTTTTCAGGTATAAATGATTGTTTAATTTGATTATAATGTGAATTATGGATTATGTGTCTTAAGAATTGATTTGGATAGTATATGTAATGACTCATAAATTTTGGTGAAAATTTGGAAAAATTCTAAAATTTTAAGGGTATATTGGACTAGGAAAAATATCAAGTGGCAGAACAATTGATAAATAGTGGTTGAAATAAATGTCAAATGGCAGTAGAAATTTTAATATATGACATTAAGTTTTAATGAATTATGTCATTGAAAATTGGGAGACAATTGGAGACAAATGGACTAGTTAATAAAAGACCAAGAAGAAACCTTGAGAGAGTGACAAGTGGCAAGTGACAAGTGTCACTTGCCACACCACATGTTGAAGTCACGAATTTATTAAGTGAAAAACCATATTGGGTCTTTCACTTGTTAAACACGACATATGCTTCTCTCATCTCCATCTCCTTCGTTTTTCTTCATTTGCTCTCTTCTCCATCTATGACGCTCTCTTCTCCCAAGCATTTATTTTGAACCTTGCTCTTATCCTTCACTTGCTACTTCCATTTTTGGTACATTCATCATCTTACCACTAGAAAACTAAACTACTCCACCTTCGTTTGTGATGATCGTATATGTTGGAGAGCTAGGGTTTCATGGTGATTGAAGAAGCTTTGGGTGAATCAAGTAAGTATAAGCATCACTCTTCTTGAATTGATGAATGAAACATGTTTTGATGATAGTTAAGAGTTAAATGT
>JANVCQ010000007.1:7933737-7945179 GCA_025531925.1 Erythroxylum plowmanianum
AAAACTCTAATTTAACTAAATTCCTTCATTTAATAACCACTAACTAAGCACTAAAAACCTCAAATTAATTTCTAACAAGAATTTAGACAAACTAAATCGCAAAAAAAATAATTTAAACATGCTAAGGAGAAATTGGGACCCAACAATCTCTACACATTTGATTCATCCTTTATAACTACTTCTCATCATTTACTATAGTTGTCATGTATACATCCTGTGCAACATTACTAACTTATGAAGAACATATCTCTCAACTCCAATATCCCAAAATTTCATACTCTATATTGATGGAAAGCTAGAAATATAATCTACAACTTGCAAGAAGACAACTTTGTCTAATTTAACCTAGATTAATATAGTTTTCCCCCCAAAGTCAGAACACACATTTTACTGTTATGAAATACTTGAAAATGCAATGTACAACTTAGAAGGTCATAAGCAAAACGTAATCATATTTCATTAATGAATCTAAACAGAGTTTATATAAGCTTCACTTACATACCATCATACATATCACTAACTTAAAACAAAATACATAAGGATGCTCAATGTTTGATATACCTATAAAGCTATCCAAAAGTGACTAACTTAATACAAAGATCTCTACCTATCTTGGAGTTTCTGATACCTTGCAAGGTTCAACACTCGTTTTGTTCTGCACCTGAGCAGTGAAAAATGTGGTTTGAGCTATAAAGCTTAGTGGCTGATATATTTATAGCCATCAGTAATTATATATATATATATATCCAGAAATTCGAGCACTCTCAATTCTAGTTCCAAAACTCAAAGTTAGGCATTTCTTCACATAGAACATATCATATATCCAACCATCCATGCACAACACTCAATCATCCATCATGTTTACAAATCAAATGCAATGCAAAATAAATGGCTCAAGGGTTCCATGGAAACAAAATGGAGAAACCGAAGTTTGCACCATAAATGAAATGAGTCCATTTTTCGGAGCTCATATGCCACAAGTGGGTAGCCGGGAGAAGGCTCTTGTCAACGTGCACGTGACGAACGAAACAATTCCACTCTTGTTCAACAAAAGAACATATTCATGCTCAGTTTATTTTATCATATTCTCATACTTTCATGCTTTTTCTTCTTTTTGTTTATATAAAATGTTATAACCCCTTTCAAGGTATAACATAATCACAAATCATCATGCATTATCAAATCTTCACAACAATTCAAAAATCAAGAAATTTGCGTATACACACACATAGGCAAGAATTTGCCCAATCAAATAATAACTATAAATACATTACCCACCTATTTGTTTAAAATTCCCCGAGTTTAAATTTGTCGTTCCCTTTGATCTTAGGTAGGTTTTCTTGATTCCCTTCAAATAAATTAATTTCTATTCATACAATATTCCAACGTAAATTCATAAACATCAATAATCAAAAAAATAAAACACCCGAAAATTAGAGCTTAGATTTAACCTATCCATAGTTCATCTAACTAGCAAAACCAATCTTAATTCAAAAACCCACGAAAATCAAATAGGTTTCTTCTTTCTCACATTATTTTCCAACACAAAACCCTATTCTCCCTCTCTCTAATCCCTTTCTCATCAAAGCAAGATGAAAGATGAAGATTGTTACCTCTAATAAGCTTGATTTCTCTTCTTTCCATGTTTTCTCCTTCTTTCCTAGCTTCCCCCACAATTTTTCTTCTTCTTCTTTCTTCTCCGACGTTTTTCTCTCTTCTTTCTTCCTTTTCTGCGTTTTCTCTTCTCTCTTCCACGATTCTTCTCTCTTCTTCTAATTCAAGACAATATTTTGGTCTTGTCTTCCAAAATTACCCCTCACTTGTTTGGTTCTATTAATTTTGCCCTTATGTCTTTTAGCCCCTTAAGTCCATTTAAATCTAATACCTTAACCATACACTAACTTCATTCTAACCTTCCATTCCAAATTCTAATTTCTACTTAGGCTCCCTAAAATAATGGGCTCAATTCTAAAAATAATGAAACAAATAAATCAATAATAATTAAAAAATTCAGCATCCAATAATTCCCCTTTAAAAAATTTCATCCTCGAAATTCTTACCTGGGACAGTGAAGAGGTGTGGATACTTCTCCTTCATGGCCTCCAAGGGCTCCTACATGGCCTTTTTTGTAGAATGATTCTTCTATAAAACTTTAACTAGCTTCATTGTCTTATTTCTCAAGACCTTTTCCTTCAAATCTAGAATCTCTACTGGTTGTTCTCTATAAGTCAAATCCTGCCTTGACTGAACCTTTGAAGGTTGAACTATGTGCGAAGGATCGGATCATTACTTTCTCAACATTGATACAAGGAAGACATCATGAATCTTAGACAATTCTAGTGGCAAAGCTAACTTATAGGCTAAAGGGCCAATCTTCTCAATGATCTTATAAGGGCCTATGTATCTGGGACTGAGCTTACCCTTCTTACCAAATCTCAAGACTCCTTTCTATAGAGAGGCTCTAAGAAACACTTTATCTCCAATTCCAAATTCCATCTCCCTTCTATATGCATCTGTGTAGCTCTTCATTCTGTCTTGATCTGCTTTGGGTCTCTGTTTCACCAATTTAATCTTATCAACTGTGACTTGTACCAACTCAAGTCCTACAAGTCTCCTTTCACCTTCCTCATCCCAACAAATAGGAGTTCTACACCTCCTACCATACAAAGCCTTGTAAGGTGCCATTTAAATTCCTGAGTGGTAGGAATTATTGTAAGCAAATTGGATTAAAGGCAGATGATCATCCCATGAGACTTTGAAATCCATATCACAAGCTCTTAACATTGCCTCCAATGTCTGTATTATCTTCTCCAATTGGCCATCAGTTTATGGATGGAAAGCTGTGCTAAAGTGCAACTTAGTTCCTAAAGCCTCTTGTAAGCTTTCCTAAAATCTAAAGGTGAACCTGGGATCTCTATCAGAGACTATAGAGTTCAAAATTCCATGAGGTCTGATTATTTCATCCACATACTTCTTAGCCAAAGCATTCAAAGAATATGTCTGCTTAATTGGCAAGAAATATGTTGACTTGGTTAGCCTATCCACAATCATCCATATTGCATCATGCTTTCTTTTGGTTCTTGGCAATCCCATCAAGAAATCCATTGTAGTCTTCTTCCACTTCCATTCAGGAATAGACAAAGGCTTAAGCTTGCCTAAAGGTGTCTAGTGTTCAACCTTAACTTGCTGGCACACTAAGCATCCTTTAGTATATTCTGCAACTTCTTTCTTCATTCCTTTCTATCAAAAATACTCTTTAAAATCTTTATACATTCTTATACTTCCTGGGTGCATTGCATAAGAAGCATTGTGTGCCTCATCAAGAATCTCATCTTTTAACTTTTGCATATTAGGAATACATAGTTTGTTACCTACCACCATCAATCCATCTTCCCTTACCTCTATTTCAGAAGGTTTACCATTTTTAATCTCTTCTCTGAGCCTGCTCAAGTACTCATCCTATTCCTACAATTCCTTAATCTTCTCATTCAACACTGACCTTATCCTAAAGTTATCCAATATACACCCAGATTCAACTTGCTTCAATGTTACCTTAAGTCTGGCTAATTCCTCCAACAAAGGAAGATATACAGTCTCCACATGTGCTATAGTAGATTTTCTACTCAATGCATCCGCTACTATATTAGCTTTCCCTGGGTGGTAATTTATCATCAAGTCATAATCCTTCAATAGTTCTAATCACGTTCTTTGCCTTAGATTTAACTCTTTTTGGCTCATCAAATACTTTAGACTCTTGTGGTTTGTAAATACCTTGGTAGTGGCTTCATATAAGTAGTGTCTCCATATTTTCAACGCCAAAATTATGGCAGCTAACTTTAAGTCATGCTTAGGATAATTCATCTCATAGGGTTTCAATTGCTTAGAAGCATAGGCAACCACTTTATCTCCTTGCATTAATGCACACCATAATCTCTTTTTTGAGGCATCACTATACACTATGTATCCACCACTACCAGAAGGCAAAATCAAAATCGGTGCAGTTGTGAGCCTATTATTCAATTCCTCAAAACTATTTTGGCACTCCTCTGTCCACACAAACTTCTGATTCTTCCTTGTCAATTTGGCAAGTGGAGTTGAAATCATAGAAAAGACCTCCACAAACCTCCTGTGATACCTAGCTAAACTCAAGAAACTCCTCATTTCTACTATATTCTTAGGTGCTTCCCATTTCACCACAGCTTTTATTTTTCTCAAATCTATATGTACTCCTTGCTCCAAAATTACATGTATGAGAAACACTACTTCCCTTAGCCAAAATTCACATTTATCAAATTTGGCATACAACTCGTTCTTTCTCAATGTCTTTAAGGCAATCCTTAAATGCTCTTCATGCTTCTTGTCACTCTTGGAATAAACCAAAATATCATCAATAAAGATAATGATAAATCAGCCCAAGAAAGACTTAAGGACTCTATTCATTAGATCCATGAAAGTTACAGGGGCATGCGTTAATCCGAAGGGCATAACTAAGAACTCAAAATGCCCATACCGTGTTCTAAAAGTAGTCTTTGACACATCAGACTCTTTTATTTTCAACTGGTGGTAACCTAATCCCAAATCTATCTTAGAGAAGACTTTTGCCCCTTGCAGTTGGTTAAACAAATCATCTATGCGTGGAAGCAGATATCTATTCTTGATAGTGACATGATTGAGCTTCCGGTAGTCCACACACATTTATAACAATCCGTCTTTCTTCTTCACAAAAAGGACCACAACTCCCCAAGGTGAAGAGCTAGGTCTAATATACCCTTTCTCCAATAACTCTTCCAATTGTTCTTTAAGCTCCTTCAATTCCGTCAAAGCCATTCTATAAGGCGGAATTGAGATCGGTGCAGTACCTAGAAGAAACTCAATAGGAAACTCAATTTTTCTAGTGGTGGTGGTCCTGGTAATTCCTCAAGAAAGACATCCGGGAATTCCATGACCACAGAAATTTCTTCTAACTTCCCTATATCTACCTTCGTGTCTACCACATAGGCCAAAAATGCTTCACACCCTTTCCTTATCATCTTCTCTGTTGTTAGAGCCGAAACAATCCTAGGCGGACTTGCTTTTCTATTCCCCATAAACACCACCTTTCTTTCGTTGTCCAACTCGAACTCCACTATCTTTAGTTTGCAATCTAAATTGGCTTTATACCTTACTAATGTGTCCATACCCAAAATCACATCTAGTTCTCCCATTTCCAATGGCATTAAATTCACCACTAATTTTTCCCCACCAATATACATCTCACAATCTCTATAAACTTGACTAATTATAATATATTGGTCGATTGGAGTACTAACCATCAATGGAGTATCCAATGAGCCCAAATTTCTACCATACATAGTTTTACTCGATGAAACAAAGGAATGGGTAGACCCCAGACTAATCAAAATAATGACATGATCATTAACTAATTTAATCATACTAGTCATAACTTCTAGAGTGGTTTCTACATCCTCTCTCGTCATTGCAAACACCCTAGCTGGTGCTTGTCCCTTTGGTCTCCTTGGAGGATTCGCTCTATTGGCTATCTCAGAACTGCCTACTTCAGTTGCAGTCTTATGCCCCCACAGTCTCAGCCCTCTTTGAAGCTTGCATCTGAGTTCTCTCCTATCTTGCATACTGAGGGCACTCTCTAGACATGCGCCCCTTTCTCTCCACGATTGAAGCAAGCTCCTGTCAATCTGTAGCACTCTCCTCTATGAACTTGCCATAATGATCAAACTTGGGAATGGGTGGCTTATCCCCCACTAGCCTTCTACTGCCTCCCGCCGTAGAGGCCTGATGAGAAACAGTAGAAGTTCTCATCAATTTGGACCTACTCGCGCCATTTCTCCTCTCCTCAGTCAGTACAGGGAAAGTTCTGGTACTCCTCTCTGACCTAGGAGCACCACCTCCCCTCCTGAACTATTCTCTCCCCTTTCTTTTTTTGTTCACAAGGATTTTTATGTTCTCAATGTTTTCAACCCTCAGTGCCGCTTCAACCAGCTGTTAAAAGTCACAAAAGTTTTGCACCACCACTTTTTCTCTTATGGCTAAATGCAATCCTGATTCAAACATATAGCACTTAGCTGCCTCACTCATCATCATCTTAACTGCATATTAAGACAATTGCGTAAATCGACGTTCATACTCGCTCATCTCCCTCTAGTCAGAAATTCCCTCTGCTTCTGCTGAATGTACACCTTGGACAGATACTTCTTCTTATAAGCAGTTAGGAAATCTTTCCATGCTAACATCGGCGGTTTCATTTGACTTTTCGGCATACTTTCCCACAAATGCAGAGCATCTCCCTAAAGCAAACTCACAGTATATTTAACCTTCTCATCATCTTCATAATCCATATGCTCTAATACCCTTTTTGTCTTCCTCAACCAAGACTTAGCCTCTTATAGATCAATGGTCCCATAAAAGTCCACTACCTTATACTTCCTCAGTTTATCAAACTATTTTCCCCTCTTAGCTAGGGTCGAAGTAGAAGATTGTGGCATCTGGCCCATGGCCTGAACAAATGCGTAAGCGAAGGCTTGGAACATTCTTGGATGCAAGGGAGGTACTTGCTTCTGCGAAACAGGCGACTCCTATATCTGTACCGAGAGGGCCCACTACCATGCCTTATAAAAGCATCAACATTTCCTGGGGCTACTGACTCATCAATACTCTTCTCTCTTGTCAGAAAGTCAGGTGCAATTGATCCTTGCAAAACTTCTCATGTCCTTCTACGAGGTGGCATCGTACTCCTTCAATGTAAACACTAACGATTATCTTACATTTCATTTTAATCTTAATTTCTACATGTATGCATGATATGCATGTCACTTAATGCAATCAATCAAATCATCAATGCAAACAAATAGTCACACATCATAATAATGCATAGTATAATGTATTCTAAGCCTAGGACTCTTTAAAGCCTAAGCTCTAATATACTAAGTTCTTGGACCCCATTTTCGAAGTTCAACTATCTGGGGTTATAAAACGCGACTGTATTTTACCCTGTAGGGTTATTTCAATGAACTCTCATTAGCCATAATTGGTTCATTTTCATGCTCTAGTATCAAGCATGTTGGGCCCCGTGTTTGCCCTCGTGAGACATGTGCAAACGTTCTAAGTGACATCTGAACACGCATCCCACAAGGGTGGTGTGCTCACACCTGTCAGTCACCAAAATCACAAGTTGACTTCTTTAGAAAAATTGTAGCTCTATGTCTTTAGTTATTTTGAAACAAGAATCATCTCATTCACAGCTTTACAGAAAAAGATATAATTAAAATACCAAAATATGTTTAGTAAAATAACCAATTCATACTCTTTAAACTGATTCCCTCATTTTCTTTCCATCAATCTTTCCCAAATCAATACCAAAGGCTATCAATTTTTATAGAGATATAGAGAAATGTGTTAGGAATATATTGGTTTAAGAATCAGGACATTGGAGCTCGGATGACAAAGCTATGGCTAAGAGAATCAAGCTTGTTCAGAATTGGAAAACCGTTTAAGTGATGTACCTATTTTAGTACAATAGGCATATCTTTCGCTAGAGATGTTGAATTAAGGTCGTTTTAGGATGGTTTCGAAGAGGACTTCAAGATCTACAATCTTTGTGATGACCCCAAAGAGAGAGTCATCTAGAGGGTCAAAATCGCAAATTTCCAAAAGTGTACATTGTAAACGGACATACACCTCTACCTAACGGACATACATGGGGTTTGAAGCGTTTTCTAGACCTGAGAACATTCGTTTAATGGACCTAATGTCCGTTTAATAGACATGGATGAGGCTGGGGACATTTCCAAACCTAATAAGGTCCGTTTAACAGACTTAAAGTCCATCTAATGGACATAGGTGAGATAAAACTCCCTCCAAAGCATCTCCAATGGTTCCTACGTCCATTCTAAAATCACTTTCAATCATAATCTCCCCAAATTTACCTCTTATAGTGCAATATCACTTCATATCAATTTAATTAACAACTTTGTTTCATTAAAATCCCTAATCTCTACACATTTGTTTCATCCTTTACAACCAATTTTCATCATTTACTATAGTTGTCCCGTATACATCCTATGCAACATTACTAACTTATAAAGAACATATCTCTCAACTCCAATATCCCAAAAATTTTGTACTTTATATCGGTGGAAAGTTAGAAAGATAATATATAGCTTACAAGAAGACAACTTTGTCTAATTCAACCTAGATTAATACAATTTTTCCCCAAAGTCAGAACACACAATTTACCCTTATGAAAGCTTGAAATGCAATGTACAACTTGGAAGGTCACGAGCAAAACGCAATCATATTTCATTAATGAATCCAAATAGAGTTTATACAAGCTTCACTTACATACCATCATACATGTCACTAACTTAAAACAAAATACATAAGGATGCTCAATGTTTGATATGCCTATAAAACTATCCAACAGTTACTAACTTAATACAAAAGATTTCTAGCTATCTTGGAGTTTTCGATGCCTTGCAAAGTTCAACACTCGTCTTGTTCTGAACTTAAGGAGTGAAAAATGTGGGTTGAGCTATAGAGCTCAGTGACTAATATATTTATAGCAATCAGTAATTAGTCACAATTTCAAGTATATGTATGTATATATCTAGAAATTCGAGCACTCTCAATTCTAGTTTCAAAATTCAAAGTTAGGCATTTCATCACATAGAACATATCATATATCCAACCATCCATGCACAACACTCAATTATTCATTATGTTCACAAATCAAATGCAATGCACAACAAATGGCTTGAGGGTTCTATGGAAACAAAATGGAGAAACCAAAGTTTACACCATGAATGAAATGAGTTCATTTATCGAAGCTCATATGCCACAAGTGGGCAGCTAGGAGAAGGCTTGTCAACATGCACGTAACGAATAAAATGGTTCCACTCTTGCCTAACAAAAGCACATATTCATGCTCAACTCATTTTATCATATGCTCATACTTTCATGCTTTTTCTTCTTTTTGTTTATACAAAATGTTATAGCCTCTTTCAAGGTATAACATAATCACAAATCATCATGCATTATCAAATCTTCATGACAATTCAAAAATCAAGAATTTGTTCATATACACACATAGGCAAGAATTTGCCCAATCACACAATAACTATAAATACATTACCCACTTATTTGCTTGAAATTTTTCGAGTTCAAATTTTCCTTTCCCCTTGATCTTGGGTAAGATTTTCTTGATTCTCTTCAAATAAATCAATTTCTATTCAAACAATATTCCAATGTAAATTCATAAACGTCAATAATCACAAAAATAAAACACCTAAAAATTAGAGCTTAGATTTAACTTACCCATAGTTCATCTAACTAGCAAAACCATTCTTAATTCAAATACCCACGAAAATCAAATAGGTTTCTTCTTTCTCACATTATTTTCCAACACAAAACCCTGTTCTCCCTCTCTCTAATCCCTTTCTCATCAAAGCAAGAAGAAAGATGAAGATTGTGACCTCTAACAAGCTTGATTTCTCTTCTTTCCATGTTTTCTCCTTCTTTCCTAGCTTCCCCCATGATTTTTCTTCTTCTTCTTTCTTCTCCCACGTTTTTCTCTCTTCTTTCTTTCTTTTCTCCATTTTCTCTTCTCTCTTTCCCTCTTCCACGATTCTTCTCTCTTCTTCTAATTCAAGACAACATTTTGTTATTGTCTAGTTCTCTCAATTTTGCCCTTATGTCCTTTAGCCCCTTAAGTCCATTTAAATCTAATACCTTAACCATACACTAATTTCATTCTAACACTGCATTCCAAATTCTAATTTCTACTTAGGCTCCCTAAAATAATGGGCTCCATTCTAAAAATAATGAAACAAATAAATCAATAATAATTAAAAAAATTTGGGGTCCAATACCGTAAGGTAAGGACTCCAACCTTAGGTTCCTGCATAAATGTTATGTGTGTGGTTCCTTGCTTGTATAAGACATATAGATGTAATGTTCGAAATTAACTAGATATTCTTAGAGTCTCGTTAGAGTCTCCCATAAATTACTAGCCTCTCACTATATTTCTTCTCCAGTTGGTTTATGACCAATGGTTCTCTAATACTGTTGGTTGTGACTTTCGTGAGTGAGTGTGCCTCTTTCCCTTCTTGCAAATCTTCTCTTATTTCTCTCCCTTCAAAGCTCCTGTATACATGTTGCAATGGAAACAATATAGACATCCTTGCCATGCTTGGATATATGGATCTGCAATGTCTCTTTTATAATGCCATTCAGATTACTTTGATAGCAATTAAGAGTGCGTAGAGAGGAAATTAGCTGCCAAACTCTTTTAGAATATTCGCATCTAAAAAATAAATGGTCTTTGTCCTCTTCCTCTAGATTGCAAAGGATATATTGTTTAGAGAAGGAGAGGAATTTTAATCTTGTCATAATACATAGTCTGTCCTTCATGTCTAACCAACTCAAGAAGTTGGCATTTGGTTTGAGAGTGTTACTCCAGATCAACTTACACCATCCAATGTTTGGGTTTCTCCCATACATTAGTTATTTTGCTTGCATATTGGTTATTTCCAAAATAGCTAGACCATTCCATAGATGTAATAATCTCCATCATTGTGTCTATACTGTGGTATTGAAAGAATTCTGATATTCTCTCGGGCAAGATCCCAGATGCCATCTGCAATTAATTCTTGGATTTTAGATTTTTTTAAAATTTATCCAGAGTAACCCTAGCTATCAGATGTGAATTAGTGCTCTTTGACCTATTCAATTGTCATACCATAGTGAAACTTGATCCCCCTACCCTTATCTTGCATGTGATTTGGTGTTGTACTTCCTCCCCCAATCTAAGTACTCGGTTAAAGAATCATGAGTAACTGTCTATAGGTCTAGCTGCCTATAAACTTCCACCCCTTAATATGTAGCTATGCACCCACTTAATCCACAATGATTCCTTTCACTTAAAATTCTCCACAACCTTTTCAAGAATAAGCATGTGTTGCTTCTGCCAACTGACTTTAAGCCCAATCCTCTTATTTCTTTTGGTTAACATATGTAAGTCCAGCTAACCATAATGATTCCTCTTTCTCCTTTCCCCTTACTCCATAGAAATTGTTTTATCATTTTTTTCCATTGTTTTGACCCGCCCCTTTAAGAAGAAAATGTGTGAAAACCAGTATGTATTCATAGACATGATAACATATTTCAAGAGTCGAAGTTTACCGCTATAGGATAATGTTTTGTTTTTCCATGAACCTAATCTCCTTTGAATCTTTTCAATAAGGGGAAGACATTCTCTAAATCGTAGTTGTCTCGAAGAGATAGGAATGCCCAAATATGTAATAGGAAGATCATGTATTCCTATTCCAGTGACAAGAGATAAATCATTAGTTAGATGTGAAGTGAATCACACGTTAATATATTGAGAAATAATATGATCAAGATACACAAGAAGGGGGGGTTGAATTGTGA
>JANVCQ010000007.1:7945279-7965572 GCA_025531925.1 Erythroxylum plowmanianum
TTTTTGACTCCCTTAGAGGCCAAATTGGTTTTTAAATCCTTCATGGAAGTTGTAGATCTTCCTTTTAACTTTTCATTGACACCAAATTTGTAAATTTTGGAGTTTTTGGTCAAAAGATATAATTTTTTGAAGTTAGAAGGTCGGAAGAAGTAAGGGCAGGACGCACATGCACCTCGCGATCACGAGCGCGTCACCCTGCGAGCGCCTCGCGAGGGCCTCGCACTCGCGAGTGCAACGCCATTTTTTTTATTTTATTATTTTTATATGATTTGTTCTTTTTCTTCTAACTTTTTCATCCGACCTCCGATTGCCCCGATTTTTGAAACGTTGGATTTCTAAAATTTTTCTCTACCTCTCCAAAATAATTTTGTATGTTTTACACTAATTTGAAAAAGAATGATTAAATCAAAGTGAGAGGATCGGTTGAAAAAGTTTGAGCATGCTTTCGTATTTTGACAATATCTCGATCTGTAGAGATCCAACTGAGTTGATTTTTGTTTCCAAACAAACTAGAGACATGGGGCTTCAACTTTTCTGAAGGAATAAATTTTCAATTTATGCCCTAAGGCTTTCAATTTCTGAAGTGAATTCGGGTGTAGTATTTAGTCTCAGCATACTTTTAACTCGAAAGTGTTTTTAACTAAATTGAGTGTTTTTGGAGTCGTTAGAACCTTAAGGCAATGAGGATCAATGTTGTGAACCTTTTTGGAGCTATTCCAAGATCCGTTCGGAAGTAAGTGAGATGGGTTCGTTTTTGAGGTTTGGCTTGGTGTTGGCACACCAACCTTGTGGGATGCGCGCCTTGATGTCACATAGGACGTCGGCACGTGACTCACAAGGATGGGGTCCCAACAGTATGCATGCAGATAAATCCCCTGGCTATGATGGTTTCAATTTGGGTTTTTACTCGACCCATTAGGATACAGTAGGTCCAACAATTACGGAGGCATGTATTGATACTTTGAATAGGGGGATGATACCACCGAGGTTGAACGAAACAATACTTGTTCTTATTCCTAAAAAAATCAAAGCTTGAGACTATGGGGGATCTCTGGTCGATAGCGCTTTACAACGTTTTGTATAAGGTTATTAGTAAGGTTATTCCTAATCGTTTGAAACTTATCCTGCTTGGCATTGTTTCACCATCCCATAGTGCATTTGTTTCCAGTAGACAAATTTAACGTAATAGTATTATTGCGTTTGAGCTAATGCATTGTTTCCGGAATAAGAGGCGAGGTAATGAGGGGTATGCTGCATTAAAAATGGATATTAGCAAGGCGTATGACCGTATGGAGTGGAGATATATTTCTGCGATTCTTGCTCAATTTTGCTTTTCATAGGTTTGGATTAAGCTGGTAATGGAATGCTTAACTACAGTTCAGTACTTGGTTCTACATAATGGGAAATTGTTGGGTCCTATCTAACCTTCACGTGGGATAAGACGAGGGGATCCTCTTTCCCCAGTATATTTTCATCCTATGTGCTGAAGGTTTGTCAAGATTATTTTTAGATGCGATTTCGAGATATGTGTTGCATAGAGGCTCAATATGTCGAGGTGTTCCTAGTATTTCGCATTTATTTTTTGCAAATGATAGTTTGTTGGATTTTAAGGCTATCGGAGAAGAGGCGGCAGTGATCAAGAATTTGACGGACTTGTATGCTGTGGCTTCAGGCCAATTGATTAACTTCTCTAAGTCATTTGTTTGTTTTTCTAAGAATGTCTCTTCTCATAACCAGCAACGTGTATGCTCTCTTCTTGGTTTATCTGAAAGTGATGACTTGGGAACCTATTTAGGTCTACCGACGCGAGTTAGTATAAACAGAAGACAAAACTTTCAATTCCTTAAAGATCATATGTGGCAAAAACTTCATTCTTGGAAAAAAAGATTTCTTTCTTGTGCCGAAAAATCAGTTCTGTTGAAATCAGTGTTGCAATCTCTACCAACCTATATGATGAGCTTATTTTTAATTCCCAAAACACTTTGTACTAAGCTCCAACAGGTTATGGCGTCATTCTGGTGGGGTAAGGGTAGGAATCATGGTCGTGGAATCCATTGGGTCTCTTGACGAAGAATGGCTAGACCGCGAGCATGTGGAGGGCTAGGCTTTAGGAAACTCCATGAGTATAACTTGGCAATGATAGGAAGATAGGCATGGAATCTCTTCACTAAGCCAAATATGTTAGCAGCCTGAATTCTAAAGGCCAAATATTTCCCCACAACCTCTTTTTTGGAAGCTCACTTGGGAAACAACCCTAGTTATCTTTAGTGGAGCCTATGGGAGTGTCAATGATTGATTCGGAATGGAGCAGCCATTAGAATTGGCACTAGATGTTTTGTATTGATGTAGTCGGATCCATAGGTGCTTAGTTGCCTAACAAAAGAATATCCTCTATTCGACTAACTGTAACGGATGTTCTTTTGGTTTCAGACGTAATCTTGAAAGGTCCTTGGATACAATCTTTTCAGTGGAGGAGAGTGAAGCAATTCTAGCTATTCCTTTATCAACTCGGGTCTTTGAGGATTTGTGGTTTTGGGCAAATGATTCTAAAGGAAAGTATCGTGTAAAGAGTGCCTACAGAATGTTAACTACTTTGTCATCTGAAGCTTTTCAGCATAGGGTAGCATGGCAATGTTTATGGAGTCTCCAAGTACCGCTAAAAGTTCAAAATTTATTATGGAGAGCAATTAGTCACACTCTTCTAGTTCGAGTGCTTCTCCAGCAGCGACATATTCCTGTTGATAGCAGTTGTCCCTTTTGTCACTTATATGAGGAGCCTATCTTTCATTGTCTTGTTGATTGTGAGGTAGTGAGAGATTGTTGGCTTGTTGCAGGTCTTTGGAATTTTGTTCAGCTCTCTGGAAATTTCTTATCATGGATTGTGCAAGTTTTGCAGATTAGTGATACTGATATGGTTTATCCCAGTATGATGGTGGTGTGGTCTTTATGGGAGGCTCGTAATGACTTAGTTTGGCACCAAAGATGAAGAACTTCTGCTCAAATTGTGCATAGAGCTCGTGGTTTTCTAAATGATTGGCTAGTAGCAAAGGTTACGAGGTCAGGTCAGAATCCAACTCAAGTTCCTCATTTGTGGATTAAACCAAGCCTAGAAATGTTGAAACTCAATGTAGATGCCGCTCTTTTTGGTAATACCACTGTGGGTTTCGACATGATAATACGTGATGATATGGGTTCTTTTATTCAAGTCATGCAAAAGTGACTTCCAGTATGTATGGATTCAAAAACGGTAGAGCTTTTCGCGATAAGGGAAGCTCTTAGTTGGATTAAGGATAAGGGTTGGTCTAATATCGTTGTGGAGTCAGATGCTCAAATTTACGTTCGGGCTATTATTGATCCCAACTATACTGATTTATCTTCATTTGGAATCCTTATTTCTAATTGTAAGTCTCTTTTGGTTGAGACGAATGTGATTCTGAACTTCATTAGACAATCTGCGAACGGTGTTGCTCACTCTCTAGCTCGAGCTTCTCGGTCCATTGCAGATTCAGTGGTTTGGACGGTACCACCTAGTAGTATTTTGGATGCTGTATCCTTTGATAATCAATGAAATTAAGTATATTTTACTCAAAAAAGAAAGAAAGCCGGATTTATAAATAAAAATAAATAATATAATATGAAAAGAAGCTCTTTTAATACAAGCATAGAAATTGAACTGCTTAATTTGGCACAAATCTCAATTAAATTTGCTAAACGGAGAATGCATGTCTTTGCTCCAATAAATGACCTTCTAATTCATTAAGGTGATAGAAAATATTATATGATTAAAGAATTAAATTAGTGAGATGTATGTTAAAAAATTTAAGTTAATTAAATTGAAAGTTGAAATACGTTAGTTGTTTTGGAACTCTGCGAGGGTCTTTCTTAGACTTCTGGGTGATTATTTGTATTTTGAAATGTACCATTGTTTTGGTTGTTCTAACTAATGTTTGGAAGCTCTAGCTAAAACTAACAACAAAAGTAACTTATTAAAAATCCTGCTAAAATGTGGGGTTTGAGAAAGTTTAGTAGTACACAATCTTACTCCTAATTACTAGAGAGCTTGTTTTTGAATGACTCACCTGAATTAAATAAATAAATATTTAATAAATTAAAAATAAATAATAAGACAACGATAGCTAAGGTATAATAATAATAATAATAATAATAATAATAATAATAATAATAATAATAATAATAACAATAATAATAATAATAATAATAACAATAATAATAATAATAACAATAATAATAATAATAATAATAATAATAATAATAAGACTAAGTAGAAAAAAACATCGAGTAAATCCATAAGAGATAAGTATTAAATATTAAAAAGTTTAGGCTACATGTAAGATGAAAGTATTAAAAGACCTATAAGAACGACAATGATTTCTTTATTAGAGATCATTTATTTGTATCCTAGTATGACAAAATTTTCTATTTAAGACTATGTCTTCAATAAGTACCAACAGTGTCATACCATTTTTGATCACCTCCCCTCAATTCTTGTTAAGCCTTCCTCTTTTTCTCTTACAGTCTCTAAGTATAATCTTCTTGCATCTTTTCACTAAAGCGTCTAGGTATCTCCTCTTAATATGTCCAAACTATCTAAGGCTTGTCCAACTTAATATTTCACTAGTATTGGCTACCTTTAATTTATCTCTCACTATTACATTCCTAACCTTATCTCTTTTAGTAAGGTTACATATCTAACAGAACATCCTTATCTTCGTCACCATTAGCTTATGACTATGTACCTATTTAATGAATTAACACTCTATCCCATAAACCATGATCGACTTAATCACTAAACAATAAAATTTACCTTTAAGCTTGAGTGGTATCTTCTTGTCACATAAAACTCTCGATACATTTCTCCATTTAAGCCACCTTGATATAATATGGTAAACTAAGTCTTCATCAATCTCTCCATTAGCTTGGATGATAGATCCTAAATACTTAAAACACTCCTTTTGTAGAATACGCTTTAGCTACCTAAGATTATAATTGTTATTGTAGGTATTATTTTATTAGTCCATTGACTTAGTAAAGGGACTGTTGACTTAACAGTCATTATAGTTATACCCTCCCTCACACTACTTATAACATATATAAAATTAGTATTATTTTCTCAAATCCTTTGACCTCTTTCTAACTTTCTCTTTAGTTTTTTTCACACGCTTCTCACGTGTTCCCTTATTTACCATTTTTGGTTAATAACCAGCAGCGAGTTTTCCTACCTAATTTTAGGAGACACTCTTTTTACTTATTTTAACAAAGAGAGCAACCATGGATTTTAGCCTACCTAGTTGTACTTCTTCCTCCTTCCCTTAGCAATATGTTATTTACCTCTGGAAGCCTCACCTTGTTCCTTAGTCCCATCTAATTTCTCTTTTGATGCAAAGGAAAGGTAGACCTTTACCTCTTTAGTAGGCAATTATCTTGGCCCTAAACTTCTCAGCCACCTAGCTTAGGTCTTCTGGTCTTGCCCTCAACTCAAAGATTATACTTTAAAATAGTTGAGATCTCTTTGCCTTCATCCCCTACCAAAGCTCCATTTCAAACCTACTCTCTTTAGGGCCTTTAAAGGAAAACTTTAAGCAAGGTTGTGGGGGACAAGCTCACTTGGAGACTAAGAAATACTTCCATCCTAGTTCATATGATGAAGAGTTGGTGGTCTTCCCTATATAAGAGATACTTTAAGCTGGGGCTAAAAGATAGAATTTCTCTATAATAGGTGGTCGCATGTAATAACTAGACTAAAACTATAGCTAGCGGTAAGTCTAGGTCGATCCCACAAAGATTAACTCCGATTACTTTCCTAAATTATCTGTATAAGCAAAACATGGGGGTTTTTGGTTTGAAGAAAATTAAAAGACAAAGTAAAATTGAATCTATAAAAACAAATCAAATTAAACAGCAACAAAGTGATAAAGTTGATAAATGAGTTGAAATCCAATTTTTTGGTTTAATCTCGACCTAATCACAATTTTGCAGATGTTGTTGAATTATCATCTTTACACCTCTGTTAAGAATATTGATCGTGAACCAACGATAAGCTTTGTTAATTCTGGTTTTTCCCTATATCATAGTTAACCAAGAAGAGCTCATTAATTGACCCTAACTATCAGGAAACCTAGAACAAGCTCTCTAAGTTTATCCAGACAGTCGCTTTATAAGTGAGAAAAACAGACTAATCTAAGTAACAATCGTACAAGCTCAGATTATTTAGATTTGCTACGTTACCTCTAATGATTTAATACTGTTAGTTGCCATATGACCTTCAACACGAATATTATGTATCACATTCAAGTTCTAGCTATGAGTTTTTATGAAAAATGATTCAATAAAGCATTAAAATGATTCTCATATAATACCTAGTCCATTCATACAAGATAACATTAAAAAATCCAAAAAGAGGTAAAGAAAACGATACACAACAACAATATGCTTAACGTGCTCCTCGACCTCAATTGCAACTCCAAATCAGTATTAGGAAAGTTAGCCTTCCATCTCCATCTTCAAGCTCTCATCATTGACCATCCTCTCCATCGCAACTGTCGGTGTTGAAGAATGAAGAATAACCAAAGAGAAAATAGGAGAAGAGTGTTATGGACTAGGTCTATTCTCGAATGTCCTCTGTGCTGTCACTCCTTATGTAGTAAAATTTAGGTTTATATTGAGTGACACCTAGCCAGGACACTAGTTTTCTCAAGTTAATTCTCACAATTTGAGAATTCACGACCGTGCAAGGTCATTGCACAGTTGTGCAAGCCTCTCATAGCCATGAGAGATGTTACATGTTAAATGAGATTTAGCTCCAGTTCTCGCTTTCGACCTCTCCCAAGCTTTTACCTCTTTGTTGTTTTGCTCTTTATCTAGACTCGCTCTGTTTCCTTTCTCTATTTCTCTCTTCTCTCTCTATCTCTCTATTCCTCCCAAATAAGTTTCCATCCCTCGGTGGTGTGTGAGTGAATGGTACAATGTCTAGATGGTGAAAAGATCATCGCCACCCCTCCTTAACATTCCTTCTATAGGCTGTCTTTAGGTCTAGGTTTTCGTGCTTGAATGTCTGAAGCTGTCCCAAATTAAACCTATGAATAAAACTTAAAACATTTCACAGGCGTGACTTACATCTCACAACCATGACACGTAAGTCACAGTTGTGATTTATATGTCATAGCCATGCATGTTAAATACCATGCACGGTTGTGACTTAAATGTCACAACTGTGACATGTTGAAGACAATTACTAGGTGAAATGTGGAGCATGCATGGTGAATTGATGAATGTGAAGACAACTACTAGATTGATGAAAAATCGTGGAACATGGTTGGATGAGAAGAATGTTAAACATGTATCGTGATGAAGAGAACCATGGAGTAAGCAACAGGAAAAATGAGAGAATGACAGCTAGTGTTTCATGCATTTAACATGAATGATTAAACATATATATTAGTGTATGTTGCTTGGAGTGTGTCTGTGTGTGCATAGCTATGAGAATGGAATTAACATGAAGCATACATGGTGAGATGAGAATATTACAACTGGAAAAATGAACAAGTGTGTGTGTGTATAGAATTAACGTGTGTGTCTTCATGGAATTGACTTGAATTAATGTGTGTGACATTCAATTAACATGTCACACCTATTTTCATGCAAAATTCTTCTGATTTCCATGTAACATGCACTAGACAATTCAATTAACATTCATATAATATGCACACCATTTTCACTTAATTCATCTCACAGTAGGATCAAAATACAAGGATTTTATAATCAAAATCAAAATGTAAAGGTAATTAAGAGCAACAGAAACTAGACACAACAATTCCCCCACACTTAAACTATGCTTGTCCTCAAGTATAGTAAAAAGCACTATAATATAAAAGAACAAACAATGGAAACAACAATTTTCCCAAATGATAGCCAAAGATATCAATGATCATTCCAATAAGCACAACTTGAGAACTTGAAACTCATAATACTCCATGAATAAACAATTCTTTGCATATTTAGCCAAAATCAACAGTCACTACAATTCAAAGAACCATCAGCATGTGTGATAAACACTCACTCCACTCTCCATCCTGTAAAGCATTTAAAGGTAGTAAATATTCACTCATCATTCATTTCATGTAAGGTATCTACTATAGACTTGCTTACTAATCTAATATCAACTACTCATATCAAACACAAACATCAATCCAAAGGTCTTTATTTCGATTGTAATGGGGTCAAGCTAAGGGTAGGAAAAAAGGAAAATTGTAGTTTAAAACCATAGAGCTAATCAAGCATTCAAAGCAATATAGAAAAATGACAAATAAAATACTCAATTATTTCCTCTCACGTAATAAAATTAGCACTCCCCATTTTTATGTCTGTCCTCTTCTTTCATTTTCTATTCATCTTCTCGTTCTTTTATTTCTTTTATATTCATTTTTTTCTATTCAATTTTTCTTTTTCTTTTTATTTCTTTTTCATTTCATTTTCTTTTTAATTATTTATTTATTCATTTAAAACAAAGAAATTAAGAGGAGAGAAAACTACTACAACCATACTCATCCCTGCCAACTATAAGCTATGATTCTCCAACACTTATTCCCTAAACCCAATTATACCTTTTCAAATGCTCAACTTGCCCTTATGGTAGGTGTAATGAAGCGAATAAACAATCAAGGTCAAGGCTCATCTTTTGGGTTTAAAGGAAGAAAATGTTTTATTTAAACTCAAGGGGGCTCACTAGCGGTGACATTATAGTGGCTTTTTAAGCCAACAGATCTTAATTGCCTTCATCATTTCAATGTTTACATAAGGTTATATGATCTCAACTAGTATCTGCAAGCAAGTTCTAGAGTTCCTTAATCATGAAAGAACACTCTCAACAAAGAATACTCAAAATTGGTGTTTAATATTTCAAAAATGCTCAAATTCTTACCAAATGAAAAAGTGTCATCCATCTATCACAACAAGCTAATATCTTTTTAACCAAAATCTAAGTTAATCAATCTAAGCATGCAAGAATACTCATTCCATCCTATTATGCATTTCTAATCCCGATTGAGTTCATTTAATGATCAGGCATCTCTAAATAATAAATAGGAAAACAAACACACAATTAATACTCCCCCATACTTAAACATCACACTATTCCTAATGTGACACAAAAAAGTAAAAAAGGGTCTAGGACAAAAGAAAAAAATTAACATGAATGAGGACAAACATTAAAGACTAAAAGAAATTAAACTACATGTAGTACAAACAATAAAAGGAATAGGGAAAGAAATACAATACAAAAGTGTGGTGGTAGCTGTGTCATTGCAGTGTGAAGCATGGCAATAAGCATGGTATTTAAAATTGAGGAGTGGAGATAGCTACAAGGAAGATAAACAAAAGTGATTGAAAAGAAGCACTGTGCATAAATAGATTAAGTCGAGTTTCACTAAAAGAAATAACAAACAATTAAATTAAAAGACAAAACAAAATGATATGGGTTGCCTCCCATTTAGTGCTTCTTTAATGTCTTTTAGCTAGACACCTCAACCGTTACACTCAAGGTGAACCATCCAAAATGATCGATTCCACTGTTGCCTTCTCTTCATGGGTCTTTTTCTCGAAAAGTTTTCTAACTAGTTGCATCGTCCAATAATTGACAACACCTATCAATCTCCCTCACCAAGCTCAACTTCTTTTCTTCTTCTTCCTGCAACATAAAATCAAAGTTTGTAGGATTAAATTGATCAACACAAGAGCATTCTTCATAAACATGCTTAGTTTCCCGTTCTTCACATCAATTTAAGTGTTATTAATGGCATTAAAAGGCCTCCCTGGGAGTATGGTATGCTCCTTCCCTTGCTGTTTAACCTCCACCATGTCTAAAACCACAAAGTTGATAGGGACAATCAATCCTCTAAACTTCACTAACACATCTTCCATTATTCCTTTCGGATAATAGATTGATCTATCAACTAATTGTAAGCACATGTTGGTAGGTTTTAATTGTCCTAGATCTAATTTCTCATAAATTGAATGAGGCATAAGGTTTATGCTTGCTCCAAGGTAAAGCATACCCTTAGCCTTATCACCATTTCCCATTGATATTTTAATGATAAAGCTCCTTGGATTCTTCAGTTTTAGGGGTAACTGATACTGAAGAATAACACTTACTACTTCAGAAACTATCACCTTCTTGTTATGCTCAAACATATGTTTCTTGGTGCTTAGTTCCTTGAAGAACTTCACATATGCAGGAATGTTTCTAATCTCATCCAATATGGGAAGATTAATGTTGACCTTAGAAAGCATGTTATATAAGTACAAAAGTTTCTAATCTTGATTTAAGCTGGCTTGGATATGGAATTGATGGCCTATAAGGATCCGTTGCTTTATGCAGTTTTTGTCCTTCACTTTCTTTGGTCTCTTTCCTAAGCTTTTTGCCTTTTGGAACGTGACTATAACGGTTTCTCCCATTACTTTTCTCATTCTACTTATCTTCTTCTTGTGTGAAGCTTTCCTTCTCTTGATCATTAGTGTGAGGTAGCTCATAAGAAAACTCAACATGACTGTCAATCATTTTCCAACTTCTCAGTACAGTGATTGCTTGGGCTTACTCAGGTTGACTAGGCAACTTTCTCTCTAGATTATTGTGCATTTGAGTAGCGAGTTGCCCTACCTGGATCTCAATTCTCTTCACAGATGCCTCCAAAGAGTCGAACCTCTTGTTGTTCATTTCTTAATTTTGAGTTGTGACCTGAATAAATGCATTCAGGCTTTCCTCCAAGGAATGTTCGCTGGGCGGGTTTTGATTTGAGGATTGCCCTTGGTAATAATTTATCCTATGAAAATTTTGGTATTGATTTTGCGGTTGCATTAGTGAATTGTTGGTCTTCCATGAAAAATTGGGGTGGTTTCTCCAACCATGGTTTTAGGTATTCGAGCATGGATCATTTCACTCCCTTGGTTGAAAATTGTTAAGTGAGTTAACTTGTTCTTCCCTAGCTACCAAAGGTTCGTAAGAATATGAACAAATAGTAGCTCCATGACCAAAAGTTCCATAGATACCAAACACCTCTTGATTTGGAACGTTTTGGGGTAGCCTTGTAGTTAACATCTTCACATGACTTGTCAACTCAGCTAACTACATAGTCAGTTCTTGATTCGAGCTCACTTCATGAACTCTAGCTCTTCTCCCCTTTACGCTCTTTTTTTGAGAATTAGCCCTCAACATTTCAAAGATGTCATACGTTTCTTCAGCCATCCTCTCTCCTACAGCTCCTCTTACTGCATTGTCTAACGTGTACTGGCACTGTTGTGTCAACCCATCAAAAAAGATCTGGTTTAGGGTTCCCATGCCTTGTGGAATGACTCTCCTTCCATCTGAATGAATGTAGCTATCTTAGTACTTAACTAAGATGTCTTTTGACGGGAATAGAATTTTCCCATGAATATATTGTACATCTCTTCCCATATAGTCAATGAATTGGGTGTAAGGTTTATTAACCACGCTTTGGCCCTATCCTTCAACGTATATGGGAAGCACCACCTCACCCTGAGTTGATCCTTATTTAGGCCATCTAATGAGAAGTTTTGGAGAGTAGTATAGAATTCCCAAATGAATTTTAAAGGGTCTTCATTGGGAACCCCATAGAATGATGGTAGCATGTTATAATAGATGCTCTTCAATTCATCATTCCTAGTTGCCTCTCCTAAATGTATGCATGAAGTAGCAGTACCAATCACCAATCTAGCATACTCCTTCATCACTAACTGCCTTTCACCCATCTTGTGGTTATTAATTTGATCTTCACTCTTAGGTTCCTTGCGATCATCTTCAAAATCCCCTTGAAATTGTCGTATACAATATATGTTATCAATAAAAAGGATGGGTTCTCTATCTAAATATCTCCTTCCTAGCATAAACCAAGTGAATTCACTACCTAAAGTTCTCCTACCTAACACAAACTAGCTACAAAAGCACTAAATTAATAACGAAAATTACAAAACACGTTAACAAAATAACACAATAAATTATCATTTCTTATTTCAAGAATTGTTATAAAACATGTTAACGAAAATTTCTTATTTCATTATTTAATTATCATCTTTGTTTTTAGTTTAAATTATAGTGATTTATCTTATTGTTTACCTTAAACAAATTTTACAAAAATTGTTAGGTGACCACTCCAATCCTTCTTTGACGATACTTTTTATGCTATAAGATATGATCTATATGCTTATAGTAAAGAAAGCTTTTAATTTGAAACTTCAAAAAAAATTTTGACGCTATTGTCTGGGATTGTTTTGTAGCATCTAGTTCAATTTAGGTTACTTTGATTTAAGGATTGTAAAATTTTTCTCATATGATTACAGGTGTATGAACACAAGATCTACAAAGAGTTTAAGCAAACTAATATACACATAAGTTTTTGTCATCACTAAGTAAGAGAGGGAGATTCTAAAAGTAAGACACCAAGAAGTAATAGAGAAAGCAATGTCGAAGGAAAGGAATCAAGAAGAACAACAAAAAACCCTTTTGGAATTCATGAGGTTAGGGCTCAATGCTAATCAACAAGGGATTATAAGACCATCAGTGCAAACTAATACTTTTGAGATTATACCAGCTCTATTAAACATTCTGCAAACTGATGTCCAGTTTTATGGATTGGTCAACGACTTAGAGATATGCAACATGTTCAGGTACAATGGGTTATTAAAGGATGCAGCTAAGATGAGGTTATTCCCATTCATGGTTAAAGATCAAGCTAAGGCATAGTTGCTGAATTCACTTAACCCAAAAAATGTGACGACTTGGGAGTAGTTAGTATAAGCTTTTTTGGATAATTATTTCCCCTTAACAAAGACTACAAAAATCATAAATGAGATAACAATTTCTAGGAAAATGAAAGGGATTCATTGTATGAAGAGTCGAAAAAATTCAAAGAGTTGCAAAGGAGTTGCCCACATCATAACTTACCTAAGATGTTCATTTTGTAAACATTCTACAATAGAGTAAATCTACACAAACAAGGTATCATTGATGTAGTGGCTAGAGGTTCGTTAGTGAAGAAGATCATGGATGTTGCATATGATTTATTAAAGGACATGTCAAATGATATCTGTTTATAGACATCAGAGAGGAGCAAGTTGTAACCATCCTCTAGAGATCAAAAGAAAGTGCTTTATATGGATTCAACAACAACTTTATAGGCCAAGGTAACCAACTTAGCCAAGAAATTGAATAGGATAAAATCCATTTCTTCTAGCCTACTTAAAGTAATATAATATGGATTTGAATTATGCGATCAAGATGGCCATATTACAATAGATTACTTTCTAGTGGACCACAACAATATAGAGTAACCTAATTTTATAAGGCCACAAATAGGTAAAGGTGGTAATAATCCATATTCTAGTACTTATAATCATGGGTGGAAAGATCACATGAATTTTTCTTGATTTAAAAATGCAGGAAACTAAATAAGAGGATAAGGCCCACTAGGATTTTAGTAAGATAGGCTCAATTGATTGGAATCAAAGATGGATAAGCTAATAGATGTGCTAAATTCTAAGTTCACAAGTCGAGATGATAACTAGAAGAGGATGGAATCTAAATCCAATCAAATTACAAAGAATCATGCTTCTCCCATCCATAAGTTGGAGTTTCAAGTGAGGCAATTAGCAACCACATTTTCTACATGAAATATGGGAAATCTCTTGAGCGATATAGAGTCTAATCTAAGGGAGCAAATGATGGCCATTACACTTAAAATTGGTAAAGAATTGGTAGAACCCATCGAGAAGAAGCTTGAACCTCATACTAATGGATTCTAAGAGAAGGATGAGAAGGAAGAGAACAAGGAGGAAGCTCCATATGCCCCTACCCCTCCATATGTGCCAAAGATCTTGTTTCCACAAAGGCTAAAAAAAATCAAGTGGCTCAAATTGCAAAGTTTATAGAGAAGTTGAAGAAATTGTAAATCAACTTATCTTTTATGGAAGTTTTAGAGAACATGCCCAAGTACGCAAGGTTTTTTAAAGACATCTTATCAAAAAAAGTGGAATTAGGAGGATAATCAATTAGTCTCCTTAACAAAAAGTTATAGCTCCATAATTGCTAGCCACATGCCCTTAAAATTAAAGAGCAATAGAGTTTTAGTATGTGATGTATAATTTCTAATTTAGAATTTTCTAAATATATAAGTGACTTAGGTGCAAGTATTAACCTTATGTCTTTGTCTATTTTCAAGAAATTAGGGCTAGGGCATGTGAAAGCCAACTTCTATGGTTATTTAGTTAGTGGATTAATTTAAAAAGAAATTGTTTGGTATGCTGGTGGATTTGCCGATATAATTGGATAAGTTTATTATTCTTGTGGATTTCATAGTGCTATTCTTTAAAGAGGAACAAAATTTTCCATTAATTCTTGGTGACAGCTTATGAATTCGAGAAGAGTTTTGGTGGAGGAAACTAATTCTTCGAATTAGTGGTGACCAACTTGAGTTCAATATAAGCAAGACATTAAAGAATCCAAAGGAGGGAAACTCTTGCATGAAAACTAATACAGTTGATGAGTGCATAAAGAGCAACAGGCGAGATATAAAGAAGATGGTGATGTTAAAGATGTGAAAGATGATAAAGAGCTAGAGGAGGAGGAGTTGGGTTGTAATTCAAAACAAGAATCATTCGTAAGGGCAAGAGCACCTATGATACCCTCCATTGAGAAACCACCCATTTTAGAGTTGAAAATTCATGGAGAACAAGAAAGAGAGTGGTGGAGACAATTAGAAAGAGAATGAGAGTTGTGGGATGGAAAATTTTAAATGTAAGAAGCATAAGTCCTAATGTGATGATACACAAGACCTTAACATTCACAAGAGGAGTTGGTTGAAAAATTAAGTTCAAATGATCAAACAAGTGACCTTAAAATTAACATGTTATGTTTTAGGTGGTCTTCACAATTTTGTATATGTTTATTGCCTTATTTTTATGATTTTTCAGTGAGTTATATTGATGGATGTTTATGGCATAAAGTTTGTAAAAGATCCTTCTCTGATTCCATCACCACCACAATCCATATAAGTATTCTTTCCCTATTTTTATTCCTTTTATTTTTGTTTGTTATATTTGTTATATGTTTTGTTTTTAATTATATGTTGTTTTTCACATTGAAGACAATATATTTTTCAAGTATGGGGATATATATGCAATTGCATATCATTTGCGCCTAATGTTGCATTTATATTGTGATAGTTTGTGATTATGTTAGCATTGTGTAAAATTTTTATTGCATGATGTTGCATTGGGTATTTATGTTAATTTTTAAATGGCATGAAATTAAAATGAATTAGTTTTTCTATGAACATGATCATTTAAATTGTGAAGAACCAAGTGTTTTGCAGTGAATATGTATGTTGATGATAATATTATACATATTCTTTCAATTTATGACACTTGTTTTGATGTACTTATAATTCAATTCATTTAAATTATTCGGCATCATTAGTAACCTTTCATGGGAGTGATTGGCTAGGAAGAAATGATGTAGGTTACAAAATAAATAAGTTGAAAAATATATGTTAAATAAATTTCCTATTATGTTGTCCCGTTTTAAAAAAAAATTAGGTTAAGAATAGAACTGGTAGCTAGTTATGACTTGTGATATAGCTAAGTAATCAAGGCATTCACAATAAAATGTTTGCCTTTACATCAAAAGGCTAGAATGACAGTCCAATCAAGCTTAATAAAGCCTAAACTAGGTGAGTAACTAGGGAACATTCCTAACAAGGTGTTTATCTTTGCATCAAAAGACTATTTGATTATTAAATAAAATCAAAAAATATATGGTTTTTTTCAATAAAGTGAACCTATTGATCTTCTTGTGATATGTCAAGAAATTCATATGAATAGGTACTTAGTGATGACCTACTTTTTCAATTTGATAAATAAGAATGAATGCATGTTTATAAGTTATATAGATTTATGAATAGGGTGTCAATATTTTGGTTGATATGTGTATTTAAATCAAAGCACTTGGATATGAATGGAACAAATTAGTGTGTTGGAACTTTTTGAGTGGCTGATGTTTGTGGCTAATTTAATTTTATAAGATTTGACGCCAGTGTGTCATTATTGCATTGTTGCATGATTATTAGATTGTGTGTTTTATGGTTTTAGTTTTTCTTGGGGACAAGCAAAGATTTAAATATGGGAAATTGATAGGTGTAAATTATAGTGTGTTTTCTAGGCTTTAGAGTGTCTTTTTTAGTATTTTCTTAGGTATAATCATATGTTTAAGACTTAGATTTATTTTTTTGCTCGTATTTTCATTTATTTTTTATTTTTTTTGAATAGGGCAAGAATGTGATCTTAACTGTATGATTTACAGGATGTTTAATGTGTTTGATGATGGGTGGAGATAGGAAAATTTAAGAAATATGAAGAAGGAACTAGAGAGCAAGATTTGGCATAATCGTGCATGATACATGATCATGTAGGAGAGTAGAAGGAAGCCTAGTGAAGCCTTTATGACAAGTATGCATCCCATGTACGATCGTGACAGAGAGATGGTGCAAGAGGATGCATGATTATGCAACATGCACGATCATGCAAATTATAGTTTTTCCAAGTCATAATATTTTTATATTTTTAATGTTTTGGGGCTATTTTTGGAACTAAAATAAGTGGGAAAACCCTAGAAAGATCAAGTATCTAATGCAAAGAATAATACAAAAGAGGCAGCTTGGAAAACACAAAAGAAAAGATCAAAGAGTAACATCCTGAAGAACATAAGTTGCAGAATTCCAACTCAAGGCAAAGAACAGAAGACATCCAGAAATCAATTATCTACTCTTTTCTTTGATTTTCTTGTTGTTGTTGAATGTTAGTGATGACTTAATTGGGATATATAGTTACATCTATGTATTACCAAATTCCTTTTAGGAATATCCCTTGATTTATTTATTAAACTCTACATTCCTTATTTAATGAAATTTGTATGTGATGTTTATTGCTTTATATTCAATTTCAATAGAGAGATTAGATTGGATCATTTGTGTTGTGTTACATAGTGAGAGCTAGTACCCTAATGTACCTATACACATCAAACTAATAGGCAATTGAAGAGAGATCTTAATTGTTTATTAATTATTCATATGATTGCTTCAAATCCAATTGCATAGTTAAGAAGAGTTTTGATAGATTGAGAGGTCATAATTCAATTTCTATCTATTTTAATTGAGAATACTTGATTAGATCTTGAGAGAAGGCAATCATAATTATTAGATATCAAAGGTTAAGTAGTATTAAATCAAAAAGGTGAGGTGAAAATAAATAAGGATAGAAGTAATTCCTAGATTTCATCATTGATCAATCAATCAATTCACGGCTACTTAAAAGAAAGTTTTTAATTTGAAACTTCAATAGCTATAAGAATTCAACTTAAAGATTAAAGATAAAATAAAAAGAGTAGAGAACTTAATAAAAGATCATTTAACCTACCAAGAAAATCCAAACATGGAGGAGCTAAAGAAACATAAATAACACCTTTCCTAATAAAAGACTAAATCTTGCAGAGGTTTATGGTTCTACTCTTAGGTTAGCTAATTATGTTAACTATTTAATATTTGGGAATCTCCCTAGGAGTATTTCATATCAGCTAAAAAAAAATCCTTTTTTATCTAAGATTTTACGTGGAAATATATATTCTTGTTTAGGATTTGTATACATTAAGTGAAGAGATGATGTATACTTGATGAGGATATAGAATCAATACTACATAATTACCACTCATAGGAAGTAAAAGGTCATTTTGGAGCCAACCGAACTACAACAAAGGTCTTACATTCATGTACAATTTTGCAAGGTCATTTTGGCTAAGTATATTGAAGACCTTACAAGCATATTTACAAGGTCATTTTGGTTAAGTATATTTAAGAATGATTATAGATATGTGCAGTTTTATGATGAGTGTCAGAGGACATGTAATATATCTAAGAAACATAAAATGCATCTCATAAATATTTTTGTTCATTTTTTTTTTGATTCGTGAGCAATTGATTCCATGATTCCTTTCTTGAATTTACTAACTAATAACTCTAGAAATGCACTTAAATATTTGAAAAAGATATTCAATTGATTTAGCACATCTAGGGATCATAAGCAATAGGGAAACACATCTTTGTAATGCATTATTCGATAGATTACTGAGTAAATATGATGTCATACATGAAATTGCAATCCTTTATTACCCTCAAAGTGGTGGCCAAGCCGAAATATCAAATAGGAAACTTAAAAGAATTATAGAAAAGAATATAGAATATTATGCAAAGGATTAGCAAAGAAATTAGATGATGCTTTATGAGAGTATATTATTGCATATAAAAGACCTCTTAAGATGATATCATACAGGATAATTTTTCAAAAAGCGTGTCATTTACCGGTCAAATTAAAACATAAAGCATATTTGACCACTAAATTCTTAAACTTTAATATGAAAAATTATAGGTTAAAAGAGGATACTTGACTTGAATGTAAGGATCTACAAACAACAATCTAAGCAATAACATGACCGAAAGATCGTGTTCAAAGAATTTACAAAAGGCAATCGTGTATTATTCTATAATTCTCACCTCCAATTATTTCTAAGAAAACTAAAGGCATGATGGTTTGGTCCATTTACAACCAAAGCCAATACAAGTTGAATGGTCAAAGTTTAAATAGATACTTGAAAAGTAACATTGAAGAAGCAAGGGAGACATTTACCCTTCAAAACGTTTAAAAAGTCAAAAAAAAAGAAAAAGAGGTGTAAATATAAGACTTTTAAAGAAGCGATTTGTTTTGTTAGAAGGCAACCCAGCCAACCAATTTGTTTTAAAATTTTAAATTTTATTTTTAATAATTTTTATTGATAAACATTTAAATTGTATTGTTATTTTTTTCAATAACTTGATAGGTTTATCGGATATGCGTTGAATTTGGATTATGAACATGGCTTAAGATACACTTGCGTGCTAGACCATACCATTGTTTAAAAATGATAATATTTTTAGTGAGATCTACGGCATAGGATACATAAACCGTGTCTAGTTGTGAATTTGATATTTTTTTTTAAGGAGATCTACGACCTAAGACATGCCCATGTCCTTCGTGTTTATATTTTCATATTGATAAGAAAGAGGCGGAGAGATCTACGCCTTAGGACACACCTCTATCTTAGACTGTTGTCTATAAGTAAGAGTTTTGACACAATCATCCTCAACCTTGTATCTTATAAAGAAAACACGAGACCCTATCTTAAAATAGCCAACATCGCTTTTTTTTTTTTTTGTCTATCAGGAAGTGTTTATTGGGCCAAGGTCGATGACTAATCCTCCATCGAGGTACTGATATATCCCTTACAGAGGCTGCAATTGGCCTAGAAGTTTGTTGCATTCCCAAAGGTAAGGATTGAACCCGGAACTGTTTGGTTAAGCGACGAAGGTATGCGTCATCTACACCAACCCACTAAGTTGTCGCATTGAACCTATCTTTCCAACTCTTAACTCTCACTCAACATCCTTCGAGGGTTAGAACTATTTTATATCGTCATTGTCCAATTAGTATAACAAACATTGGGAAACTTAATAAACAGCAATGAAATGCGTATTTTCAAATTGCTTTTAATAATTTTATATCATAATTGGACTCATAATGCCAGTGCAGTTGGTCAATTTTCCAATTGTTACGGAACCCAATTAGTCAAATTACTAAAAAAATGTTGAATTTGCTTGCTAGCTTATAGCAATTAATTAAATATCTCGGTCCAAAATATCTCCAGCATTTTCAAAAATGGTGGTCAGACCAAAAGAGGGGGAAAACGTGATGGACCCTACCAGAGGGGTGACGTTACTAATCAAAAGTGTAGATCCCTATTCATAACCAAATCATCTACAAAAGTGAATACATTTATCAACATTTTTGGATCCAAATCAATAATGAGATACTTGGTCTCGTCTATTCGCTTAAGGTCCCCTATTGAAAATGATTAATTTAAAAATTAAATATTTAACTTAATACAATATAAATTTCACTTAGGTGTGAGATGTGGAAAAATCTAGTGCTTGGTTGATGGGTTTGGGAAGGGGTTAATGGGTATGGAATGAAAAATAGTGGTTGGTTATTAATTATGATTATAGGGGTAATGGTTTGATATCTCACTTTGGGGGAATCCTTCATACCCTCCATTTAGTAGAGGAATAAAACTCATTCCTTAGTAGAGACTCATTTTTTAAAAATATTTTTAATACTAATTAATTAA
>JANVCQ010000007.1:7965672-7988577 GCA_025531925.1 Erythroxylum plowmanianum
TAACCAACCATCATAATTATAATGATAATATCCATTCCCATTCCTTACTATATTCATTCCCATTCCTATTACCATTCCCCGTACAAACCAAGCGCCCCCTAGTAACTTACAACCTTATTGCTAATTAGTAGAAAGACTGTTCCTAAATTAGTTGACTATACTAGATTCAATCACTATACTTAGGTACATATTTAATTTATAGATATAAATTGTTAATGCTTAGACAGAATGCCTTAGTTAATTAAATATTATAAAATTTAACATAATATTAATAGATAATCTTTGATGGCAAATGCAAGGATATGTTGGTGATGCATGACTTATTAATTAATTTTTAAAAGTAAGTACTTGACTGGACTGCCCCTATTTAAAGAAAATAGTTTCTCAAGACGCAACGTTTCAATTATGTGGTCAAAGTAAAAAAGAGAGTTAGTAGAAAGTGTTTGTAGCTCCTAGATCCTTCTTTCCCAGTCAGCTAGCTCTGACTTTGACCGTGTACCCACTTCCAACTGTACAGCCGATGTGTCACACAGTTATCTGCCACGTCAAGCTACTGAATCGACTTAATTTACCAAGTTACCATGAACGTCACACTTGTCAGATGGTAAGGGACTGAAGTTTCACTTTCGCGTGTAGGAAACAATTCTCTCACAGTAACAAAACTTCAGGCTTTCCCTTCCGCTTTTAAACTTCCTTCTCTGCTTCGTCTCCAACCTTTTCCTCCTCTTTTCTTTTTGAACTGCGACGTCGTTTTTAGATTCCACAAATGTCTTTTTGTTCTTCGTCGTCGTCGTTGAAATTAGTCGTAACTGCTTTCTATTTCTGATTCAAAAATTTCACACTTCAGCCAAAGAATTTTTGTCTGTTTTGTTATCCGTAGGATTCGGATTCGACTAAAACAAGTAGCTTTCCTCTGATTTTCCAATCTCTGCTGTGGCTGTTAAATTTGCTGAGATTCGAAGAAGTTGGATTTGGTTAGGGTTGGTGAGAGAGATGAAGTCACCGCTGGCTAAGCTTAGAGGATTTAAGCTTCATAAGAATGATGGTAAGGACAAAAGAGACATTTTCCCTTCTGCTATGTTGGATGAGCTCGCTCAAGCTTCTCAGGTTCTCTTCTCTTCTCTCTCTCTCTCTGTGTCTGTGTGTGTGTAATATGTATACACTATATTCTGATAATGAGTTAATTGGTTTGTAATTATTAACTTCTTTCAAAAATCTCTCATCTTGTTTATTTTGACAATTCTTTTAAAATTCAAGTGATCGCCGGTTTCAATTCGTCTTTTCGTTTTTTGATTACTATTTTAGTTATTTCTGATCTGAATTTTGCAAGTGAACGAACGAGCTGATTTTGATTTCTTTGATGAGGTGTAGACTGGTAGTCTCTGTTTGATTAACCAGCTCGGAAGCTAGAACCATTTCAAATTGACGTCACTTCTGCTTCTTGGTGTACTAGATTTAATTTTGCCAAAAAAAAGACAAAAAACTGTTTTCAGCTTAAATCATGTTTGAGATCCCAATTTGTTAAGGGAACAAATGATATATTCCACTAAGATAATGTTATATGTAATGTAATTATGGTTAAATTGCATCATTCATTCCATTGCTTTGCATCATTGCGTTTAACAACAAATCCTCAATATCCTACCAAACTTCACTTAAGTGCATCATTGAACCCATTCCTTTGCAGCTTATCTGGAATGTAGTTAAGGATCATTATTAAATGTTTTTCCTGTCCCCTGTTTTTTCCACAGGACATGCAAGAAATGAGAAATTGCTATGATAGCTTGCTTTCTGCGGCAGCAGCAACAGCAAACAGTGCATATGGTAGTGGTCTACTTACCATTTGTATTCTAGTATGATGCTGCCTTATGCTGTTTGACATCATTCTTAATTTATAGTTTGCAACCTTGATTTGTTTCAAGACCTTGGACTTTCTCTATTCATGGGTTGACAAATTATTGATTTGATAAAAGCATCACTGGTTCATTTGCCAAAACTCTAAACCTTTTGCAAATAAAATAGACTAAGAATTAATAAGACAGATAAAATAACTAGTACACTGTGCATTTGAACTGTAGTCATGTGAATACTGGAGTTCAATCCCTATGTCAATTCCCAGTGCCAATCGCCTCAGAAAATTAAGTTTTGGGTTGGAAAATTTTCCCTTTCTTATTCTTTTTGTTGGCCTTAAACTATTTTCCATGGCATTCCTTCAGTATGGTGTTTCTGTTAATTTCCTCTAGGATTACATACATACACCTTCATGAGTCTACTGGGTCTAAAAGTCACACGTATCTTATTATTTCAATGGGCACTAGTTTTGTTTGTCATAATATTAGCCCTAGTTCTTAAAAAGAAAACTAAAATTGAAGTAATATTATTGGTGTTCCCTGCCTGTCCTACATCATTTGTGTACTTGTACATGAAAAATGTTGTAGTTGTTTTGAAAATTCTTTATCATTGCATTTACGCATTCTAAAGCTTGGAAAATTGTCATGAACTTTAGTTTGATAGCATTGTCCTTTCAGAATTCTCAGAATCACTGCGGGAAATGGGTTCGTGTCTCTTGGAGAAAACTGCATTACATGATGATGAAGAAACTGGTAAGCAAATTGTCTATCAAAAGTAGTATCTTATGCTAGCAATATGCTTGATGTATAACTGGGTGTTTATACTCTAAGAATTACACTGGAAGTTAACAGACTTGTCTTCATTGAAGTTGCATTCATTTCACTTTTTCCATAAAACTAGGCTTCTACATAATTATTCCTCCAACACAACATAGGCCAACCACTGAATTCAGTGTAGGATGAGGAGGGATGCCCATAAGCAATAGAGTTAATTGTTAGATTCAGACAGAATTTTCAGAACCTTAAATTGTGGGCATCCATTTTTTCTTTGACTTTAGCAGGTTACTTTTCATCATTTTTATTTGTTTTATGACCACCTTCCAGCGCTTACAATTATTTGCTCCTTACCAATGTTAATCCCTTTGCTTTTGCTTTCCCTCTTTGTTTTTATTGCACTAGACTTCATTTTCTCAGTTTATCATGTTAACTTTTTGCCAATGATTGAAGAGATATCAAGATTGTAGTATTAGGAAGTAAAGCTAGTATTACCTTGACATGTGATTAAGGTGCTTTTTTAGTTTAGAGTATGATATATAATTTGTATTTGGTAAACTTGTATGATCATGTTCCAGTTCTTCCTGACCAAGATGTCACTTCACGTAGTAAGGAAGTAGAGAGACAAATATGAACCTTCAAAATGAAAATTCACTCCGGCTTGTATGTTCACTTTCAGAGTGTGATTCAACTAAAAATCCCATCATTTGTGTTTGCAATTCTGTGTATGCCTTAAAATCTAATGGATCATTACCTCAAAATTTTGACTATGTAGAGACCTTTGGGTACATGTATTTAGAGCATTGATAATTTTGGTAGTCTTACAATGCAAGAATATGTAAAGGTCATGTTCACCTTGACTTCTTCCAGAACCACCAAAAAGTTGAGAGAAGGAAAAAAAAAGGAAAAGAAAGAGAGATCTGAACTGTTAAGGTCGTGTTTACGCAACCATGGCTAATGATATTACCATACTTTAATATACTCTGATGCTATAAATATCTGCAGGAAAAATTTTATTGTTATTGGGGAAGGTGCAGTTTGAACTTCAAAAACTTGTTGATAGCTATGTAAGTACCTGTTGATCTGATTTTGTGGCTAACAATGCAATATCATTAAGTGATAATGCCTCTGAATAATCTTTTCTTTTTGGCATTTAAGCGGTCTCATGTATTCCTCACAATCACAAATCCTTCTGAATCACTTCTCAATGAACTCAGGACGGTAGAGGTTTGTTTTTCTGCCTTGCTATTGTTGCTATCTTGGGAAAAAGTCCTTTTGTTATAGTGGCAATTCAATAGACAACTGTCTCGCACTTGTCAAATGTTCTTTATGTTCTTGCATATAATGTCATATTGCACTAATATGGTTGTAACTTTAAGCTTGATATCTTTGATGGAGAGAAAGATTTAGACAGCTAAGTTTCAACAAATTAGGCCTAAAATAGGATTGATGCAGTGAAAAGTTCAAATATATCTGTTTCTGTATCATGATTTGGGTTTAAACAAAAACCTAATGGATCAAATTTCAGAAATGAGGGCTGCTGTCTTGCTGAAGAGAGTCCTATTTATGTTAGTTTTTTTCTAGCAGAAACCTTCTTAAAATAGGAAACACAAAATCAAGGCTTCTAACTATAAAAATCCTATCCATTATCTACCTTAGGGCATAACAGGAAAAAGAAAAACCTAAGCAAAGCTAAATAAGAAAAGTTTTATAAAACTACTAAATCTATGCGATGCTTTTTATCAATATCGCTCTATTTTATCTTCAGCATTTCTATTTGTTACTGTTTGCATGTGCATATCATGTTGTAGAATCTGTGCTTATTTCTACTATTGGGTCAATGTCTTATCTGCTATATTTCTGGGTATAAGGTCGAGTCATAGTACTCATCACTGAAATTACACTTTGTCAGGACCTTGCTTTATCATACTTCTTTTTTTTTTTTTTTACGTGTTAAGGAATGGAAAATGAGCTTACCTTGATTGGTTTTCAATAGTGCAATCCTGCACACATACATAAATTGCCATATTTGGAGGTCCTTTCTTGCTCTCAGTAACTTGGTCCTTCACTTTGGAACTTACATCTTAGTTTTTTGTTTCCTGTGGTGTAAGCCGCTCATTTTAATTATTGATAATGGATTCAAGTTGCTCCATGGATCTGGTTTTACTCATTGACAATTTGCTTTCTACTGCAGGATATGAAGCGACAGTGTGATGAAAAAAGGTACTCAGTCTTCTGTTACTTCTCTTTTATTTGTTGGTAGTAAATTTCTTCTAATTAATCAAATGTTTCTCAGAAGCATTTATGAGTACATGCTGGCACAACCAAAGGAAAAAGGAACGTCAAAAAGTGGGAAAGGTGAATCTTTCACACCAAAACAGTTGCAAGCTGCTCACAATGAGTTTGATGATGAGGCAACCTTGTGCATTTTCCGATTGAAATCTCTGAAGCAAGGACAGTCGAGAAGTCTTCTGACACAGGCTGCAAGACACCATGCTGCTCAGGTTTCCTTTATATTCAAACAGTTTAACTGATTTGAAAAATAATTCCTTCACTGAGTTTGATGGATATTTGCTTTTCTTCTTACCTTTATTGCTTTAATTGTAGTTGAATTTCTTTCGGAGGGGACTGAAGTCACTTGAGGCAGTAGAACCTCATGTAAGACTAGTCACAGGACAGCAACATATTGATTACCAGTTCAGTGGACTTGAAGACGACAGTAGAGATGATGGTGAAGATGATAGTGGTAACAGGGATAATGTAGATGAAAGCAGGGAATTGAGTTTTGATTACAGACAAACTAAGCTGGGTCATGATGCTATTTCCTCATCAATAAATTCAATGGAGGTGAGGATGTAATTCTTTAAGAGATTTTCTAGCTTTAGAGGTACTAATTACTTTATTTAACATCTTCTATGTCTTGTTCTAAACTTGCATAGAGTATAATTGAATGTCATATCTCGGCCATTCATTATGTTTTCATAAATTTCCTATTAATTTTGATCATCTTTATCAAAACAAATGATGTATGCCTTTACTTGCATCAAGCTCTTATTTTGGCATGTAGGATATATGTTTCAAGAATGGTGTAAAATGAGCTTTAAATTCTAATGGCTTTCTTGTTTCAAAATGTGGAAAGATTTATGTAAATGTAACTTTCTTTGTCTGATATAACAATTTGCTTGATTTGAGTAATTTTAATTGTGTCACATGACATATAATTAGATGTACCACAATTCTACACTTTTGTAAGGTTGTTCTCTTTTGACTACTTGATAGTTGATGCACATATATTATCAAAGTAAATGAAATACATTAGTTTGTGATTTGCTTTCCTTCAATATATCAGTTCTGAATCACATTGATAGTGGTTTCAGAACCTATGGGACGTGGTTTAAGCTTCAGCATAGTTGGGTGGTTGGTTTGCAGAATATGTAATTGATTGGGTGTGCATAAGCTTTCGCATAAAAAAGTCAATGTCAAGACCAAATTTTCTTATTATTGAACTTCCATTCGATAGCAGTTATATGTATTATTCATTTTTTGTTTTTTTCCCATTTATAATAATCATCTATACCAAAAATACAAAAGAAATCACAATTACATTTCTGTAAATGATGATGTTTGAGAATTAATTAGAAACATCTAGATGTTATAGATCAACATATGCTATTACTAGTCTTGTTGCAGATGAAGAGTATTGAGATAGGTCATTGTGAAAAATGGTGGACAACATGATAAGAAAGTAGCATTCTTTTAAGCATATGAACTTTTCTCTCAAGGAGGGTTGAATGGATTGTGAAACCTTTGGGAAAGTGAAATGCTTTTTGGCCTTTACCTTTTTGTGTTGTATATGCATCATAAGAAGGAATGAAGTCTTCCGCAGGTGCTATAAGGTATTTAAAGGAGGGTTGTGAAAAGCAGAATAATTCTATTTTGTTTTTACTTGAATAGTTTACAAGAATATATACAGGAAATATTCCTAAAATGTATCCTAGAAATTAGGAATATACAGAATCATACAACTAATTATAGGATATACGTAAATATACAGCTAACTAATAATGCATACTACCGACACTCCACCTCAAGTTGGTGAATGAATATCTTTCGTTTCCAACATGCTAATAAAGTCTTCAAAGGTTGTCTTGGATAGTCCTTTTGTCAAAACATCAACTATTTGCTCCTTTTATGAGATGAAGGGCATGCACATTAGGCCACTATCCAATTTCTCTTTTATAAAATGTCTGTCAACTTCCACATGCTTAGTTTTATCATGCTGAACAGGATTGTGTGCGATATTGATTGCAGACTTATTAGCACATTGTAATTTTAGTGAACTGAGTTATCAAGAACTACTTTTAACTAAAGCAACTCATAGATCCCTAAAGCCATGGATCTGAATTATGATTCTGCACTTGGGTCTTGCCACAACAATCTGTTTTTTTGCTCTTCCATGAAACCAGATTTCTTCCTATGAAACACAATATCTTGAAGTTGATCTTTTGTCCACTAGGGAACTTGCATAATCTGCATCTGTGTAGGCTTCCAGCTTAATCCTTTCTCCTCTTTTGAATAAAATTCCTCTTCCTGGACTACCTTTTAGATACTGCAGAATTCTGTGTACAACTTTGAAGTTTACTTCTTTGGTGTTATGCATAAATTGGCTCACTACACTTATGACAAAGGCAATGTCTGGTCTTGTATGTGTTAAGTATATTTCTTTTCCAACTAATCTTTGATGAGCTCCTTTATCTACTGCTTGATCATGTGTTGCATCACTCAATCTGAAATTGGACTCAATTGGAGTAGCTACTGTTTTGCACCCTAATTTTCCTGTTTCTTTCAACAAATCCAGCACGTATTTTTGTTGTGAGATGAATATACCTTGCCTTGAATGTGCAACCTCGATTCTTAGGAAATATTTCAACTTTCCCAGCTCTTTGATATCAAATTCTTGGAATAACTTTTCCTTTAACACCAGCATTTCTTCATCATTTCCAGTGACTGATGCCATCCACATCACCAATAATACTATTACTTCCCCAGTTTTTGAATGTTTGATAAATAGGGTATGGTCTTCATGACTTTGCTTATACCCAAATCCTGTCATAGCCTTCATGAATCTCTGAGACCATGCTCTTGGTGACTGTTTTAGCCCATAAAGAGCCTTTTTTAATTTGCACTCCAATCCCTTTTGAGATTTAAATCTGGGTGGATATTTCTTCTTCTAGCTCTTCATGGAGGAGGGCATTTTTAACATTATATTCACTACAAGGAGAATAGGAATTGGGGATGGAAAAATAATGACGGAAATCACACCGTTGCAAATTACCGACAGAATTAACATGTTCATCGAAAATATTGACGGGAAAAAATAATTTAGCGACGGTCACAATACTGTCAGAAAAGGAGCTCGGGAATTGATGGCAGATGAATGTAGTTTGATATTACCGAGGGGATTTACCAACGGAAATTTTCGTCGGTAAATTGAAAAACCTATATGACGTCGTCTGCTTGCGGTTGAATGTTATTAAGTTAAACCAAACGACGTCATTTTGATAATGTTATAAGCCTCCCAAGATAGTTCCCCCCTCGCCGTCGACTCTCCTTCTCCGTTTTTCTCCTCCCTGTTGCATCTGGATCTTCTCCTCCGGTGTGTTGTCGTCAGTTAGTCGTCCGTTGTTGTCGGCGTTGTGGAACGGTGGTGGTGCGTTGGAAAGACTATTTGGCTTTGTTTTCCTTCCCACTCCCTTCCGTACATATGCCGTTAATAATTTGAATTTTTTGGGTATGTTTGAGTTATTTGTTTGGTATGTTTAAGTCTTTTGTGAATTGGTAACAACATTTTAGGTTGAAATGTTAGTGTTAGAAGGTTAAGTTCTCAAATTTCTTTTGAAGTTGGGATGATTTGTTGACGCATATGAGGTGTTTGATGAAATGCCTCTTGTTAGAAATTTTTATTAATTTGTGAAGATGGAGTTGATTTGTATCAGAGAATGAGTTTATGGGTGAGCGTACATGCATATTTGGGGGTCACGTATAATAATTGAAGAAGATCATTGTCACTTGTATAATTAAGCTAAATTAAGAAGCATTAAGATAGTTATATACTAGAGAGCCTAATTAAGTACCCTGGTAAATATTGGAAAAGTCTGAAATAAACATTTTATGCATGGTATTTACATCATAATTAGCATCATTTTGCATTCTTAAGAATAATGCTTAAATTCATGATAAATATAGCATTTTACATAAGACTTATCACATGTTTTCTAATATAGCCTAATTCGTCCTCTACGTCATTTTCTTAGGGTAGAATGATAATTCCCATCTCTAATTTAAAATGAAAACTAGGTTACTCTTGCTCCTCTTTTATAACGTAGATTATGTGGATGAATTATATCTTAATTAAACTTGATTAGAATTAGACTTTGATATCGATTAGGACTCAACCTCCTTATATGAATAAAAATTTATTGATTAAACTTACCCTTTTCAAATAATTAGGCATTTTAAGTAAAGGCCCTTAAGCCTAACGAAGGATGACGAGTCGTAAGTTATAATAGAACATCATTCCTTAAGCATTAATTCATAAACCAATATATGTATGCTAAAAACAAGCAAAAAAGAAACATCAACCTTTAGATATCCATCTTATGTTTAAACCTCAAGCCTTCACCATAAGACACATGAAGACTTAAGAAGAATCTTTATCTTCCTTTAGAAGATTCATTAGGATTATTCCTAGGTAAAATTTCATTTGAAGCACATTTATTCCACGTAATATATATATAGAAACTTCAACGAACTGTAGGGGATAAATTATCGTTTAATCTTAACTGTTGACTCAAGTCAATCTTAATTATCCATCCCTCTATATAAGGTGCACGATGTCAACATGGTTCACTTGATAATTTTTTATAATTGTCGATAAAGAAAATACCACGTAATCTTTGGTTATTAAAAAAATTATAGATTATTGTGGCCTTGAGAGGACTAATCTCTTATCTGCTTGACGTATTCTTTAATTCACATTTAAATATTTCATACACATGAAATATACTTTAGAATCAAATGTCACATAATGCTTATCGTAAAATAAACAATATATATTTAATGTTAGTGACTTCACATTTTCATGTAGAGATATACTTCATGTTCACTTCACCTCATACAACTATATCCTTCACACATTTATACTTGGCATCTTCATACTTAGTTTTGTAATAAAATTTGAAATCTTTTGTATAAATGATTGATACTTGACTATCATATTTAATTAGTACTACATCAAGTTAGCTTTAGTAATTTCCCAATGAACTAAGAAACGGCTAAATAAAACCATGTATTGTAATGCCATCATCAGGACATTAGTATTGTTGTAGTCATTTGCTTTTAGTTACAAAGACTTATTATGTACACTGTAATGTTTTTATTATCAATTAAGAAAATTTTAACTTTATATCATCAATCAACTTTCTGTTTAAACAAATTAAATATACAAACAAATAAATTTATTATGCACAGATAATTTAGAATTGTTGAAATTATGCATTTTTCACAAGATCATCAAATAAAATTTAATGTTGGGATTCTTTTTAAAAAATTCCTTATTTTCTATTACCGACTGAATGACCGTCGCAAAAAAACTTACCTACGGCCGTAGTAACGACGCCTTTTTCCGTCATTTTATTCCGTCGATAATTCCCGTTTACCGTCGGTGTTTTCCATTGGTAAACATATGATTTCTTGTAGTGATTGCTGTAAGTTCGAGCCATAGTTGGCAGCTAGTGACAATAAAATCCTAGCTGTATTCATCTTTGCTACTGGTGCAAATGTTACTAGATAATTAATGCCATAGGTTTTGGTATAACCTTTGGCAACTAACCTCGCCTTGTAACTTTCAACTGTCCCATCAGATCTACTTGACTGTGAAACACCCACCTGCATCCAACCAATTTTTTTATCCCTAAACAGTTCCACCAGCTCCCAAGTTTTATTTTTTTGGAGTGCATCCATTCACTTTTAATAGCAGTTCTCCACTTCTCATCTCCTAGTGCCTCGGTCAAATTTGTTGGAATGGGAATGTTATGGAGATTTTTGAGCAAGGTTTGTTGTTTTTGGACAAGTTTTGATATTTCATGAACAAATATGGTAGATGTTATGTGTAGGTTCTAGTACCTTTTTTGAGGGCAATGGGTAGGTCTAAATCACTAGGTTTAATCTATGGGTCGAAGTTAAGCTTGACATCAGTATGTGTATCAGGGTCGGATAAGCTTGTGGTTGGATCAGTTGGTTCCAAATCTGTTTGTAATGCTGGAACAGTAGCTTGTGCAGGTGCTTGTAAATGCTGTAGATGAGAGACTGGTCTCTTCTTGGTGTAAATCTGCAATTTTCGAGGGGTTTTTCCTTCATTTGTTTCCATTAGAGCTTCCTTTGGTTCAATAGACTTGTCTGAAAAATGTGGTTCAGACTCTATTTGACTGGAAAAATCAAGGAAAAATAAGTAACTTGTCCTATCTTCATTCAAATTCTCCTCCTGAACATAGGGTTGAGTAAAGAAAGATCTGGTTTCATTAAATGTAACATCAATGGACACAAAATTTGTGAGTTTTGCGATAGAAACACAGCTTTGGGTGGAAGAGTAACCAACAAAAACACACTTAAGAGCATGAGGATCAAGTTTTCCTTTATTTTGAGAGTGAATATGAGCATAGGCTATACTTCCAAAAGTTCTAGGAACAAGAGTATTGGAGAGCCTTAGACTTGGATAGAATTGTGTAATAACATTTATTGGTAATTGAAAATTAAGAACTCTAGTTGGCAATCTGTTATGTAAGTAGGTAGAAGTTGGAACAACTTTCTCCCAAAAATTTTTGGGAACATTTTTATGAAAGAGTAGTACGTTCGTGATATTCAACAAGTGACCATTTTTCTGTTCTGCATCTCCATTTTGTTAAGGACTATTAACACATGAGGATTGATGAAAGAAATTTGATAGTTTGATTGACATAATCTTTGGCACTGTCAGGATTTTTTGAATTGTGCATCAAAGTGAGTAAGAAGGAGATTCTTTGCATAAGGAATGTAGTTTAAGGTCATGAAATGTGTAGGCTGTTGTCTTTTTGGATCTTGACAATGCTTGTTTAAGAAATATTCTCTTCTTGTTCTCGAGCTGAGTGAATTCTGATAAAATGTCAAGGGAGGCTTTTCCCCAAGGGGAGTATAGACGCATTTCTCAAAACTTTGAATTTATGAACTTGTGAGATGATCTTGTAGATAGAAAACAACTGTTCTTATTTCAAGGGTTAAAATTTCCACTTAAAGTATAGAACCATTACTCAATCCCTCTCTAATAATCTGTTTTCATTTTAATATGATGTGTGTCAACAATTTTTTTTTTTTGTAATTAAGAGCACAAAATTCTTTAATGGAGATGATAGAAAGATTTTCTTGCCATTTTCAATGATTAGAGGTCTAAGTGCAGTAAATTATTGTAAGAAATCTAAAATAGGGAAACACACTTAGTAGGACTACTAAAAACTGTTTATTTGGATACTATTTTGTGCTAATGAATCCATCTCTAATTAATCAGGAGGATGAGGTTGATCTTTATTTTCCTCGAACTTCAACAGCAAGATATTTGGAGGTAGATTCTTGCTTGCTTAATGGTGGTTTTGAGTTTTCTTTTTGGGTTTGTTTCTATTAATCTAAGGCCACGTTGAAATCCACATCATATCATTTTGCTGAACCTTACACATGCTATTGGAACACTTGTGATGTAGATTTTAATGCTGATGTATGTTAACAAATTTGTTTTGGATTGTTTGCTCTGTTTATTGTGTACTTGTCACCCAGTTCAATTGTGTTGCAATTCTTATCACTTGCAGTTGAATTCAGAAAAAGTTGAAGCGAGTATCCAGGTCAGGGAACATAAGGGTGGTAGTCATTCTGCGCCAATTCTTCCTGATAGAAAGCCTGAGTTTGCTGAAAGATTGCGACAGATACAGGAGTTAACACCACAGAAGTCCAATTCATATGTTCTTCCAACACCTATTGACACCAAAGCTTCTCTATCTTCAAAACCAAGTAATGTATATCCCCTCACAAGGCCAACAGACCTAAGTGGACCTGGCCATAGTTTGTGGCATTCCTCACCTTTGGAACAGAAAAGGCTGGAAAAAGATTCTAGTGATGGTAATCCATCCGAGTTTGCACTAGTCAAGACACATGCAGCAATCAACAGTATCAGCGGCTCAAACCAATTACCTCCTCGTTTACCTGATGGAGTTCCAGTTCTTCGGCATGACGCCTATACACCTGACAATAAGAAAATGAAGCAACAATCTTTTTCTGGTCCAATAATTGGTAAACAATATACAACAAAACATGCTTCATTTGCCAGTGGTCCCATTCCCTCTAATGAACCCTTTCAACAAGTTTCTGGAGTTCTTTCACGTGCCCCAGTTCCTCAGCCAACTGCATCTCCGAAAGTATCCCCAAGTGCTTCTCCTCCCTTTGCTTCATCTCCCAAAATAAGTGAGCTTCATGAGCTGCCTAGGCCACCAGGGGGTTTAGCCACCAATGCAACAAAATCTGTAATACCGATAGCGCACTCTGCACCTTTAGTTAGAAATCCTGAGCCTCTCGGTGCAAGTAAGGGTCCTTCATTAGCAACAAACAGGGCATCACGTCTTCCCACTCCGCCATTGTTAGTCTCTCGAAGCTTTTCAATACCCTCAAGCAGTCAGAGAGCAATGACTGTACATGTTTCTAAGCTTTTAGAGTCTCAAAAAGCCTTGAGCAAAGCCGAGGAAGTTGATTCTCCACCATTGACACCCATATCCCTTGCCAACATGAAAGCAGAATCATCTAATTCTGAATTGATTGCACAGTCTGGTCAAAATAGAGGTAAGTGATTGCTCATTTATTGCTTTTATGTTAGCTAAAGCCATGCTATGATTTCCTATTGTAAAGCTGGGGGTAAGGGGTGAAGTAAATGGAAGCGGAATGTTATACCTGCAAATGTGATGGGTCTTATTATTTTTGGCTCAAGATGCTTCAACTGGAGCTAAAGAAAATTTTGATTTTGATTTTTCTATTCTCCTTGAGATGCGTTAGATATTATATCGAGACATTTGAGAAGACAAATTAAATGCATACTGGTTTGGACTTGGAGTTGCAATTCTGCCCCATCCCCAGTTTTGCTCTCCACTGATAGCAAGTTGAGATAGTTCCTGTAGGAAGCTAATAAAAATGTACAGGTCTCATGTTATGCTGGATAAAGGTCTCATGTTCTTGTGCTTGACAATCTTTATTGTCTTTCCTAACCCTATGACAACTGAAGTTGAATCTTTCAGTACTTGAACTTGGTAACACCAAGCCAAGATGTTCACTTGTCTTGATACAAGTATGCAGAGAACAGATGGGCACTTTGAATTATAATTAATTTCAGTTCTGAATGTGTAATTTATCTACTTGATGCAGGTGGGAGCTGACACCTTGCTTCATAAGTGGAGCTTTGATTCTTTAGGGTTCTGCCTGTTACAAATTTTGGTCTCATCATCATCCATAATCTTGGTATTGTAAAATGATGTTCAGCACATTGATTAGTTTCAGATTCCTTGTTTTTGCTCATCATGCGGTTAACGAAGCAGAGAGTTAACCTCAAGGGAATTGTGTTTTACTACAAATCATGTATATCTTCTCCAAAGGATCACCAATCAAGGTAGCAAGTCTGTATTCTTAGACATCCATATAAAACCTTGAGGTTTATCAATTATCCTACCCCCTAACTGAGCCTAATCTCTCTTGCTGCAAACCCAGAAAAAACATAGACCATCCAATATAATTTTCTTGAATAGATTATTCCACTTGAGTTTCATGTGACATTTTGTATATATGTTTACAGAATTGTATGTCACTGGAAACCACTGACTTTTTATTTCAGCACCAATGACTACTTTGAAGTTGGTCATTTTTTTTTCTGCTGAGTTTGATTTGTCATCTTTGGTGAAGCAGATTAAGGAAGACCGTGCGTTCATGGGTTGGTGGTGTGTGATAAATCGCTAATCGCTTGATTAGATCACTCTTTTCCTGGAACTTATTGTACTGATGTCATTTATATGATATACAACGGAACTATAGGTGATAGTGAAGAATGAGTAGATAATATAGTAAAGAGTTCTGAGAAATGGGAGCGAAGGAAATAAGAATGAAGCAGAGGTGAGCAAAGACAGCTATGGAACCTTGCTACCGGATTTCTCTACCGAGGAGATAACTTGTTTCTGGACATACTCTGTTTCACGCGAATTCGGTTTCAACTTCTTTTATAAGCCTTAAGAAACATTTTTGTGAACTTCAGCCCAATTGTCGCCACACAACCTTTAATCGGCCTTTATTTGCTTTCATGTATATTTTAATATTTAATGGTTCTCATGAGTTTTCCTTTTGCACTTGGAAGAGCGAAAGATACGCGAGTAGCTAAAAAAAGACTACAGTCATCGCAACATGAAAAGAAAATAAACATGAATGACAGGCACCAAAGGGCAAAGCTCTCGACCAGTGCATGTGATTCAGGATAAAGTAAGTTAGCTTCGGACAAGATAATGGGCATGATGGGCTCATGAGCTGGGCCGGCTCATATGTTGGGTAGGCTCGCAACCAGTGTATGAACAATTGCTTTGCTTAAAATAACATTGTTTTAGGTAAGCTTATCTAAAATGATATCGAGCCATTCAGACTTTCTGGATTGATCTCTCAAGTTAAGCTAGTTAAGCCTGAGCAATTAGGCCTGATTTGTTGACTTTGGTTGGACCTAGACCTACTGTCATCCTTAGGTCCTATTAACACAACAATTTGAGTTTAACAGTTGAACATCATATTTCTCAACTTTAGAAGTTGATTCAGAGTCCTTGAGTTGCTTTGTATGGGTTTGATACCCCCCAAGTTACAATCTTTTATAATATATGAATGCATTCACCTGATCTAAATATTCTCATTGTCTATAAATAACTTCCAAAATCGCTTACTCAAGAGCATCTTGTTTGTGCATCTGATGGAGTTCAGATTTTAAAAAAAAAAAAACTTAGACCATCTTACTTTGGCTTGAGAGTGTTATCCGAATTGCTTGACCACAAGAAGTTCTTTAATAATCTTCCCACATCCTTGATAAGCTTTTGAGGCATGCATAAATGACACATGCAATCGATATAGAGGTTATTGAGAACAAATTTGATAAGTTGTCCTCTATCGTTCCACTTTGAATCTATCGTTCCACTTTGAATTCTTCTTTGACTTGAATCAAAGATAAGATTACAATCCATATATTTGATTCTCCTGTAAAAAAAAAATGGTATCCTTAAGTACTTGAAAGGAAGTTGGTGATGTCTAAGGCTTGAAATGGTAATGAAGGTGTTTGTTAGATCTTAAGCACTAGTAGAGACGTACAGATGACTTTTAGTTCTATTGATGGTTAGGCCTAAGATCATACTAAATAATTTTATTCAACTCGTTAGTGTTTGGATAGAACTAGGGTCAGCTTGATGAAGTAGATAGAAATCAGCTTGATAAAGGAGTTGGAAAACATCCATAAAAGGATAGGTTAAAGAGCCTTAGCGTATTGCATATTAATTAACTATGCTTAAAAAGTATGATTAGGTTAAATTATGCATTCAGAGGTGGTAATTTCCTAATTAGGCATAGTTTTGTGCCTTGACAGAGGTATAGATACCCTAGGATAAATATTATTTCATGCTAGATAATCAAGTGTATACGATAATTACAATTCCATATAAGTGAATCATATACCTCTAACATTTGTTTATTGATCTTTCTTCATTACTTTATTTTCTTTGTTTTCTTCAATTTAGTAATTACATTCTCTTAAATGAATCATTTATTTATTTAGTTTATTTTTAAAATAAGATTAATAGATTTGGTGATTATTTCTCTTTGGGATCAATACTATAGAATCATAACAATTTTAGTAAATTTTTTACAATTAACTCTATATACTTGAAAATAAAGAATAGATCAAGTTTTTGGGCCATTGTCGAGGAGTTAAATTTCACAATTGTGTTAACCTTGGTTTATTTTTATTTTTATTTTCTTTTACTTTTAATTTCTTTCATTTATTTCAGTTAGTTAATGTGAGAAAAGGGATCCAAGAGTGACAGCTTAGATTCCTAATTCAATTTAATCATAAAATCAAACAAATTTGTAAATGAGAGCAATAAGAAGAGAAGAGATGGTTGTATGTCAAAAAGATATATTTGTTATTTGGAACAAAAAAAGCCATAGAAGATGCATATAAGGGAAATCCAATTGCTAGTAGTTAGTGCAAGTCCTTTATGCATTAGAACGAGTTAATGGGTGGGGAACTATAAGCTTAACAAAGTGAACATGTAGTTGTTCCCAGTTTTTGGTGGATCAATTAGTGAAGATACAATCACATTCATTAAGGAGTTTATTCGGTGATCAAAACACTTGCATTGAATCACCTAATAGAAGATGAGCTTAGGATGAGGTAGTTTCCACACTATATGAGAGATCGAGCAAAGACATAGATGATCTCACTAGAGGCGAATCCTTTTGAGGGGTAGGATCAAGTTTAAAATGTATTTATATTGAGATTCTTTCCTTCATACACAACCACAAATTGAGGATGCAAATATAGAGCTTCACATAGAAAGAAGAGGAAGCGTTTCATTAAGCTTAGGAGAGATACAAAGCTTTTCTTAGTTAAAGCCCTCATCATTAGCACTCCTTACAATTGGTGGCACAATTTCATATGAAGGATTAATATTGACATGTCAAACTTAAGACCATAGGAGTCATCACGGTCCAACAAATCATCAAACCAATTGCATAACAAAAGATCAATCTGTTAAGATTTAGGGGGATTCGAAACCTAAATACTAATAACTTAATATCAGTAATTAACTTAGTGTTTCATAATTATCTGCCCTAATTGTGCTATTAATTTATTTTAATTGCTTAAATTTATTTTCTTTAATTAATAATCACAATCAATTCTTAGGCTAGATAATAGAATAATGGTAATTACTAGTACTTAATGTCTCATAGGATCGACTTGTACTTATCAATTCTAGCTACAGTTACACCGTGCATTTGTGATATAACAATATTGACTAACTAACAAAATAAGTCAAATAGTACCATTATTCAACTTCCTATAGTTGATACAAACACTTTATCCAGTAATAGTTCTCAAAGGTCAACTCATTTTTCTTGTTTGGTACCATTGTCATCCCTCTTTTCTTTTGCACTACCTGTATAGGACTCATGTAACACCCACATACTCCCTGAGAGGATATGCAGTTGTCACACAAAATAGAACCGAAACATTTCAAATCATACCAAACATTCCTTACATTCATTTCCGAAATTTCAAGCAAACATACATTACATATCATTAGATGTTATATTACAAACAAAACATTTCATACATGTTGTGCTTAACAAAATACATGCCATAAATTCAAAAGCTAACTTGCTTTAAGGTTATTACATACCATTTACATCAAAATACCATATATCTCATTACATTGAAATATAACTCAAAAATAAACTAAACATTTTTTGAACAAAACATATTCTTCTTGGCCATTGCAGTTGTCTTTATCCCAATCTCAAACCTTCTTATCAGAACCTACACGGAGGCAAAACCATCGTACTAAGCATATAGCTTAATGGGGGTAACTAAACATAATGCATAATGGCAACTATTTCTAATAGTCATCTAACATTCATATATACAGATCATCATATAGAGTAATCCAAACATTATGTCTCAAAACAAAATATGATTCATCAATCAACATAGAACATTCTTGCATTAGAACAAAATTCATAAATATCAAAATAGATTGTACAAATATTAGAATTGAATATTAGAATAGGATATAATCCTTTCATATCAAAGGATGACTTATGCCAGAACATAACTTGTTTTGTAGCATATCAAAGCTTATCTTTTATATAAGAACATAATTTACTTATATCAAAACTGAATATGTATCAAAATATAAAACAAGTTAGATTACTAATACTTTTTATAGAAGTGGGTAGCAGAACCAGAATAGAAGATACCGTGATTGGTATGTGAAATAGAAGAGACCTAAGTCTCTGAAACAGAAGACAAAAAAGTGTCTGGAATCAGAAGATACCAAAGTGTCTGATCACAGAAGACACTTTAGTTTCTAATTACAAAAGCAGCTACTAACCCTTCTAAGCATGTTTATTTACCCACGACTAGGACTCAACAGTTTTAAAGCAAACCATTTCAGATTTCAAGATTTTATGCAAAATATAAAGTACAACACATGCCTTTACACAAACTCTCTGTGGGATCAATCAAGACTCACTACTACTATAGTTATAGGTCTGGTTATTTTGAGGAGTGTTATAATGCGTTACGTCAATTTTGATGATATTATTAGGGAGTGTGGTGCTTTAATTTTTGTTCCTGGTTTTAATTGGTATTTTGTACATATTTGTTTATAATTAGTTTCTTTTTATTTAATTCTTAATCTTTTCACTTTTCATTTAATGTTTATATACTTCAAAAAAAATTGATTATCCCATCCATGAATAAAGTTAGTATAATCATTCCAAACTTGGTTGACAGATTGGGAAAATGAGTTATAGAAGAAATTACTTCCGTCTTTAAAACACACAGTAAAACTCCCTGGATCCTTAAGCTTCTCTAGTAACTTGCTTTTTAGGATCACTGAACATTCCTTATTTAGTTTTATGGTAGCAATTCCTCAAACTGCTTCTTGTTAAATAGTAGCTCCTTTAGAAATTTTACATACTTTGGCATCTGTACTAGAGCCTTAACAAGTGGTAGATTAATATGAAGTTATCTAAATAACTCAAGGAATAGCCCAAATTGCTCGTCCATTTGATCCTTCTTTAACTTTGATGGGTATGGTGTGGTGGGCTATGCCTTTACTAAAGGAGGAGTCTATATTTTTTGTTTTCTGTTGACTCTTATCGTAAACCTCCTCTTCACGTTAGGGTATGGCATCTGCTTGTAACTCCTTCATGCTTCTAATTATGATCGCCTTCACATGCTCATTAAGGTTTTGTTCTGTATTTTTATATTCCTCGTTTACCTTTTAGCTACTATTTTTGTCAGTTGGTCTAGTTGTACCTCCAAGTTACGTATAGATGTCTATTGTCTCTAATGTTTCTCTCTTGATTCCTGAATAAAATTCAGTATCATTTCATCCATACTTAGCTTCTTAGATTGTAATGCTTGCTATTAGAATCTAGTTGGAGGCTTATTTCTTTGTTGTCCTTGATTACCCTGTGAGAAGTTGGGGTGGTTCCTCCAACCAGGGTTGTATGTATTACTATAAGTTGTTTTAGGTTCTTAGAGCATTCCCCAAATAGTCTATATGTATGGTTGGGTTGATTGGCATTCCTGTCCTTGATAGTCTAATCTGCATGCTTTATACTGCATACTTAACTCGCCAACTACACCACCACATCTATCTCATAAACTCTTGCTGGCCTACTAGTTCGTACTCAAGCTAAACACCATTGGTAGTTGTTTATGGGAATATCTTCGATCAACTCATGGGCCACTTTAGGTGTGATTTCACTAAGTAAGCATGGAGCAGTATATAGAGTAAACATTTTCACAGAGAGCCCCCTAATAACTAGGAAAATATTATTCAATGAAGCACATGCATACAAAAATTCAGTAGGGAAGTAATATGCAAGAGTAGAGAACATATTGTTATATTTAACACCACAAAACATTAATATATCTCAACTCTTAAGATCTAGAATATTATTTAAGGGGAGAAATAGACAATCATACCTTCTAGGATGCATAGAGATTGAGAGGGTGGTTCTGCACAAAGGCATACTCCTGATTGATCATATATTTCTTATGTTAAAAACAAGATGTGTGATGTCCCCTTCAAAAGCGTTGGACACCTTAAACACGATCATATGATATACAAGGATGAAAACATATGTGTAAATTTTTTTCGATGTTTCCTCTAATAGTAAAGCTTAGTAATCTCTTAAAAAAGAGCTAAACTTATTAGGATGTTGGGTAGAACATAAGGGGTAATGACATATATAGTAATGGTAAGGTCTCAACATATTCTAATCTTTTAAACCTTATTTTTGACATATTGTAAATGGGATTATATATACCTCTTTGTATAGTTTTCTGAAACATTGTAATATTTCTTTAAAGAAATGGAAATATATTTAAATTTTCCAAAAAAATCAAATACCTTCTCATAAATACACCCAATTACTTATATTGGTAACTGATTCAAATGACTACTACTAACATCACTCTTGACTTCAATCTTTGTACTTCAGTTACAATCAGCATAGTGAACTTATTTATGCTAATTTTATTTTTAAATATTTTTACGTGATATTAAAATTCTTAATAAGCGATAATTTTTAGCTTAAGTTATATCAAAATTATAAAATTACCATCATGTATTAAACTCAGTTGTAATAGGGCTAAAAAAATCGATTAGATATCACATGTCTAACTTGTAACAATGATGGACTTCTATTTTTGCTTTTGTTATAGCACTTGTATGTTACCTAAAAAGGTTGTACATTAACCATAATCAATACAATTATATTAACTTCTGAAGAAAAAAAATCAAATTTAAAATCACTGGATCAAATTTAAACTAAGTTAGTTTTTGTTACTCATATCTATTTACCTAACCTAATTACATCACAATCTAATATAACTTCTCTTAAGCTATCTTAATCACTTTTATTTAATTGTTAAAATTCCCAAAATTGTTACTATTAAGGTCATTACAATAATTTTCATTTACCAATATTTCTATGGTTTAAATATAAAACAATCCCCTCCCCACAGTTGAGTTATACATTATCCTCAATGTACCAAATATAAGAACATTCAATAGATAAGGATAATAAAGTAAAAATGAAGGGAGGAAAAAACAAAAATAAAAGAATATTCTTTGAGCTTTTCCATTACTTGTTGTTTAATAAAATTGTGATCAACAATCTACAATTCAATTTTATCTAGTAAGGATAATTAACAAACATAGAAACTATAAAATAAAAAGGTAACTTAAGATTAAAATGTACTAAATTAAATACTAAAAATAAAAATTGTATAACTAAAATAAGAATGTTGCTTAGAGTTTACTAAGGAAAGGGGAAAAAAAAGAATAGACAAGATCTAAATAAACACAACAAAGAGCTCAATCTGCAGTTAGTGCATCCTCTTTACTTTCCTCAATAGGTACCAATAACTTCTCTAATTTATCCTTAATATGTCTAGCATCTTTTGGCCTTTTCCTACTAACTTCTCTAATTTTTAACATATTCTACAAAGTTGTAGCCTTCACTAAGGAGAAAGTTACGCTCAGTTTTGAGTTTTTTTTTGTCCAAATCATCACTTACATGATAATGAACCAAATATTGAAAACATCATATAATCTATATAGAACATGATATAAAAATGCCAAATCATAATCAATTAAACCTCAATTAATATGTAAAATATAGCCCTATTAACTTCTCCCACGCTTAACTCATTTCTTATCCTTATGCAATTAACATGAATAAACTCTAATTAACTCCTAACTGTAATAAAAACAATTCCATATTATCAAACTCTCTCTAGTCACCAAAAGATCAAGTGAGAGAAGCTCCCACTTCTCACTACACTTTCACTGTGTATCAGCCTTTTCACTCTCACGTCTAACCATATGCTACCAACTTTTACCTTATACAACACCCCTTAAACATTTAAACACTTAACTTACTTTCTAGATATAGTCACCCACCTTCTTTTTCTAGCTCCCACCTTCCTATTTCTAGATATTTTACTGTTAACAATAAGGAAACCTAAGAACCTGCTCAGGAAAAATAGTAAGGATAAGTGCTTAAGCTTTTTCCATACTCGAACTTCCCCCCATTCCAAAATCCATTCCTGCAAATGAAATACCTAACAAAAAGAAGATTATCTCAACTTTTAATCCTTCAAATGAAGTTACTATTAAGGAGAGCAATGGTTCTAGTAAGGTAACATGGAGAAAAAATTTTAAAGACACCAACAAATTTGGCAATCTAACGTACACATTTATTACTTATGAGGAAGAACTTGGGACACCTCCTTTAAAAGTTCTTTAAGTTGAAGCTAGAAAATGTGTAACACCCCATATTAGGGGTTAGGATATTAAGAAAATTCAGTACATTTTATGCTTTGCATATTGGAATATTTGCT
>JANVCQ010000007.1:7988677-8001549 GCA_025531925.1 Erythroxylum plowmanianum
TTTTTTTATATATACTACTCGAAAATGTATTTTGTTTCGTTTGTTTGGGCCTGTAAATATTCTTTGGATTTTTGTTTTTGAAATTACGATATGTATTATATGTGTGTTTGAGATTCTAAAAATGTAAATGTGATGTTTGGTTTTGTTTGTCCTGCCTTGGGTGGCATCCATGTATCCTCCCAGGGGGTATGTGGGTGTTACAAAATGGGTTGCCTTAGTCATTGAATTTTTCCTTGAAAAGTGATTCGCTTATCTAATGGTGTAAAAATTGGCAAATTACACTTGGAGGAACATAGGGCTTGGGCTACATTATGAATAAGGATGACTTGTTAGTTAATCACAGAAGAAAGGCACAAATGTTAATAGATGCTAGTCCCTGGCATATATAGGGACATCCTCTACTAGTTAAAAGATGGACACAAATTGCTAGAAAATATCCTATTATGGCTAAACTTCCATAAATTTCCCCTTGGGTATTGGTCTGCTAAAAGATTAAAACATATTGCTAGTAAACTAGGGAAACTGATAGGATTGCATGAGAAAATAACATTATTGAGAAGAATAGGCTATACTTGTGTTTGTATAGATGTGGATCTAAGGAAAAAGCTACCTAATTCAATCAATAAAATGAAACCAAAGGAGGATGGAAACATGGAAGAAGATCCAATCTGGATATCCTACATGTGGAAACCCAAAGACAAAAAGTAGAAGAAGGTTTGGAAACCTAAGATGACAACTATAACCTAAGAACCAGACACTAGAGACAAAGAAACTACTCTTGGAGGAGTAGTGACTTAAGAGTCTAAGTCCCCTTCTAATGAAGATGGTATCAATAAGAAAGGGAAACAAGTAATAGTGGAGCTTGGATCCTAAGTCCCTGTCTCAACAACTCCACCAGCCTCTCCTATTGTGTCTATAGGATCTATACTCCTTCCTCACCTTAGATGGATATAGGTACATTCCATGGAAGCTTTAGAGAAGCAAAATTCAAAGGAAACTTGCCTGATAAAATTGAGAGGAAAGTTTAAAAGGAAGAAATCAGATAAGAATAACTAATGCAATTGAATAGCTTGAAAAAACAATTAGCCATTAAGGACATGTTAACCCTTAATATGCCAAATTTTTCTGGTTTTACTGAAATCAAAATAAAGAGGGACGATATCAAAGAATGACTAGTTTTTTAGAAAGAATTGGATTAGCTTGTCCATCCATGAATCTCATAAGAATGGAAGAATTATAGTGAGATTTGATCCTTTTAGGTTAAAGCTTCTAAAATGGTGTCACACTACCTAACTACTACATTATGAACTACTTCTGACTCATTCAAACAATCTCCTTGCCTATACTGTGATGTATGCTTACAATTGGAAATTTTAGAGATAAGAACTATAGGCCAGTTTAAAGAACATGAATTCTAGAAAAAAAAAATGGCCATAGACTATTATTGAAGATTTCAATTGTATTCTTAATACTTATAAAGCCTCAGGTGGAAACAAAATGGTACCATATCAAATTCAACAAGCTACAAGAGTTAATTAGGAGTACAAACCTTACTGATGTCAAATTCCATGGTAGATTATACACTTAGAGTATTGACTTAATAAATGAAAGTAAGTTGAGCTTGAAAGATTGAACAAATAAAACTTCTTTAGTAGAATTTTTTATGCAAGGTCTATTTTTTAAGCTTGTATGACTTTGTTAAAGATAGCATCAGGAAGGAAAATAGTCAAGGGCTTAGGAAATAAATTTAATTTTAAAGAAGTGGTTAAATCTAGACATATGAGATCTATGACCCTTGTGTCTATAACCCATGAACCTATCCTTACATTGCTAGAATAAAAAACACTAGAAGTATTCAATTTATTAGCAAAATATATGCTAATCTCTCTATTGTTTTGATGTTGTGCATATATTACTCTTTTCTTTCAACATTCTCATAATATCCTCCATCTGTTTTTAAATTTACAAAACCTTTTACTCGCTATGTTTTCACATATATTAAAAGGTGTTTCCATTTTTTCTTTTGCTGAAATCACCCTTGCTGGTGGCCCTTATATCTTTGTCATGTTTGTTTCCACCATTCATGATACCTCTTAATTTAAAGCAATATTCCTTCATATGCCTATCTTAATCATAATGATAATATAGACCTTTTTCTCTTCTATTTTTTTATTTTTCTTAGAATCCTTCTTACCACCTTGACTATATGCCTCGGAGACTAATGTTATTCCATTACTATATTTAATAAAATTTTCACTAATCTCTCATTATGATTCAATCCTTAGTACTATTGAATATGCTCTACTTATTGAAGTTAATGGTTCTTGTAATAATAATTGACTGCTAGCTTGCTCATAACCTTCATGGAGCCCCATCAAAAACTACATTACCCATGCTATGTTCACTATTTTCTCCTAGCTTGTTATAATCACAATTACAATGAGGAATTAGATCTAAAGCAAGCAATTCATCCTAAAGTTTCTTCTACTTAGTGTAATAAATCGATGCCCTACCATTACCCTATGATATAGATGATATATGCCCTTGTAACTCATAGATGAGAGGCTCATTGCTCTCAAAATCTATGATGCAATATATTCTGAAGTTATGTGGAATTTTAGGTATACATAAAATTCTCAACTAAATCCTTGGATATAGAATTTTGAATCTAAAATGTAACCATATTGTAAATCCTCTTCCAGTTGTACCATCAAGAAAACTTAGCTAGTGTTTTGCTCCCATTGTTATCCTAATTGTTCTATACTAATTTTGGTAATGTTAACCAATCATGTGACAATAATTATAACAGATGATCATAACGTTAAAGTTATATAGGATCATCATTGCTTTTCCTATAGCTTCCTTTGGATCTTTCATTGCTTAAACCAACTCAGATTACACACTTGATGCTGCATAACCTTGATCAATGTTTCAATGAAAAATGCAAGAAGCTCTTGGGTGGTTCTTATACCATGAACAAAAACCTCACATACGTAACATCCAATTTTGGAGAAACTTCTCTGTAACCCTACGGGGAATTTCTTTATTTCTAAGTATTTGGCTACAAGCCAAAATCGAAAAATAAAATGTTTTGAACAAGATAAATAAGAAAAGACAAAAACATCCATAAATAGTAAAACGATTGACCGAATAATATGAACCACAAGTTTAACACATATTTATAGCTCTTGTTAATTTCATTAATTATAATTTATTCTCTTATACTTATTATACTTGTATTAAATTAAAAAATAAAAATATTCTTTAAAATGAAATGATTTTTGTATTAAAAGTAATCATTCAATAAGTCAAGTCAGGTTACGCATATGTGAACTTCGGCCTAGGTCAGGCCAAAGGCCTCGGGCCTAGCATAGGGGTAGTCTAAGCCCAGGCCCAAGCTGTAAGCGGCAAGCCCGCTAAGTTTATTTTTTATTTTTAACAAACATTTAAAAAACAAATCATTTTATTTAAAATGACCGTACTTAAACAACCGAGACTTAAGATCTGTCAACTCGGGCCAATCGAGCGTAGCTTAGACTCAATTGTCAACTCTAACCATGCCATTTACAAAGTGGGTTTATTTTAGCATTAGTATTTAGTAGTGTTGTTGTCAGTGTAAGGGACCTATTTAGCTTGAACAGGATTAATATGAGAGTGGATAGTTTATAGGTATCTTTCCGTAATTAAGACCTCTTAACCAAAAAACTATTTTTAAAAAATAATTGTGATATACTGATATCTACGATGCAGGGAATGGAACATCGACAACCTCTCCTAAGCGATAAGTGAAAGTCCCAAATCCACACACTCGCTGCCGGTAATGTTTTCTTCGTGCTTCTCTTCTGGTCCACATTTCTCTCTCTTTGCCAAACCAGTTTAATATAAAAAAACTTCGCTACTCTTTACACTCTTTTTAGTCCGTTCGTCTTTGTATAGCAGCAGCGGAGTCTCCCAACAAATTCTATCACCGCGCCGCCATGGCCTCTGCTTCAGCTCCCACCACCCTTTCAATCCTTAAAAGCACCACTGCTTCCTCAGCCACCACCAGGCGTGCTCGTGCTTCTCTCCTCCCTCTCTCCTCCAGCCGTCGCCGTCTTGGCTTTGCTGCTACCAATCCTTTTTTTAATCTTTACGTAGCCCCTGTCATCCGATCCGGAAAGTTTTCGAGGGCTGTGGTTTCAATGGCAAAAAGGAGTGTTGGAGAGTTGACTGCTACTGATTTGAAGGGAAAGAAGGTTTTTGTGAGAGCTGATTTGAATGTTCCATTGGATGATAGTCAGAATATCACGGATGATACCAGAATTCGAGCTGCTATTCCCACCATCAAGCATTTGATACAAAATGGTGCTAAAGTCATTCTCTCTAGTCATTTGGTACGTGGGTTTTTCTATTTATCTAGGTTTCTTCCTATGAATTTTCCCAAATTTAAGCCTTTGATTTTTATTTTTATTTTTACTTTTCCTCTCTGGGTTTCTGTTTCCTTTTCTCTAATACCATTTTTCCGGAGAAAGTGTACCTTTGGGCTTTTGGCAGGATTTAGGGAGTAGGTTGATAAATAAGCTGCTTTAGTTGCAATGTTCGTCGTCAGTAGTGGTTGCAGTGCATTAATTTATAGCATTTTGTTTATTTATGGTTTATATGTTCGTAATTGATAGAAACATTTGGTTGTGCCATGGCTGCTTAATGCTTATGCGGCTTGTTACTTACGGTTCTACATTCTTGTTCATTTAATTGTTAGGGACGACCCAAAGGCGTTACTCCTAAGTTCAGCTTGGCACCTCTTGTGCCCCGTCTATCTGAGCTACTTGGCATTCAGGTATGTTCTTTGTGACAAATCTAAGTTGAACTAGAAACCAAAATAGGCATAAAGAGGGCTTGTGCTTTCTATGATGGATAATGGGACTTAAAAAGGTTTCTAGAGCAGGTTGTGAAGGCTGATGATTGCATTGGCCCTGAGGTAGAAAAGTTGGTAGCTTCACTTCCCGAAGGGAGTGTCCTTCTCCTTGAGAACGTCAGATTCTACAAGGAGGAAGAAAAAAATGACCCAGAATTTGCAAAGAACCTTGCTTCATTAGCAGACCTCTATGTAAATGATGCTTTTGGAACTGCTCATAGAGCACATGCTTCAACTGAGGGAGTCACTAAGTTCCTGAAGCCATCTGTTGCAGGATTCTTGTTGCAGAAGGTCACTTTTTTTTTCCTAGTTTAAGTGTTATCAGCATGATTGACATATATAACCAAGCAATAACTTGATAATGAGCATACTCGAATTACAGTAATCTTCTATATTTGACTATGACAACTGGTTAACTTAACTGAGCAGCATCATGATTCATAATTTCTATTTTCAGGACTAAATGTGCTCTTGAAGACCCTTATGATATAAGTTTTCAGTTGGCAACTACCAAATAACTGAATTGTTCTTCTTACTTTTGAGAAGCTTAACTTAAAAATTCAAAGAACGATTTTTCCCGCTGAATTTATGCACGTAAACTGTCTGCTGACTTGGTACATGTAAACTGTCAGCTAAGCAATTATATTTGGTTGTCCCAGCGCACTAATATAATTTCTTCTATCCTGTTTTAGGAGCTGGACTACCTTGTTGGGGCAGTTTCAAGCCCAAAGAGGCCATTTGCTGCCATCGTCGGTGGTTCAAAGGTCTCATCCAAGATTGGAGTTATTGAGTCACTTTTAGAGAAGTGTGATATTCTCCTTTTGGGTGGTGGTATGATTTTCACATTTTACAAGGCACAAGGACTATCAGTTGGTTCCTCCCTAGTTGAAGAGGATAAACTAAATTTGGCAACTTCACTTCTTGAGAAGGCCAAAGCAAAGGGAGTTTCTCTCTTATTACCCACTGATGTGGTGATTGCAGATAAATTTGCTTCTGATGCAAACAGCAAGGTCTGTTGTTTGCTTAATTCAATATTTATAACCAAAATGTATACTGTGCCTATGATTTAGTGTGAGGAGTTATATATGTTTTTACATCATTGCAGGTTGTGCCATCAACAGCAATTCCAGATGGCTGGATGGGCCTGGACATAGGACCAGACTCTATTAAGACATTTAATGAAGCTCTAGAAACTACCCAAACTGTTATCTGGAATGGACCGATGGGAGTATTTGAGTTTGACAAATTTGCAGTTGGAACAGAGGTATTGAGAACAATTGCAAAACAAATATTTGACTAATTCATTTGGCTTTACTATTGTCATATTTCTAGATCCCATCATATCTTTCTGGACCTTGCATGATTTTTAATTTTGTTGAACCAGTTTCAATAGACATTACTGTTGTATCCTCAACTTCTGAGTACCTAAAATCAATTAGGATGCAATCCAATTCTTAACAATTTAAAAGAAATTAAATCCTTTTTTATTTTCATTTTCTTTTGATGTATGGTGAGCTAGAATTGAGACCCTGTTTGCAGGCTATTGCAAAGAAGCTAGCAGATCTTAGTGCCAAGGGAGTTACAACCATTATTGGAGGTGGTGATTCTGTTGCTGCTGTGGAAAAAGTAGGAGTTGCTGAGAAAATGAGTCACATTTCCACTGGTGGTGGTGCCAGCTTGGAATTGTTGGAAGGCAAAGAGCTTCCAGGTGTGCTTGCCCTTGAAGAAGCCACACCAGTTGCTGTGTAAGAGAAACTGCCAATTCAATTTCTCCCCATTTGTATGGCTTCTTTGTTATTCATAAAAAAGAAATAAGCTACTGTAGAAAGATGAGCTTGATGTAAATTTTCTCCTTACCTTCCCTGCGGGAGTTCTACTTTTCCTGTTTCTTGCTCAAGTTTATGAAGCAGTCGTTAAAGATGTGTAGGAGGCAGCCATGCAAGTTTTCAAATAAATGGTTGATCTTTGTAAGTAATCCCTTTTCCTATGTCACTAATTTGCACGTGTTTTTAATAACTTGTGGCGTATGTTAAAGGCGAATGAATGGATGAACGAAGATCACATATGGTTGAATTGGCTGAACACAACATTATCGGCCAGAGAGATTTGCTATTCTTTTTTAAGAAAATAAAGGCAAAAGGGTCCTAACAATGATATACGGATACATTACTAAATGCTTGAAGTTTAACAATTAACAAGAAGAGTTTTTAACTTCCATTGCCATAAGCTTGAAGCTTTACGAAGATGGACAAACAAGAAGTAAGAGCTTCGGCTAGCCACCAACTTAGAATTCATTCTTGCGGCAAAATATTCCAGATGAATAGAGTAAGATAAAGAGTTTCATAATTCCCAGTTACTGGTAATACTTGTATTGCAATTAAGGAGTAAATGATGTACCAAGATGAGCTCTCTAGTTCTTCCCTTTATCTCTTAAAAGAGTGTTCGTGTTGAATGACAACTAATATCTTTGAAATGTTTAAAGTTTCTTTTCTTCCAAATGGTATAAATTAAGCAATTAGACTCTGAAGTTAAGCAATTAGACTCTAAAGCTTTCTCCTATAATAGTAGAGTCCAGTTGACATTTGCTATTCTTGACAACTTGCAGATCTATTGGTGCTTCTTATATATTGCTATCATTAAAAAAGTGCAGAAGGAGATTGATAAGCAAATAAGAAACTCTGAATGGCATTAATGTCCCTAAGAGCAAACCAAAAGTGAATTGGAACATTGCATACTCCCCTAAAAAATTAGGTGGTTTAGGTATATCCTCCATTAAACTCACTTGCGAGGCATTATTAACTAAAAGGTTAGGCAAATATGTATGGACAAGGAAAGTCTGTGGGTTAAATGGCTTCACCAATATTTCCTAAAAGGAGTAAGCATACGGAAGATCTTACCAAAAGCTAGCATTTCCTGGACACTATGTGAAATCTTAAAGCTGAGAGATTCCTTACATCCCCATATCAAGCATCAAATTGGAAGTGGAGCTGACACATATTTCTAGTTTTACTAGATAGAAATTAGTCCTTTATATAAGATCAGATAGTTCCAACACTTGAAAAACATAATCCATGAGAAAGCAAGAGTCCATGCTTTCATTAATGGCAGTAGCTAGACCTAGCCTGTTAACTCTATGAGTGGCTCCATGGAATTCCTTCCCAACCTACCAACTCACCTACCTGACCCTTCTAATCAAGATGAAGTTATTTGGCAACCTGAAAAGCAACGAAGATTCACTGTTCAATCATAAAAAAACACATCCAAGGACCATATGCAATGAGTCATACGGTACCATCTCATATGGGATCCTGCCTTGCCCCTTCCAATGCAATTCTCATATAGATGGCCACTATTGGCAAGCTAAACCCGAGATGCTCTGTGCTCCATACTCAGGAGGACCTCAATCATCTTTTCTCAAATGCAGCTATAAAAAGAAGATATGGGGAATAATATTGTCTTCATTTGGTATCCAATGTAACCAACATATTTGGGACAACATTATTATATAGGTTTACAGATTGAAGAAAACACTCAAGGGAAACTATAAACTCTTCAAAGGTGCAATGGAAACATTAGTCTATGAAACTTAGTGTGAAGGAAACTACAAGGCATTCATCAACCAACACACAAACGAAACAGTTTTCACAAGCAAGGTTCTCCCTAAGATTAACCACATTGTAGGAGCAAGAGGTCACATCTCTGAATTATCACAATAAGTAAAGGCTACATGGAGACTGTAACTTAGAAGCTTTATTTAAAGCTGTGACTATCCTCTTAATGTACTAAGTTAGTTGTTTCTTAGTGAGCAAATTCATGTGTTAAATTGCTATGTGAATTTTGTACGATCAATACTTTGTACTTGGGATTTAAATATTATTGCATTTACCTTGCCCTTCCAAAAAAGAAAATTCCCTTTAATTGTAAACCATAAGATGAAAGAAATTTTAAGGGAAGCCATTTTAAACCACACCACACTAAGTGAGGGCACCTTAGGCAAGCTGGCTTGAGAATTTATTTACAGTACTTATTGGAGAACATACCGGAAGAATGATTCAATTGGTAAATGCTATTAGCTTTATGTGAGTTTGGAGAGAAACTTGGTGCTAGGTTCAATAAAGCAGATAAAACTGAGCAGTTAGGTTACTGAATGTTGCCACTAAAGACTTCTTTGACAATAGCTTCTTAATTTATTATGTTCTTGAGATCTGAAATCCATTGTTGATATTATGCGGGTCAATATTGCTCCAATTATCAAACCAAATATCAACTTCATTACTAAGCTTGGACTGAATTATAATCTCACTTGGTCCCTCAGACTTAGAATTTACAATATAGCATATGAGCACATTCAAGAAATGTTTGCCTTTCAGACCCATTAAACCTAAAAAGCTTTTTTTGTAATCTTTCTTACATGAAAACTTTGTCATGTAAATTTAAACACATAAATTGCAGGATCTTAGAATCTAATAATTTTTCACAAAAACATAAGCGTACCTTGATCCATCGTATTTTCAATACTTTCTGAACAGATAATCTCCAATAATATTCAATAAGATATTCTTAGATTTTGTTTTCTCTCTCTTGGCCTTTGTTTTGTTATTTTTTGTATATTGTCTAATGGAGAGATACATGAAAGACTTAATAGGTAGAGAGAGAGAGAGGAAGTAGTTATCTATTTAAAATTCAAACGACACCTCTTTTTCATTATCCTTATTTGTAGGTTTCATTAACGTAAATACATCACAATATTTATTTTAATTAAACCTAATATCTCTTATTCAAATAACTAATGGGATTTAATATACTTAAATGATTAAACCAAACTATACGAGTCACATAATGAAATTATCTAACAATCTTCCACTTGACCCATGTTACTTAATCGTGGTTTAACAATATAACACAATATGCATATAATAAAACTTAAATCCCCTTTATTTTCTTTAGGCACAACATTAATCATAATTAAGTAAAAAACTAGAAAGGATCATAGTGGTTGTACATCTTTTAATGTGACGTACTTCCTTCTATGCATCACAAAACTAATTCATATCTTAATATGATCTATTATGAGATATAGCTTAATAGTTCAACAATAATGTCTTTGTAAAAGATAAATCCTGTTAACATTCACATAACTATTCATGTATATATACTAACAATAAATAACAGGATACAATATCAGAAACAATATATGTAAAGGAGCTCAGAGTATCATACAATACATAAATAATAACATGTTGTTTAATCATGGTACCAAATGATGCCCATTCTTTCGAGATGTTCATTAAATGTCTTCAGTGGCAATCCTTTTGTTAATGGATCTGCTATCCTAAAATCAGTGCTAATATGCTTGATTGATACTCTTTGTTTCTAAAATTTTTCTTTAATGACAAAGTATTTGATTTCCATATATTTAGCACCCTTTGAATACTTGTCGTTTTTCGAAAAGAAGACTGTTGCAGAATTATCACAATAAGTTTTCAGTGGCTTGGCAATACTGTTGACAATTCTAAGTCCTAAAATAAAGTTTTGCAGCCATAAACCATGAACCATGGCTTCAAAGCATGCCACAAACTCAACTTCCATAGTAGATGCAGCAATGACAGACTGCTTCGCACTCTTCCATGAGATTGCTCCTCTAATTAGAAGAAATAGATAGCTAAATGTTGATTTTCTCGTGTCAACACATCCAGCATAATCTGAATCTAAATATCCAATCACTTCAAGATGATCGGATCTTCTATAAGTGAGCATATGATCTTTTGTTCCTTGTAAATATCTTAAAACATTCTTTGTAGCTTTTCAATGTTCCAATCCAAGATTACTCTAGTATCTGCTTAGCATTCCAATAGCAAAACTGATGTCTAGCCTAGTACAAGTTTGAGCCTATATTAAACTCCCAGCAATAGATGCATAAGGAATTCTTTCCATTTTTGTGCGTTCTAATTCATTCTTTGAACATTGCTTAAGACTAAATTTGTCTCCTTTTTAAATTGGAACAACACTTGCGGAGCATTTTTTCATATTAAATCTCTCTAAAATCTTTTTGATATATGCTTTCTAAGATAGCCTTAACATTCCTTGTGATTGATTACGAAATATTTCAATTCCTATCAAATAAAATTCCTCACCCATATCTTTAATTTTTAGAAAGAAACATCTTAGTGTCATGTAACAATTCAAGATCATTAGCAGCAAGTAAGATATCATCAACATATAAGACTAGAAATATGAATTTGCTTCCACTAATCTTCAGATATACACTAATCAATAGTATTTTTTTTAAAACCAAAAGAAGTAATCGAATCATTAAATTTGAGATACCATTGTCGGGAGGCTTGCTTAACTCCATATATTGATTTCTTAAGTTTTCACACAACATTTTGTTTTCCTTCAACTAGGAAACTTTCAAGTTGATCCATATAGATTTTTTCCCTCTAAATTCATATTTAGAAAGGCAGTTTTCATATCCATTTGATGGAGCTCTAAATCATAATGAGCTACCATTGTCGTAATAATTCTAAATGAATCCTTTTTAGAAACAAGAGAAAATTTCTCATTATAATCAACACCATTCTTTTGAGTATAACCTTTGGTTACAAGTCTAGTTTTATATCTCTTAGTATGACCATTAATGTCATGTTTGGTCTTAAAGACAATTTACATCCATCTCTCTTACAACCTTCTAGTAATTCAATAAGATCCCAAACTTGATTGTCATCCATAGATTTTAACTCTTCTTTCATAGCGTCTAATCATTTATTAAAATTTTCACTTTCAATGGCTTATGAAAACAAAAATAGATCGTTATCAATACTTAAATCACCTCCAACTTCTTGTAAATAAACTACAAAATTATCCGAAGTTGCCAATATCTTTTATCTTTGAGATCTTCTTAATGCAACTTCATGAGGCTCATTTACAACAGGTTCATTAACGCTGACTTCATTATTTAGAGTTTGGTCATGCATTTGTGGTTCTTGATTATGCATTTGTTGTTCTTGTAAGTTGTTAAAATTTTCAACAACTCTAGGAACAAACACTTGAGAAGAAGTTATAGGCAAGAAAACTTGCACTTTAACTTCTTGAATATTCACTTTCCGTAACTCTAAACTCCCACTAATTTCTCCATTTTCGATAAATCTAGCATTTTCAATTTCAACAATTCTTGTACTATGGTTAGAACAATAAAATATATACCCTTTAGACTTTTTCTGGATAACCAATGAAAAAATCACTGGTTGTTCTTGAATCCAATTTCCTTTCATGTAGATTGTATATTTGTACTTCTACCGGACAACCTCAAATATATAAATGTCTCAAACTAGGTTTCTTTCCTGTCCACAATTCAAAAGGTATCTTTAGAACTGCTTTACTAGGAACCCTATTTAATAAATACATGGCAGTTTTTAATGCATACATCAACAATGATGATGGTAGAGAACAATGACTCATCATATGCCTAACCATATCATTAAGATACGATTGTGTCTTTCTGCTATACCATTTTGTTGTGGTGTACCTAACATTGGGTGTTGAGCACATATATCACGCTTTTTAAGAAATCTAGCAAATGGGCTAGGACATTGTCCATTTTCACTATATCTTCCATAATATTCACCACCTCTATCCGATTAGACAATTTTCAATTTTCTATCTAATTGCCTTTCTACCTCATTTATAAATAATTATAAAGCATTTACTGATTGAGATTTTCATGAAGCAAATAAATATATCCATAACGTGAAAAATCATCAATAAAAGTGATGAAAAACTTTTCTCCATTAAACAATGGAACATTAAAAGGAGCGCGGATCACCTGTCCATTCTTATTCTGTCTAACCCTGTTTAAGAACAAAACGACCCCGTTTTTTTTTTAAATTTGAAGCAAATCAACCTAAATGGACAGACGCCTGTGGGACCCACCCACAGGCGCCGTCATGAAGCTGGCTAGCCAAATCCAAAGTCACTTTTA